>NW_004624774.1:5317799-5338481 GCF_000247695.1 Heterocephalus glaber
ATGGAAGTAAAATTCTAAAGGAGCAGGGGAAGTGGGAGGGGTAGGGGAAAGGAAAGAAGGGAAAAGAAAAAATAGGAGAAAAGGAAAAAATTGGAAACAAAATATTTCCAAATAGGGAAGGGTGGAGGGGGTTAAGGGAGGGCAGGGGAAGGGGAAAAAAATAAGAACCAAGATACTCATGTAATGGCACAAGATCCCAATGATGTATATAAATATATTTATACCTAAAATGTACCAATAAACTTAATGGGGAATAAATAAAATAAAAAATAAAGGCCAAGAGGCACAAAAAAAAAAGAAAAGAAAAGAAAAAGAAAAGAAATAAAAGAGAAAAAGAACCTCCATCTTCCCAGCACCTCCCTTAGTTTGGCTTCTGGGCTGCATATATCCAGTAGCTGCTGCCTCAGGCATGTTACACCTTTTGCAGATCTTAACAATAGGAAAGCTGTGGGGTGTGATGGGCCATGCCTACAATCCCAGTACTTTGCAAGGCTGAGGCAGGCAGGTCCAAAGCAAGTTTCAGCCCAGTGATTTAGCAAAATCCTGACTCAAAATAAAAATAAAAATTATTATTACTGTCAAAAAGGTCTGAGGATGTAGCAAAGGTCCTGGGTTCAATGCCCAGTCTGGGTACTGTCGAGTTTTCAAAGGATCTTCCTTGTTCCTGAGATCACCAACCACAGCCCCAGGAGCAACCCTTGAGCTGAAGAGGGCGGCTGGTATTACGGGCAGGGTTCTCAACTGCAGTAGTACAAACAGTAACATTTTTAAAGTCCTTACTAACCACCAGTCACTGTGATGAGCACTTTACATTAATTATCTCATTTGGATCCTCACAACAACCCTATGAGTTGGCTTTATTACTATCACGTCCCCATTTTACAGACTACAACTCGAAGCCACAAGGAGGGTACTGAACCTGGCCAGTGTCCCGAGGCTGCTCAGGGACAGAGAAAGTGCGGAGGCAGTAGAAAGAGGCGCTGTGTGAACTGGCTGGTGGGTAGACAACTTTTCCTCGCTTTCAGGGGTCACCGATGAACTGCAAAGGCTCACTCGTCAGTCACCTGCAGCCCCAAATGGGGTCTGCCAGCGCCTCTCCCTTCCTGGGGGCGAAGTGTGCGCGCGAATCCCGCGCGGCGCCGCTCCCTCATTCTTGAAGGCGGCCTTCGAGGAAACGCGGTCCCCAGCCCCGCACAGCCCGGGAGTAGCAGCGGGTCCGGATTTCCGCACAGGCAGAGCAGAGGGGTGACAGGAGCAGGCCAGGCCAGAGAGGGGGATACCTTTCGGAGGAAGCTGGAGACCACTTGCTCGAAGGGGTACTGGTACACCTGGCGCACGTCCACCGTGACGCCCATTCCGCGGCGACCGCACCTGCGTGAGCTCCGGGCCTGCTCCAGGGCCGCGGGCGTCCACAGCCCGGCCACTGAGGGGGCGCGGGCTTTTCTGCTCCGTTTTCAAACTTTAGAAACTTTATTGTCCTCTCCAAGAAACAGACAGAAGGCGACGCCCACTGCAGGGCGTAGCCGGAGTTGCCACTGCCCCAGAGCTCCGCCCCGGGAGCGGTTGGTCCCCTCCCCGGCCAAGCCTGTGAGGTTTCCCGGGCCTGAGAGCCAGCCCCGGTCCACCACGCCTTGGAGGCTTGGACCACGCCTTGGAGGCCTTGGACTTCGGGTTGTGCTTTTCCGTCTCAAAGTAAGCCTACTCTGGTGCTGACAGCACTAAATTTTAAAATGTGATAACTACAACCCTGAAACTTTAAGGTGGTAATATGACCTCTTCAGTGTTGCTTAGTCTAGCGTGACAAGCTAGCAACTGCATTGCTCACAGGACCAAGACAGCTGCCTAGGGCTTGGGGGTTGGCCCTTTGTTACAGTGAAAATGCGTCTGCTCCCAGCCCAGGAGTGTCTAGGAATTAAAGAACTTGGCTTTCCAACTCTGTAGGGAAGTTCTTTGCTCACTAAAGATTAAACACCAAGGAGCAAGGAGCAAAAGAATACAAAAAGAATTTTAAGTATTCTTTACTCCAACTAAAGAAGTTACTAAATGAGCAAATTGATCCATTTTTCAATAAATTATTCAACACATTTCTGAGCACCTACTATTTGTCAAGCACTGTGGTAGGCACTGTGGATTCGGCAGTGACTTTAACAGGATCCCTGCCACCACGTAGAATAAATAATCCAGATGATTTAGTACCCACTAAAGTAAAGAGGACAACGGGCATGGGACATGGTTGGAGCTAGCCTGAACACAGATGATGGTCTCTGAGATGCTGACTGCTACTTTAGCCCTTGCCATGCAGAGTCAGAGAGGTCTGACAAAACCCTAGCCTTGGATAAGTCTCCTCCTAATGGTCATCCAAGCAACAGAAAAAGACTGCAGGAAAATACATACTCATCCTGACAGGCCTCTTCTTAAATTCCTAACCACTAACCTCAAGGGGCCCTTTAATGGTGCCAGACCACTGCTCTACTAAAATACTAAATTTCTCTTATCCACCTATGCTCCCCACACTGTTCTCACCTCAGAACTTCAATACCTCCTTTCTCAGCCTTATTCTCTGGTGATTACTTTGCTTCCTTTTTCACTTAATAACTAGAAAACATTTCTTCATTACCAGTGCAACACCCTGCCTCCCCTTCTGTTCCTCTTAAGGAACTGTCAGCGCTTAGCTAGGGACATCTCTCCACTTGCCTACCCAATCCAGAGGTGAACTGACAAATGCTTAACAAACACCTCTCCTTTGCACACTTCAAAGCAAAGCCTCAATTTCTAAGAGTTTCTAATTATTAGGGTGCAAATACTCCTACCATGTTTCAAGCAGCCAATGTGATGTCACTATGTAGCTGGAAATAGAAGCTCAGGAGCAGATTATATAGTATTTCCACTGTTCACATGCTATGGACAGTAAAAAAACCATAAGAATTCTGGTATGAAAACATGTAGCAAAATAATTACAATAGATTGAGTTTTGAATATTTACTGCCTTCTAAAGTATAATTTATTCATTATACATTTATATAATTTAATACATAGTAATAGCTGTATTTAAGAGCCAGCTCAAGCACATCACTAGAAGTTTCTATCTTTTCTTATTCAAGGACATCTCTAACAATATCCCCCCTCTTTCTTGTATCGTCAGCATTTTTTTTTTCTTTTTGGTACGGGGGACTGAACTTGGGACCTGGCACTGGAACCACTGAGCTAAATCCCTGGCCAATCAGCATTTGCTTCTACTGGACTGTTCCAACCAGCACATAAATACAATGTAATAGGGCTGGGGATTTAGCTCAGTGGTTCCACCACCTGCTTCAAAAGCACAAGGTCCAGAGTTCGATCCCCAGTGTCAAAAAAAAAAACCCAAAAAATGTGATTTCTTTCATATAGGAAAAAAAAATGTCTTCCTCCATCTGCTCCATTTTTGCTCCTCAGAAGTGTGCCCTATAATCTTTTGAACCCATTCCAATCAGTTTTGGTCCCTACCTTTCCACTGAACTACTTAGTCAAGGTCACCAATGACTAAGTTGCTAAATCTAATAGTTAATTTTTAATCTTCACTTTACTAAACCTATAGGCAGCATTTCTCTGAAATACTGAGTGAGGATTGGAGTGAAGGATCAAGTGCCAAACCCCTACATATGTCAAATGTATATATAAACCAACTCCATTATATCACCAACCTTTCCTTACAGGAAAATCAGGCTCCCTGGGAGCCTGCCCAGGCCTACAAAAGAAAGGGATTTGCCTGTAAGAATTTATGGTATTGTTGAGTATCAGAGAATGATCCCTCCTTCAGAGTCATTTTTGGTGTGTTGAGAAATATTAATGAAATTAAAAGTCTATAAAAGCAGGCTCAGTGCCAGGCACCCTGGTGCATGCCTGTAATTCCTGCTACTTGGGAGGTTTAAGTGGGAGGATCTCAAGTTCAAGGTCAGACTGGACAATTTAGAGAAAACTTGTCTCAAAATCACAGTAGCACAATTCGTGATAGCTAAAACTCGGAAGCAACCCAATTGCTTAACAAGGAGACTGGATAAAGAAAATGTGGGGTTTTTTTATAACATGGAATATTACTCAACCATAAAGAACGAGAAACTAGAGACATTTATAGCTAAATGGATGCACATTGAGGCGATACTCTTAAGAGAAATAAATAGGACACACATGTGTAAATACGGAATAGTTTCTGTGGTGTGAGAAACTGAAAGTATAAATAAGGACTAAAAGATATAATGGATAATGTGAAATAGGAAGAAAATGTGCAAAGGAGAGGGGGAAGTGGGAGGGGTAGGGGAAAGGAAAGAAGGGAATGGAATTAATATGAGAAAGGGAAAAAATGGAAACAAATTCTTTGTAGATAGGGAGGGGTGGAAGGGTTAAAGGGAGGGCAGGGGAATGGGGAAAAAATAAGAACCAAAATGGATTTTGTAAAGGTGCAAATTTCCAGTGATGAATGTCATTATATTGTATACCTTAAATGTACCAATAAAGTTAATTTTTAATAATTAAATAAGTAAATAGGGTTGGGGATGTAGCTCAGTGGTAGAGCTCTTGCCTAGCACATGTAAGGCCCTGGGTTCAATCCCCAGTGCTGCTCCCCACCCCCCCAAAAAGTCAAAAAGAGCACAAGCAGACTCAGCATCAACATCAATTGTGGACATAACTCTTTATGCCTGCTTTAGGCATAATCAATATTATGGTCCGGTGCACTACCCCTGCTTTTTTCTACATTCCTGTCACACAAAGTATTGTTTTTCATCCTTTAACTTTCAGTCTATGAATTTCTTTTTGAGTTACATGTATTGCTTGTATGCAAGCACAAGGTCCTGAATTCAATCCCCGATACCAAAAAAAAAAAATAATAATAATAATAATAATTGCTTGTCTTGCCTGGTGGATTCAATTTATTGGGATTTGTGGAACTGTTGTCTTCGTTACTTTTTTTTTTTTGTACCAGGGATCAAACTTGAGACCTTGCGCTTTCAAGGTAGGCACTGGAACCACTGAGCTAAATCCCCGGCCCCTTTGTTATCTTCTTCTAGAATATCTTTCAGAACTTTTCTGGAGTGCTGGTTTGTTTGTCATGAATTTCTTCAGGTGCCAGGCTAACAGCCACAGGAAGATTAGCCAAGCTTCTGGAAACTGGTGAAGCCAGGAGGGAAAGAAAAAAAAAACAAAAATAAGACAGACAAAACAACAAAACTAAAAACAAAGTTCACACTCTTGAAAAAACAAAAAACAATCAAGAAAGAAAAAATCAAATGAATAAAAAAAGAGAGAGATTTCTCTGTGATTTCAAGCCTGTGGTTATCTTCTGGTATCTACAATTTGTGGTAGTGTCCAATTCAGAGCGTGTCTCTGCTGTAACTGATAGACAAAGGAGAGCCCAGATCATGCTGGTTGATCCCAGCAAGCCTGCAGTAAGATTAGGGTGGGGTGACAATACTGCCCCAAGATCCTGCCTCTTCAGTTTATTAGGGACAAGAGGCCTGTTTGGACTTGCACCCAGTTCTTTAGTACTGGACTATGGTATAGTTTATGACCCCCAGACAATCTCGGTATTGGCATACAAGGAAGAAAAATTGATCACAACAACTGTGTCACCTTGGCTAAAGTAGTACAATCCATAATAATAACATCAACCACAGTCTAGAAAATGACAAACTATGGTAACTGTTAATTTGTTCCCTTTAACCATAAGTAAAAGATTTATAGTTATATAACAAAATCTGAAACAAATCAGAAAATTATATACAATAAATATCCCCTCAATAGAGCAATTTTACCCTCAGGGGAGGAAAATAAAAAGAATAAGAGGAAAAACTAGAGAAATGAAAGAAGAGAAAGAGATTAGAAGCAAGACTAAGGTAAAAATGCAGGCAAGGCTTAACAACATGAGGCCTGTAATCTCATGATTTAGAATCACAGCCTGTTTGTAAAATAGTAATCTTACTCACTCTTGTGAGGGAGAGGGTAGAAACTCCGAGACCAATTTGCTTTGTTTTGCAATTGTGTGATTTAACTGGTCAGGGACTTGAATTTTGAAATTTGCTGGTCAGCGTTAGGATCTCATGACCTTACTTGCTCCTTAAAATATCAAATATCTTACCAAAGAGCTTTTGTAAGATCTCAGATATCTTTTGCATCTTCAAAGTGAGGCACAATGATTTGAACATAGTAAACATCCAATACATTTTAGTTGAATGAATGAATGATTCGTACTTATAAATCTGGGATATATAAGCAGACAGAGAATCCGTTCCCTCTCCTCTTTCCATTTTTTTCACCTTTCTGATGATTCAGTTCTTTCTTATGACCATCCTGACCATCTCTCTTAGTGTGTGTGTGTGTGTGTGTGTGTGTGTGTGTGTGTGTGTGTGTGTGTAGTACTGGGGATTGAATCCAGGATCTCTGAGCTACCTCCTCAGCCCTTTTTGTTTGGTTTTATTTTTGGTTTGAGAAGCAGTATCACTAAGTTGCCCAGACTGGCCTCAATCTTAGAATCCTCTTGCTTCAGCCTCCTGAGTAACTATGATCACAGGTGTGCACCATAGATCCAGCCATTATTGAACTTCTTTATCAAGACTGCGTGGGTCTCCAGACTGGAAAGAACTATGTGTTAGTCATTCTTTTCTATGCAGTACTTAATATAATAGCTGGCACATAGTGCACACTTAATAAGGTTATAAATGCACTTAATGTAGGGAATGGCCTTGGACTGTACCCTTCCTGACCCTACTGTACCTGAGTCTCTCTATCAACAAAAAGACTGAAGGAGCTGAGATTATCACTAAATATCCTTCTTGCAAGCCGAAATTTCAGACATTGGCTAGATCCTCTAGCAGGGCAAGCAACAAGAATATAGTTCCTGGAATCAGGGTACTAAATGGGAATTGACAGAGAGAAAAGCAGAACCTCGGAACAATTTTAATAAGAATGTGTCAGACCCGTGGCATCATTGAACCCAACTTCTCCCACTTAAGGAAGAGATTGATCATAAACTCAAAGGAAGTTCAAGAGTTTCAGTTCAGCAGAGAGGAAATACTTTAGGGCAAGGAACCAGCTGGTCATCAAACCATCCAACATGTCATAGAGACCTAAAAAGGCCTGTCAAATTCCAATTGCCAGGAAAATAAGTACATAAATACCTAACATGATAAGTAAGTATTGGTGCTGAGGAGAAAAAAAATAAAGAGGATGAAGGATAATAATTGGTGATGGGCCAATGGGGAGAGAGAGTGTGTTAAAATTTTAGAAAAGAAAACAAAAAGTGACACTTAAGTAGAAAAGTTGAAAGAAGAGTGAGAACAAGTCATGCCTGTATTGGGACCTGATTATTTTGGTGGGAGGGAATTGCAAGTTCAGACATCCTGAGACACACATGTTCCTGGTGTGTTTGAAAACTGTGAAGAAGCCAGTGTGGCTGGAGCAAAGTACTATGAGATAAAGTTAGAAAATAAAAATGCAGGTCACATAGAATCTTCTAGGTTTTTTTTCTTAATTAATTTTATTGGTACATTTTATTCGTACACTTTAGGTATACAGTTCGTTTACATTTATCATTGGGTGTTTGTACCTGTGCATAATATATCTTTGTTCTTGTTTTTTTCCCCATTTCCTGTGTGGCGTTCACCTCCTCCACCCTTCCCTATTTACATAGATTTCATTTCTATTTTTTTTTCTTTTTTCATAGCTTTTCCTTTTCCTCTTTTCCTTTCCCCTTCCCCTCCCTTCACTCCTTCGTCTTTGGACCTCTTTTCCTATTTCAAATAATCAATTATTCATTTTAATCATTTTAACTCTTGTTTACACTATCAGTTTCTCACACTAGAGAAACTATTCGGTAGTTACACATGTATGTCCTATTTATTTCACTTAAGAGTATGGCCTTGATATGAATCCATTTAGCTATAAATGACTCCAGTTTTTCATTCTTTATGGCTGAGTATTACTCCACCTTATTAAAAAAAAAAAAACCCACATCTTCTTTATCCAGTCTCCAGTTGATGGGCACTTGGGCTGCTTCCAAGCTTTAGCTATTACAAACTGTGCCGCTATGAACATGGGTGCACATATATCACTGTGGTATGATTCTTTAAATTCTTTTGGGAAGATACCCAGCAGGGGAATAGCTGGGTCAAATGGGACCTCTAAACCTAGTTCTTTGAGGTATCTCCATACCACAGAATCTTCTAGTTGACTTTGTGTGAGATGAAAAGCTATTGAGAGTTTTGATCAAGGAGGAAACCTGATCTGACAGGGAAGTTCAAATTTTCCCTCTGAAGGTTTAAATTGAGTCTTCTGACATGAACTGACAATAGAAAAATTAACAGGAGAAAAAAGACACAAATTTTATTATTGTGCCGACACATGGGAGCCATGTTGAAGTTAGGACTCCAATGTCTTCTTGGAGAACACAATTTAACTCCTTAACACTAGACATAAATGGGCAGAGATGAATAATGAAGAAAGACACTGGCACCTCCGGATCCCCAGTTCTAGCCCCCAGATTCCACGCATTACCCTGTTTCTTGCAGCCCCTTTTGGATTCTCTGAGCTTCACCAGAATCTTTCCAGTAAATCTCCTTTGGTGTTTAACTAGCATTTTCTGTTTCTTTGACCTGAGACTCCTACCTAAAATGACATGTAAGAAAAATTAGCTGGTGTAAATTTATATGTCAAAAAAAAGAAAAGAAAAAGTTCTTTATTTCCAGTTGTTTTCCATCTCCAAATCAGTCCAGCTCCTAAAACCTTTGAAAATTGAGCTGTCTTTTTCATTTTTATTTTCAATTCTGTTTTCATCTTATTTAAAAACCCAATAACAAATTTAGTCCAGTTTTTTTGCCTTGGTAAATTGCATCTTTTAAGGCCAATTCACCTCTTACTGTAAGTACAAAAGGGGACGTTTTCTTGGTAAAAGCAGTAGCAATTAATGGCATGTATTTTAAAAGCATCTATTTAAGATGCTTTTGGTCTGGAAAGACCAATTTTAAAAGACTGACCTCACATCAGATTGAAGGCCAGAAATTACTGAAGGGCAGTTGTGATCATTTCACAGATGATAATGACAAAACCGAAAGCACAGAGACTCATTCATGCTAAACCCTTACTCTGCCACTGAGCTACAGCTCAGTCTATTAAAATGATTTTAACAAGTTCTTTCCCTTTCCTTTGTGTGTGTGTCTGTGTGTGTGTGTGTGTGTGTGTGTGTGCGCGCGCGGGCGTCAGTGTTAGGCATGGCACCCAGGACTTTATGTATGCTAGGAAAACACTCTACTGCTGAGCTGTACCCTCAGTCCCTCCACATTTTTCATCAGGGAAGGAAGTAAAGTCCTAGAGGGCAAACTGGTGGGGCAAGGGAAGGAGCACAGGAGGCAACTATGAAGAGACCCAGGGCAGAGGAATAATAAGCAATTATCTTGTGACAATGACTTTGGCTAGTTGTTACACTCTTTTTCCTCAAAGGACTGATTAATAAGATTGACTGAAATGGGAATATTATTAGTCCATGAATTACCACCCAAGAATAATGACAGATATCAAACGATAAGTCTGTTTCCAAATGTAGGTGCTGCCATAAGGCTTCACATATGCTCTGTCTTTGAAACAGTCTGAAGAGATATTTACCTTAGACTGAACTCCATGAAAACAGACTGTGAGTCGTGGGATTTACATGCAGAGATCCATGAGGAGATACATCAATGGGGAAGTAAAGAAATACAGGATTGGACAGAGATATAATCTGCTCCCAAATTTTGTTTTCATCCAAGGCCTCAGCCAATCCTGTGGGAAGCTCTGGAACTGCATGGTCCCCATGAAAGCAAGGGGACTGGGTGGCCAAGTTCCCTGTGATTGATGACAGGTCTCAGTAAGCAGCACAGCTTTGAGGCAGGTAAGGAGCACTGGCCTGGAAGAGGGGATGTGGGTGTAGCACTGCCACTTTACTACCATTCTTATCCACAGTTCACAGGTGAGTAAACTGAAGCATGGAGAGGCTAATTTACTCTTCCAAAAGAAGAATCTGGTCGCCCCAAATTTTTGTCTGCAAAGGTATAATCTAATAAATGCAAGGTGCAAGAAAACTGAAATAATTTGAAGCCAGAACACACAAAATTTCTGATTAAAGGCACTGCTTTTTCTAAGGAAAGGCTAAGTCAGTCAAAAAAATGTTGATGACATATAAAATCATGAGGAACTAAAATTTAAAAAGTAAGTGTTGATACTGAACAAATTACCTCTAGAAATAGCAGATTCTTGTAAAGACTTTGAGTAATCCTTTCCCCATTGAGGGAAAAAATTCCTTTTCCTAAAATGGTAATCTCAAGATAATCCACATGCAACTATTTATTCCCACCTACGTCAGCTCCCCCAAGCAGATTGATCTTAGCAAAAGACCATTTTTAGTTGCCATAGCTGTGATGTCTTAGAATGAAATGGTTTCTGGTTTTACTTTAGCTCTCAACACCTTGAGTGACTATTGTGTGTGATAATTATGCATTGGTTGTGTGAACAAGGCTACCCTGAACCTATCCCTAACTCATGGACCATCTCTTAGTTAGAGGTGAGATAAAACAGATGCTGGATGTGAAAGTTGAAGGGTTAATTCCAAGAATGTAGCAAATTTTTATATGTAATTTGGACCCTAATATTATCTTTATATGAGAGTCTTGCTTTTCCTTACTATAGTTGTTTCCATTGTTGTGCTATATGGAGACCGAGAGACTAGGCCAGCCTATGGTTTCTGCATGAAGTAACATTCTATTAATATTCTCAGAATTACCTTGGGCAACCCATTAAGCAACTTTTAAAAGGTGAGGAGATCATTCTTAGTACCCCTAAGATGCTCATTAGTCCATTAACAGCTGCTTCCCTAACTTCAGATCTGGAATAAAGAAGAACCCTACATGTCAATTTTCTGGGCACAAATACTAAAAGTTGATTCATCTACCACAACGTATGATGTCAATGAGCCAAAAGATGCCCATGACTTTGGAATGAGTGTCACAGCTTGTGATTAATCTAAGGAAACTCCAGAAGAAAAGGCCAATGTGGACTTCCCCTCTAGCAGTCCTAAGACTAGATGGAGTTAACAAAAGAGAGGGCAATTAAACAAGGGGAAAAAATCTGGTAGTGCTAGTTCTTGAGATAAGTATTTCTAGGATTCACAGGAAAGGTTGGGCTCTCACTACATCTTCAAGGGCACATCCCCAATGACCTAAATTATTTCCACTAGAGCTCCACCTTCTAAAGGTTCCACCACCTCCCAATCACAGCATAAGCTAGTAATCAAGACTTTAACACATGGCTTTTGAGAGATATTTAAGATACAAACCATAATAGACACAGTCCCAATAAGAGAAGCCAATAATTGGAAAAAGGCTGGGCTTTCAGTGAACACTGTAGGAACCCTGGACCAGCCAGTTCTAAATATCACACTATTTTTACTGCCCTATATGTTCTCCACAATCAAGCCATAGGATGAAAAAGTATTCCATTGGAATTAGATTGTAAATTTCTCAATGGACTAGATTTAGTATTTCCTTGTATCTCTAGCACACAACAAAAATTTAAGTGCTGACTCCTCTGTGGAATTCAGACAAGATACCATATAAATAAATGTCTGAGTAGGGGAGCTGCTATTTAAATACAGGACATAAGACACTAATACAACCTCTTAATAATAGTAGCTAACATTTACTGGGCATTTAATATGTGTGCAGCGCTGCTTAGTTGATTAGAGTAATTTGCATGTATTAATTTATTGAATCCTCACCACAATATCCAGGTATTGTTGTTACTAGGTTTACAGGTGAAGAAACTGAGGCAAAACAGAGTTATTCAGATGCATATAAAAAAGTCTATTTAAGATGAAAATTCTCAGTAGTCAAACAGCTAATGACCAACAAAAATAAAATCTTAGCCTCATGTTTCAACTAACAAGACTTATCTAAGCTAGTTTATAACAAGAGTGTTTCATCTTTTGGACAGGATAAGAAAATGAAAAATACAGTTTTCCTTAGTTTTTCATAAAACCTTAATGTATTACATTGATTTCTAAATTCTTGGAAATGTGTTTTTTCAATTTGCTGCAATGTAGTTTATTGTAGAAGCTTTTGATAATCTATTTTATTAGTTCAGTCTCTTACCTGTTACTGTCTTACTAAAATGTATCTACTTGTTAACCTAGACATAACAAGCCATGTATCTTTGAGCCAACACCCTTAATATTTGAATCTGTATTAGAGAAACCAGAACCAATAGGGTATATATAGAGATATAAAAGAAGATTCATTATAGGATGGGCTAACATGGTTATGGAGGTGAGAAGTTGATCTGCCATCTACAATCCAGAGAACCAGGAAAGGCAGTGTCATAATTTATTCCTGACCCAAAGTCCTGGAGCCAGGATTCCTGATGACATAGCTCTCCATCCCAGGTCAAATGCCTGAGGACCAGGGAGTGCTCTGGTCTAAGTGCTGAAGTCTGAAGGTGGGAACCTGAGTTCTGACATTCAAAGGCAGGAGTTGATGGATATCCAGCTCCAGGGGAGAAGCAGAATTGATTCTTCTTTGCCTTTTTGTTCTCTTTGGGCCCTCAACAGATTGGATGATATTTTGGTTAGAGATCTTCTTTACTCAGTCCACTGATTCAAATGCTGAGCTTTTCCAGAAACACCTTCAAGTACACTGCCAGAAATAATTTTTAACCATCTATCTGGGTGTACATTAACCCAAACAAATTGATACATAAAATTAACCATCACATGCTCCATGTCTTTATCTTAAAATCAATAAGGAGAGAAAGAGAGGGAGGAAAGGCAGGGGAGAGGGAGATGAGAGAGAGAGAAAGAAATAATTTTAGTAAATATCCAAATATATAGCTGCTTCTTTTAATAAATAAATTTTGATAGCCTGCCTTCTGTAGGAATCTGTTATGGCTTGTGTCTAGATGTCCCCCCAAAGCCTCATGCAGTCAGTCACAGGTGGAGCTTTTCGGAGGTGGCTGGATCTAGGATATGTGATGCTGGGATCAAGGATGTGATGCTGAGATTGATTCAAGGTGTGATGTTAGGATTAAGGCTGCATAGTCCTGGGATGTGAGTGCTACACACCCAAAGGGTGGACAGCCTGGATAGGATATAAGGGACAAGAAGAGAGTTGCTGCTTACCGCTTTTCACTTGCTGCTTCTTTGCTACTTCACTGCTTTTGCTGCCTTCTGCCCACCATGAACCGTTTCTCCTCTGTGATGACCCTCTCTTGTCCCACCCTGCCTTGGGGCCAGCCAACTATGAACTGAATCCTCTACAAACTGTAAGCTGAAATACACCTTTCCTCCTTTAACTTTGGGTGTTGTGTATTTTGTCTCAGCAACAAGAAAAGGAACTCAGAAAGCATCTTTCTAGATTCTGAAGAAACAATGAACAAAACAAATCCAAAGAGCTTACCTTTTACTGAGTGAAACTGATACTAAATAAATTGACACAATGTAAATACAAATTACATATTTCACCTTGGATGAAAAGTAAAGGGAGTGTTGAGAGAGGATAAAAGAAGTATCTAATTTTGTTTGGGTGTGTGCCCAGGGAAGGATTCCTGAGGAAGTGACATCAAACATGACTTGAAAGAAATGAGTATAGATGCCTTGTGTTTTTTCCTTAACTAGACTTTTAACACATTCTTCTATAACCATAGGCCAATTATTTCTGGAAAAGATACTCTACTCACATTCTTAGCCCATGTGTTTTAGAGACAATTCTCTACACAGGGACAAACATGTATTATTAGTAGTATTTCCCCTGATTTTGTGTTTTAATTACAGAAACATCCATTAGCTTAATGTCTGTTGCTCCTGGCTTCTCACTTACTCATTCATGCCCAATTGATGAGTTTTAAGGGGAAACTAGGTATGGTCACTCCATCGTTCCCTGCTAGCCTATTTGGAATCTGACTCCTTCAGGGAGGACTATGTCTGCAGTATTCCTGTTTCTGAAATTAATGGGGCCACACTGTAGGGAAGGCCTGCTGCCGGAAATGTCTGCCAAACTGGGGTCTACTCTTAGGAAGCCCATAAGTGTCCAGTCAGTACCCAAGCCACATTTCCCAGTGCAGCTTTCACTAGTGACAAAGATTAAGATTTTGAGCTCCAAAATATGAAGAAAACAATAACAGAGGTAGTACAAAATTATGAATTTGGAAAATATGGCAAAAATATTGTGAATTATGTGAATGACAAAAGTTTGGGTATTGCTATCCCAAAGAGGGCACTGTGATATCAGGCATGTCTTGGCTTCATCCAGGACTTTCATTATATGAAAAACAAAATAAAACACCAATTGTCAATTTAGAGAAAAGTTTATAAGTTGATGAAACCTTATTTAATATGAGAAGTATGAAATAGCAGCTAATAAGTTAAATTGAAAATATCAGTGTGAAATAATAACCTTTAAAAATATTTTTCAGCTCTCAGTGACCCAGCAGCAACTTTAATAGCACTCTGGTTCAGGGCACAATCTACTGCCCTCCCTTGCTCCTGAATTTTAAAATTTATTTTCTACTGAAAATAAACAGAATCCCTTGGTGCATAGCTAATTTCATGATTCAGGATGTAAAAAATTTAGAACCTTTCTCCATCATCTTTTTGTTGCCATATACAGTGGCAAGAATGTTTTCAAGGATGAAAAGGTCAGTGTGTAAAGGAAAAGGGAGCTAACAAAAACAACCCCTACTATCTGGTGACAAAGCAGAGAAATCAAATGTATACCCAAAGCAAAAAAAAAAAAAAACTACTCTTGTAGTTCCTACCATGAAGCTTCATTCCCATCACACTTCCTTCCCTTTTTATTCACTCCTGTAGTGATAACTCCCCCTTGTCTTTTATAGTTTTATCATTCTGATGTACATTCTAAGAAATTACACAGTTTAGTCTTGCCCACTATTTTATTTAAAAAAATGATATGTCTCAGGCTGGGGATTTAGCTCAGTGGTTCTGCCGCCTGCCTCGCAAGCGAAAGGACCTGAGTTCGATTCCTGTTACCAAAAAAAAAAAAAAAAAGATATGTCTCTATAATTTGGGGCATCAAAATCATCATCACAGCTCAGAAGATGAACCTTGTGAAAGTCTTTGAATTCCAAATGACTCAAAATAGAAAAGTTAGTATGAAGTCAGCCCCAAAAGTCACTGTTCTAGAAAATGGTGAGTATAATAAACCATGTGTACTTTTTATTGATTTTAATAATTAGGAATGTTAGATATTCTCCTATTAATTTTTTATTCTTATGAGACATAGTCAGTTACTTTTCACTATCTGTTTAGGAGATAAAAACACCAGAAAAACTAAACCAGATAGTCCCAGGTATCAAGAGCAGACAGGGCTATTCAGTTTGGACACTCACAATACCAGCCAGAAATGGGGTTCAGTGTTTTCCAGAGTAATTAATTACCAAATGACCTACAAAAGAATGCTAACTACCCATTCCCTCAGTTGACTCAGTCCTTCAATTCCAAGGAAATTAAATCTCAGCACTAAGAAGCAAGATGTCAGTTTTTAATGCTAAGAGACTAAATCAATATTTGATTATGACAGAAAAATCAATTATGTAACAATGGCCAAGTGATAATTTGAAAAAAACAAATTAGGGGGTAGACATTAGGTTACAAAATTAAACCCTAGGCACAAGATAAGGTCTGAAATAGTTTCACTGGCATGATGGCTATTATGTAACTATAGAAATGCTTACTATGGAAAGGTGGTTTAGGTTAGAATCACCTTGGCAGAAACGAAGAAGCCAGACCAAGAATTAATCAGTCAATACACCAAGTCCTTCAGTCTAAGCTGTTCTGATAAGATAATCTTTTCTTTGGGTCTGTAAAGAATTTTATGACCCCAAAAGGGGAAAATAAGAATACTGAAACCCTGAGGGTATATCAAAACAAGCATAGAAAGGCAAGCACAGAAATAAGAAGAGCATCAAATCCAAGATATTGACTCTTTAGAGTAGATTTAAATGAAACTATAGTAATAAATTCTGTAATTTTTGTTTTTATATGTTTGTGAGTTGGTGTTTTGAAATGTTGAAAAGGATTAGCCATTCTAAAAATATAATTGCAGCTAGTTTAACTGTTTAGAATGACTTGCTTAATAAATTTGTAGTCGATGTTTAAAGGCCTCAAGAAAAATTGGCTTTCAGTTTTGGGTATCAGATTCATGAGCTTAATAAGATAAGCATTAAGCAAAGAACAACTGATTGGGAATATTCCTCCCTATGCAGAAAGCTATTATTCCAATGCTACAAATCATCCCAAAACTTACTGACTCAAAGTATTTATTATCTCACAGTTTACCATCCCATAGAACAGAGATCTGGGCAGGGCTTGGTCAGTGTATTTGGATTCCAAGCCTCTCACAGGCTTCATTTAAGATGTCAGCTGAGGGTGCAGTCATCTTAAGCCCAACTGGGGAAAGAGTCCCTTCCAGACTCACTCCTGTGGTCACTGGCAGGACCCAGTTCCTGGATGGTTGTGGACTGAGACTTCAGCTCCTCCCCTGGCTGCTGGCTGGAGGCTACCTGCTGCTGCTTGTCCTGTAGATCTCTCCAGGAAGTACCTCATGACAGGCAGCTGGCTTCATCAGCTGAGCAAGCAACAAAAGCCGTGGAAGGAGTTGTAGGCTTTTATTACCTAATCTCAGAGGTGACATCACATCATTTTTGCCGTATTCTACTGTTAGAACTAAATCACTAGGTCCAGTCCACACTGAGGGTGGGGAAGCATTTATACAAGGTGAGGAAATCCAGGAGGTGGGGATCATTAGAAGCCATTTTAGAAGCTATTCACTTGTAAACTTTTCCTAATGTGTCAACTTATAAGACAGTAATACACAGAAAGCCCTGCAGGTGAAACCTAATATATCTCTACAAACAATAAATTACCACGTCTTCATTGAAACCCTACATGTGGTGAGATGCTGGAGATACAGTAATGGATGAGTCTTATAGCTGATGAGGGAACCCAACATTTAAAAAACAAAAAGAGTTAACTACTCTCTTCCTTTCTTTTTTTCGGGGGAGGGGCAGGGATCTAACTCGGGTCCTTTCGCTTGCACAGCAGGTGGCGAAACCACTGAGCTAAATCCCCGGTCCTATCTTCCTTTCTTGACAAAAAGGTCCTATCTTCCTTTCTTGACCGTCACTTATTTTGCAAATATTTATTTAAGTCTCTGGTTCCCTGTGAATCTATGATATCTTTGAAGGAAGATGCAATGTCTCTTTCATTTTTGTGGCTGTTTGTGTCTTGTACATAACAGACACATAGGAGGCCTCCAAAAAAGGTAACACTTTGAACCTGAATAAACCAGGCATGGTCAATTATCTATAAGCCATTTATACCTTAGTGTAAAGTGATAGCCCCCATCTTCTGAGAAATAATCATTGATGGGAAAGAGGGAGCCAGATAAAACTGATACTAAGAGGTTTGCACAAAGAGGACGCTCATGATGTTAATAAATAAGGGCTGATTCTAGTTTTGTCAAACCCTGACTTAACTGTCCCCCACCTTCCCCTGACTTTTAAGCAAGGAGGAAGATCTACTGCATTATGGTTCCAGGTCTTTTCTTCTCTGGATTTTACATGTTCTTTAACACAGGGAGTAATTATATGCCACAATTTTGACACTGACATAACTCCATTTCTCTCTCACATAATTGCATGAATGTGAACTTTCTATAATTACTGTGTTTAATTAGAAAATGAGGAAATGCAACTAATGAAGACAGGTGATAAAAACAACTGCAAACATTTCTTTCAGATTTACTTTGAGTATGAAGTTCACTCTGAATAAGCTCTAGTGAACCACAGAGTTTTTTTTTTTAAAGAAATGTCACCAGCACTCATCTAAATGAATATATTACCAGGGCAACTCATATTTGTGAAAGACTTAGAGTAAGAAAACATCATCTTCTCTATGACCTAAGCTTAATTGAAGCTTTGGGCCAGTTTAATTTGGAAAGTAATTTATAGATCACAAAGTTAATGCCAAATGTTATTTTCAAAAATGTTTAAATGTGCAACTCACTCTTCAATGGATATCTTACCTGGAAGCCAAAATAAAAACAGGGTTGGTCTAGAAACAAAAGGTTTAAAGTCTCAGTACTCTTTTTTTCCTCACAACATCTCCTAGACAGACAGGGAGAGGAATACATCGCCATTTCAAACCACAAGTGTCTTCCAAGAAGGGCAGGTCTGGGAAAGGAGGAAGGGCTTAGTGTATAAGGTATAGATAGGCCTGGAGGCTGAGCTACAGGTGGTGGAAAAGGATGAGTCAGCCTGCTGACAGAAAAAGATTAGGAGTACACTAAGACTGGGAGCAGGGAGGAAGGAGGAGTCCTCTGAGTGGTTCTAGTGGGTAGCACAGACCACAAAACAAGCCTTGCTCTCTCATTACTATCATGCAATATTAGCCCCAGATATCTGTTCCATTTTCAGTGCAGTTTGACTTTTCAGTGGCCTATGAAACCCAGTATTTGTCAGATTCATGGAAAGTGCCTACCGTTCAGTCCAGATGGGTCTGGTGTCCAAAGAATACATGGAACTAAGAGGTGATCAGTGAGCTGAATTAATTTCATTGTTGAGATGATTCAAGGAGTTGGCAAGTATGAAATGTTTAAAATGTGGTCCTGCACACAATAAGGCTGATATGTGTTTGTTAAATAAATATATTTTATACACAGTCACCAAACCAAACCCAGCTAAACAAAAGCCAAGCAGAGGAAACAAAAGTCACAAGAATAAGTACCAATGATTAGCAATAGTGTTTTCCTCAAATTGTAAGGCCAAATTCATTTGACTAAAGCCCCAAGACTATAATCTCATTAATGATAAACACTAAGTCTTTTTTCATCTTTGTATTCTGAGGACCTAGTACTAATATTTGGAACATAGTAGAAATCCAGTCAGAAATTATTTGATGAATAAATGAATGGATTAATGTTACATTTTTAAAGACATGCTTCGATTTAAAAATTTTTTGAGCTTTCAAAGGGTATAGTATTATTTTTATTTGTTTGCTTATCTTTTTAAGACAGGGTTTCACTATGTAGTTGAAATTGGTCTTGAACTCACTATGTAGGCCAGTTTGACCTCAAACTAATGGCAATTCTCCTGCCACAGTCTTCTGAGTACTAGGATTATAGGCGTGACATAGTATTATTTAACTACAGCATCATTGTAATGATTTTTTAAACCTTCGTGTTTGTTTCTATCTCTAAAGGGATTCTCATATTCCTAGGAATACCAATTGGCTAACTTTGCCCTAAACTTATCTCAGTTCTCCCCATCCCACTGGCAAATATTTGTAGTTTACAAATTGGATACAGAACATTTTAGCACACACATAGCTCTCCTAGTAGGAAAGAACTCAGGTGTGTACAGTGTGCATATAGGGGGATCATGAATATTATTTCCACATGCAAAGAACTCTATACAAGCCCCATAGTTCTACGTTCAAAATACTAGATATGTATAGTTCAACAGCTTTTTACTACATTGCAATAGCAATGCAAGCACCATTGCAATAGTCTCCTAGTTGCCTTCCATGTCCGCCCTTGGCCTATAGTGTCTTCTCTCAAAACAGCAGCCAGAGTGGCCTGCTAAAAAAAATCAGATCATGATCCTCCTCTGCTCCAAACATTTCTATGAGTTGGCATCCAATCAGGAACACAGAAGCCATTCTAGATATTTCAAACATACAGAATATATTACAGGATTTGGATACAAAGATTAATAACTGCAGGAAGTCATAACCATCCCAGGTTGGAGAAACAAAAGGGAAAATGGTATAACACTGAGCCTGAAGTCAGAGCCACTAAAGTCACACTGTGTTTTAATTATTTCCCTGCTTTTCATGCTGGGTTGTAATTATTTCTTTACATATCTGTCTCCTCTCCTAAAACTGTAAGATTCATGAGATACCAGAGGGCCAGTGCCTCTCTGGGTGACTGTATAGCAAGCACCTACCAGTGTTGTCCTAAAACTGTATTGTGGTTGAACATTCCTGTTAAAAAGAAGCAAACACAGGAGCTCTGCTGAGCTGTTTCAGTCCCTGAGCTCCCTGTAAGGCTGGCCAAGGACACGCTTGCAGTTCCCTCTCAGTTCCTCTGCACTGTCCTGCTTTTCCAAGTTCATTACTGGAGTTGAATACTAATGTGATATTAGAAATGGAATCAAGAGAGAAGCAGAGGCCCCCAGAACCAAACAGTTGAGCCTTTCAGGCTGCCATACCACTGCCCCCAGCCTAGAAGACCAGAGCCCCACCCAGCAGCAAGGAGGTGAGCCAAGTGGGTGCCAGCAGCACACCCCACTCCCAAGAAATGAGAAGACAAGCAAACAAGTCTCAAAATCAGACTTCCAGATCACCTAAAGCAACCCCAAAGGGAAACAAGATGGTACAATCTAATACTTAACCATGTGGACTCCCTGAACTGGCAACCAAAGAGGATCTGGAAAAATTTAATCAGAAATAATTTCTCAAATAACAGCAGTGATTATGCCCACAGTGCAAGACATGAATAATAAATCTAGAGAGGACACAGACTAAAAAAAAATAGAGGATCTGAGGAACATGATGGAATCCCAACATAGGAAACAAATGGAATCCATAAAAGAGATGTAAACAGATTTCCAGGAGAT
>NW_004624774.1:5359470-5373983 GCF_000247695.1 Heterocephalus glaber
CCAAGATGCATTATGTAAAGGTACAATTCCCAATGAGAAATGTAATTTTGTTGTATACCTACAATGTACCAATAAAAGAATTTAAGAAAAAAAAAAGAAGGGGTGATGGAATCAGACTTTCATGTCAAAACCATTTTATTAAGAATAATATCAAGTTGGAAAGAAACATGAACAGATGTGAACAAAACTTAAGTATATCATCTTTGGCTGGAGCCCAGGTGTCTTGTGCTGTGGTATAGGTAGGGTGAGAAGCAAAGACAAGAGAAGAAAGTGGATTCTAGAGAGGTTGTGGAGAGGTAGGTAGATTTACAAAGTAAGAGAAATGAGCTTATAGGGAGTCTTTGGTATTTTGGCCTAATGCCATCAGTCAACGCCCAGCCATAACCTCATAACCTTCCCAGAGTAGGGATATCACTCAAGGTCCAGAAAGCCCCTAGCCAATTTTTCCATACCAACCCACAAATGACGAGACTGAGTCCCATAGTATGCTTCAAATCCCAGTAGATTGAATCTAAGAGAAAGCAAATTCATTTCTCCTACTACCCAAGCTTTTACCCTTAGCCTAAATTCACCAGAATTGCCTCCCCACCCCCAGATCCCACTGCGAATGAACAACTACCAGCCCTCTTTTCCCTTGTCCTTTGTTTGAACCTGACTAAGCAATGGTTTCCAAGGTGGCATGGACTATAGGGAGAAAACTTTATAGCTATTTATATTTATTTTATCTAAAAATAGGCAAGAAAAATAAATAAATAAATAATAAAAAATAAAAATAGGCAAGAAATTTAGCTCTACTAATGTTATTAAAGAAATTTTTATACCAATTTTTAATGAACTAGTTAACACTAACACGTTCACTCAGTCAGTCAGTCACGGGACCTTGGAGTACACATTCAGTGTTGCCGATAGTAGCATCCAGATCATTTGTTCACTTTCAGTATATTGCAGCACACTGCAGTTTACTCGTGCCTAGACACATGCACCTGTGAATAATATTGCTTATTTTTAACTAAATAATCTGCAAAATAGGCATGTGGCTTCAAAAATGTCTTCAAGGAGGTTGTGGAGTGAGGATAACACCAATAATAGAAGCATGAGTGAACCAATAAGGACAAGACAGAACTGATTTTTTTTCCATCTCTAGCTCTAGCTGTTCATAAGCCACATTTTACAGTCAAAGAAAGAAAGTACCCAACCAAAACAATAAAGGTCATGAATACTTGAAATATATACTTAAACAGCTATTGCTAATGATGTACCAGTAAAATATAATAGACATTAAAATTCCTTTACATCTTTAGTATTCAAACACCTTAAGTATCTTACTCAAAAGTTTTTACTTAAGTAGTTCACAACCAAAATAATTTGGAGAACATAGTTGCAGAGCCTTCCCCACTCAGGCAGGCTGGCACCCAGACTCACCTGTGTGTACTGATTATGGGGAAATGTGTCTTCTGGCTCCTCCAAAGGCCTGTCATTCTGGTCTCTGTCTCCATAGCTTTCTTCCTTGCTCATCAGACACTCTTCTTCAGTTTCCCCTTCCTTCTGGAGAATTTTCCTCATGAAGTCCCTCTTCTCCATCGGGGTTCGAATGATTTTCAGGTTATTTGTGTAGATGATTATCTTTCCAAAATCTATAATAGGTGGGGGCTAGAGAATGGAGAATGAGCATGAAACCTTCATCACCAGTCACCACAGACAGGGTTATAGGACCTGTCCACATTCCAGGAAATAGACGAGAAGGGGTTGCTACCAGCCAGTGCTTCTCATCCCATCATCCCATGGTTTATTTATTCTTTCTGAAAGCCATGAAAACCAGCTTTCTGCTTTTCATTCATGCTAACAATCAAATCTCAACTACTCAGTGTAAGATCCTACAGGGAAAGGTCTAGAGCCTCCGCATACCACATTCCACATACCACAGCCTCAGTGCAGGGCTAGGCACAATGAGTGCTCGATAAATGCAAACACTTTATTTTATACAAACATCTCTTCCATTTTTTCTATGCATACATACTATTGGCAGACACCATTCATGGAGTACTGTTTTTGTGTCAGACATCGTGCTAAGAATTTTACCAGCATTGCCTCCCTGCCCCCCTGAAATGTCCCTATGAAGTAGATGCTATGATTTCTACATTGTACAGATGACAAGACTGAGTCTTAGTAGGGTTAAGTACCTCACTGAGGTGATGAAGTTAGTCAGGTACTACACCTGGGATTCAAACCCAATTCATACTAAAGCCCATATTCTTAACACCTATACTGTACTCTTCCCCAAATATAGGATCAATGCACATACTCTGTTGTAATCTATATAATAGAAAAATATTTTATGTCAATAAATACATCCTAAAACATAGTTATTAATAGCTCATGTTTCCTTGTATGGATTTATCTTGTGTTAGCTAGTTTTTTTGCTTGGGAACAAATTTCAGCAATATTGCAATGCAGTACAAAATCCAGGGACTGGGGTGTAGCTCAGTGGTAAGCACTTGCCTCACATACACAAGACACTGGGTTCAATCCTTATCTGTTGCAGCCTGCAGAACTAAATATTTTGGAATTACTTGTTCAAGAATACATATTTCTACCCAGAATGAGGAGAGTATGGAGAGAAACAGCTTTGGATACCAATTCTACTGTCCACCTGTGGTGTGATACGGGAGAGTTGTGTAACCTCTCAGAATACCAGGTTGCTCATCTGCGAATGGGCTGACATGTAGCTGGTAAGCACTGCTACAGAAAAGCTAGTTATTAAAATATAGACGTGTTTCCACACTGGTGGTAAACAGGAACTGTCCTGAGATTCTTAAGTGCCCTCCTGTTACCTAGATTCCCTTCAGGGAGTCTCTAACATTCCAGAACCCAGTGGATAAGAGTCAATGGGCAGGATCTCAATTTCCAGGACCCTGCCCAACCCTCCACTAGCTTCTGTGCTGATTAAGGAATGTCCCTTTATTAAATATTCTTATTCTAATCCCTGAGGCTAATGATATCAACTTCTGGAGGGGTGGGAGGTGCTGAGAAAAACATATAAAACAGGTTTGGGAAAAGCTGGAGATAATGCAAAGGTGTGCATTGTGACAGTTGTTATTATTAAAAACTGTTCTTCAGTACTACATGCACATTCATGCTATACAACTAAATACCTCAGCATGAAATATTTCACCTTATGTATAGAACTGCATAAACCAAATCTATGTAGATCCTACAGTTAAGCAGTCTTGTATTAAAAGCCTTCATGTATCAGTCAAACCTGACTTGAGCAAGACTTCAATATTCAGGTTCCCTTCCTTGAAATAGTCATGAAGTTTTCAGCGACTATTTCTTAAGCCATAAGCTTCCTATCTGGCCCTGTTTTCTCTCCCTCTCCTCAACGGATCATGTAGCAGTTTCCTTTTCCTATTATTTTATGCACACTGGATTCCTATTTCACACTCTGGACTATCAGTTTCTAAACACCAGAAGATAGGATGGTGGTACTTTTGGAAGGTTTCATTTCTACTTCCACTAATAGCCAAAGAGATTCAGTTACCTTGAGCTTTCTCATGTCCACAGCAATTTTTCTTTTCTTTTCCTTTCTTTTCTTTTCTTTTTTGAAGGCAAAACTCTCAATTTGCCAAGAGAATCTAAGACCCCATGCTCCAACCCCCTGTCTCTAAGCTGCCAATATCTGAGGCACCCAGGATAATCAATATTTTTTAATGTACTTCAAAGAGAGAGGGTCCCAAATCACCCTGATGGTTTGTTTAAGTTTTACCCATCTTGGCAACCAAATTCTTCCTTATGTGTTACAAAACTCTCTGGGTGTAATTAAAGGCCACAGTATCTGGTTACATCCAATTACCCACGAGGAACATCCATTCTTGCATTATAGAGGACCAGGATGGAGCCAGGAATTTTTCAGTCCCTTCCATTGTGCCCACAGTGGTAAACTGTGATGATTGAGCATTTGTAAATACTCCTGTGTCAGTGGCAACTTGCCTAGGGATTGTTATTCAGTCTGTTAAACTTTCCCATTGCTGTATTTTCAAATGCATAGATCCTTTATTGGGTACTAGAAACTTAATGGGATTTAGAGACAGATCTGGTCTAAATTTTATTCAAATGTTGACACTGTGTAAGATTATGCAAATTGTTAACCACTATAACTTCTGTTTTAGAACTCTTTCTACAAAATATAGACATATAGCAAAGATAAAATTACATAATATGTATAACATGAGTGTTCAGTAAATGTTACCTCCCTTCCTTTCCTCTTCTATTTGTAAACTATAAATTTCAGTCCATTTTAATGCCTTAAAATATTCTGATTACTTAAAACTACTTTCTCTACTTAACACATATGATTTTTAAAAAGAGTCAACATTTCCTTGATAAGAGTCTGCTCAGTATTACAATGGTAGATAATAGTTACTGAGCACATACAAGTTGCCAGACACAATGCTAAGTGGGTATTGTTTATTATCTTTTTTTAGTCACTATAAGTAACTCATAAGAGGTACTTCTATTACCTTCATATCATGGACAAGAATACTGAAGCTCAGCAAAGTTAAAACATTTGTCCAGGTACACACAGTGAGTAGGTAGAGCTGGGTAGAGCAAGGCCAAGTTTGACTGACATCACAGCCCTTGCTTTATTATGATGATGATTATAGTGAAATATATATAACATAAAATGTACCATTTCAATCATTTCTAAGTGTAACGTTCAGTGGCATTAAGTACATTCAAATTATTATGCAGCCATCACCACCATCTGTTATTTCCAGAATGTTTTCTTCTTCTCAAACTGAAACTTTCAATCCAATAAACAATAGTTCTTTCTCCCCCAGCACTGACAACCACCATTCTACTTTATGTCTCTATGCATTTGACTACTCTAGGAACATCATGTAAAAGGAATCATAGAGTGGGTTTTTTTTGTGACTTGCTTGATTTTGCTTGCTTAATATTTTCAAGATTTATCCATGTTGCAGTGTATCAATATTTCCTTTCTTTTTTAATTCATTAAGTTTATTGGCAAATTTTAGGTATACATTATGATCATATTCATAATTGGGAATTTGTACTTGTACATTATATATCTTCGTTCTTATTTTTTCCCACTCCCCTTCCCTCTCTTTCACCTGTCTACCCCTTCCTATTTACAAAAGCTTTCCATTATATGTATGTACTATATTAGGATCACCCATTCCTCAGTCATTGCACACTTAGGCAGCTTCCACTTTTAGGCAATTGTGAATTCCCATGAACATTTGTGTACAAATATAGGTGATCATGTTCAGGCACATTCCTTTGAATCACCGCACTTAGCTGCTGCTCATTGTGGTCTTACAGCTGGTATTTACTAGAGATTATTTCACAATAGGATTTGCTATTTAAAAAATAGTGACATTCAAGGTCTCATTTTTTTGTTTCTCATATCACATTACCAAACTCTTTCAGTTTGCAAAACTACAAGAATCCATCAGGACCCCTCACATCCCAGAGCCTGGCTAAGATTGTGATTTGATACTTCATCAGGGAACAAAGAAAACAAGAATAATGAGAACAAGCAGGAATCAAATCTTCAAGATGGTCTCTTGAATTCCACATTTTAGACAACTGTGCCATGCTACATAAAGACTCATTTATCTGGTTTTGTAAATCCATGTGACATTATACATTTACATAAAAGCAAAGTTTGGCACATGACTTATGAAGCAACCCAAAATTATCTACCATCGCCTTGTATAAGGTTTAAATGAAGTATGAATTTGTAAGTTCTAAATATACCAGTAAGATATAGGTTGAAAGGAATACTGCAAGTATAATACATAGCTGAGTACATATAGCACAGTAAGTATTCAATAAATGGTAGTTATTATTATCATTATTATTGTGAATGATCTTGTTCTTTAAAGAGGAATGTGTCAGAGAGCAAATAGTGTGATGAATGAAAAGATCTAGATTCTCACTCTGACTCTCTGCCTAAGAATCCTGTAATATTGGGCAGATCTTTTATCAACTTGGCACTCAGTTTTTCTCATTTGCAAAATGAGAATGACTACATTTTGCCTTTCTTCACAAGATTGTGGTGAAGACCCAATAAGATAAATGGAGATAATGTATGACATTTTGCAGTGCATAGTTTATTACAATAACATGAGGAGTTGTTCATTCCAGCTCCCTTTCATATCAAAAAGAAACCTGATATTATCTTTAGTAATTGTGGACATGTCTATAAATATATTTTTACCAATGCCAGTAAGTCCAATACATTTGTCTGCAATAGATATATTACCTATTCCCTCAGGACACTAAATAAAAATGATTAGAGTAATTATCTGAATTTCACACATTAAAGATGAGAACATATCCTGGTGTTCTATTCACTAATAAACTGGATACATTATACAATTATAAATAATCTTTAAAAGGAAAAACGCATTGATGGTCCCACTGGCATAAACAAAGACATGACATCACCTATGAATTTCAGAAATCAGTATTTTCCAGGTTCTTCTAGCCTAAGAGAAAATCACGTATGGACTTTTGATTATCCATGGTACAAGGGAAGATAACTGAAATTCATAGATAAAACACATGCTTCCATTGAACCATTGTTCAAACTTCTTCCCCAGGTAACATCTCCTCTGGTTGATTTGCTTTTCACTATCTCTTCCCAGCATTCCAACCACTAAGTAATGCAAATACAAAAAAATTAATAATCAGGCAAATGTTTTTAAAAGCTGGCAGTAGGAAGGTAATAGAGGAAAAAACAAGACATGGATAAACCACAAGCTGAGTAATTGGCTGGAGTAAAATTGGTCTCCTTCAAACACCCAACTCTTTCAAGAATAAAATGACCTACTGCTGCATAACTTTCTAAAAGAGCACTCTGGCAACCTGAAAACCACTGCACCTCTATTTAATTTACACATGGAAAATATACAGCCAAAGCCCCAATTACAATATATTACTCTGGATGGAATTTGAACACTATTTATGCTCATTGCACTTTCTAATGAGCAGTCGACAAGCATGTTATTTTTGTCCTAGAAATATTA
This sequence comes from Heterocephalus glaber, assembly GCF_000247695.1. The sequence continues at coordinate 5,366,526 of NW_004624774.1, forward strand.
TTCTAATAACAGCTTCCCATTTGGTATACCTATAACTCTTGCTGGTAGCTGAGCATAAGCAAGAAACAAATCTGAAGCATTTAGGTATTTCTCTAAACATTTTTAGGAAATCCTACTCTTAAAGCTTATAACCACACACGATACCAACCTTATGGTCATTCGCCTTGTAATCATTGAACAGAGGCTGGCTGCCAGCCAACGTGTAGGCACTACCTTCTCTGAACACACTGATCCTCTGAGCAGTCAGCCTAGGGGCATACAGCGGGGACTTGGGGGATTCCCCAGATCCGTAGACACCATCCATGGGTTCAAGAACCTCCTGGAGAAAACTATGAGGGTATTCCTCCTTTGGTGACTCTAATTCCTGCCCATCCTCAAAGACCTGCTTCAGCACTCGACCACTGTAGGAAGAGGAGATTTTAAATCGTACTTTCCGGGGTTTGCCATCACTCTTCTGATTCACCTTCTTTTCAGGGTCCTCCATTAGGAGGAACTTCACCCTGTGGTTTCCAGGCTTCTGTGTAGCCAGTGAAACTTAGGGCTCTGAGAAAAAGGCATTTTATGCTCTCTCCTCCCACATATGATTAATTAAAGTAGGTGCTGGGATGTGCTCAGTTTACAGCAACTGACACCCATGCATTAAATATTGATAGCCCCTCATGAAAAGGTAGGTAGTCATGGGTTTATGGAGTGGACAATACATAAGACAAAATTGGTTCCCCTCCTAATTTCAAGCTTACAGTAACTTCTCCAATCCTGATTTTCCTTAACCCGAGAATAAGGAAGTTTAGATCAATAAGTGCTGGCTTAATGTGTTAGCAATTTTTACCAACAACAACTATAATCTACTGAGCATATAAATAATTGCCAGAGATTTTTACATGCATTATCTTACTTTGTCCTCACAATAACCCTACAAAGAATGTATTATGTCTGTTTTACAAAGAGAAAAGTGAGGCTTGGAGTTGTTTCTTTATCTTTCTCCCTTTTTACATTTAAGGAAGAAGCAGAATAGAAGCTTTAACTCAAATCTGACTCCAAAAACTATGATCAATCCACAAAGCTGAAAATTTTCAAATTGTGTCTCATAGGGCCCTAGATACGATGGAGTTTCTTGGGTATTGCTGTTTAGAAGGGAGGAGGCCAAATGTCTTAGATTCTGAGTCTTCTACCCCTGCATTAACCAGAACATCTCAACTTTATAAGTAATTTTTATTAAAATTTCATTTGCAAACTCAGCATTAGTCCCCACTGCCTCTCAAACCCAGTAAATGCCAACATTGTGATGGTAAGTGGATGAATATCAGAGATGCATGAGCTGTGGGTCCTGAGAACAGTCCCACAATCCAGTTTAGAAAAATACCTAACATTGATGAAATAATAACTTTATGTTTAGAGAGCAAAGTGTCCAATGCTGAATCTCAGAATGGCTATCTGGTAGGGAGTGGTCTCTGAGGAGAAAGGGATGGAAAAAGAGGGTTGGTAAAGAAAAGGGCACTCACCTTGGGTCTAAAAGGGTAGATTGGATCCGAAGAGCTTGAATGGGAGAGTCTTCACTAATGTGTTTGCTAATGTCCTTGCCACTTGCTTAGTTGCCCAAAATGACCACTCTCCTACAGCCATCCCTATGTGTTCTATCTCCACTGGCTCCTTTCATCTACTCCACCACTCTGGCCCTAGAAAACCTCATCACCCCTGTCTTCAAAGTTGCAATGGCCTCCTAATGACTTCCCTACCCATTCCCAAATACATTCCTTACATTAATGCAAAAGTAAGGTTTCCCAAAAAGTCTAGAGGTATCAAACCCAATTTATAGATCTTTTCCAGGGATCCACTGCATAGTAAGTTCTAACTCTGGCATGTGACAAGATAAAATTCCTCATAACCTACCCTCATCTTTCTTTCCTTCCAGCCTCGTCCTCTGTCACACTCCCAGGTGCTCCCCGGAATTGGCATTCCAGGCACATCCACAAACTGTCTAGTTTCTCAAAACCTCAGGTTTCTGTCATTTATGCAATATTCTGTTTCCTGATCAGTGAATAAAAATTCTACTCCTCCTTCAAGTCACACCTTAAAACTCACTGCTTCTGGGAAGTGTTCCCTCCCACTGCTTTAGGGAGCATGCCAGGGAGCTATGGACCTACAACCTTTAAAGTATTTCTCATTTTCCCTTTGTAGCAGAACCCCCTGGCCAGGCTTGGGGCAGGCTGCAGTATGGAGCAGGCATTTTCCCCCCATAATTGGCTACAGTGTGCTCAGAGCCAGACTGAAGCCTACATGACTCACAGGTGCATGTTGAATGGCAGGCAGGCTAGTAAAGCTTCCCCACCAATGGCTGCTGCAGAGATCTAAATCCTGATCTGTGAAGCTGTAGGGCTGCTAAGTGAGATAGCATTGTGGCCAAGGACTGCATGGCTCCAAATCACATTCCATTCCTAGAGCTATTCCTCCCTTAATTGTTTCAGTAGCTTACTAGTTAACCACAACCTACATTTGGTCTGTTCTGCTCCTTTTGCAAGAATGCCTTACCCCCCTTTTACAAGCCCTGCCTGTGTCAGCTGATACCACTGGATGCCACACGTGTCCCCCTACCCTGTTCTTACCCATGCTTGTGTAATAAATAAATACTGACAGTCCTAGTTGCTTGGGGTCCTCACCACATGCTCAGTGCAGCCAACCCAGTTCCCCACTTTCTGTTAAGTCTTGTCTCCTTGTCTTTCTTTTTACCTTGGAAGAGATCAAGACTCTAGACTGGGGTCCTCTATATGGCTTCCCATTTTTGTGTGACACATTAGAGTCAAAAGGTCTCTGTACCATCACTCTATTTCCAGTGTTGAGCAAAGTGCCTTTGTATGTACTGGAACTCATCAAATTATTGTTAAGTGAGTGACTTTAGATGAGAGAGGCTAACTAGTAAATAAAACATTGAGCATATGTTGTGGAGAATAATGAAGAGGTAGGATCAGAAGTTTAAGAAAAATATCTACCTTTCTACAGTACTAAGGAAAGGTGTCACAGTTGGAGTCTTTGATTATAAGGAAAAGGTTGGGACAAAAAAACTAGAAAAACAAATTTTTTTAAAAAGTAATGATGGGGCCGGGAATTTAGCTCAGTGGTTCTGCTGCCTGCCTCACAAGCACAAGGTCCCAAGTTCAATCCCTGGTACCAAAAAAAAAAAAGTAATTATTTTCCTAACACTTCTAGGTTCCCTAGAATGCACAGCTGGCCCAGATGTACCATGATGGATTGTAGGTGTCTAAGATCTTGATTCTTCAGTCCTCAGGGCAACCAGGTGGAGCTCAGGACTATATCAGCCTCATTCATTACCCCAGAGTATAGAACAATATCATTGTTTTCTGTATGTGTCATGACATGACAAAGATTGGAAACCCCTAATTAGAAGAATATTTTCTCTATCTGTCCCAGGAAACAAATATTAATGATCAATAGCTTGACTTCATCTAGAAGGACCAGTTAGCTCACTTTCATAACTACCTGTCAACTAAGTCTAGTTCCCTCCAAAATGAACTAACAAGGGCAGCCTTTCAAAACTGTGAACTGCAGCCATACCAAAAGCCAGAGATGTTTTCCAAGTAACATTTATTCAACACTTTTTTATACCCTATCCCATATTCACAGATTTTTAGGGAGCCAAAATGAAGTTTATGGTAAGTTTTGAAATAACCATACTTACTTGATGACTTTTAGATGTTAGTGTTTTCAGATTAGTCACAATTCATATACTTCCAGAAAGAGGATCAATCGATAAACTGGAAACAATTTGGCAGTAATATCAAAAGCCTTAAAAATGTTCATATCCTTGATCCTTACTCAGAAAGAAAATAACTGCCTATATCAGAAAAAATCATGTCAAAATGCTAATAACAACTGCCTCTGGGTGGAGAATGTGGAATGCTTTTTACTTTTCTGGTTTTATTATATTTTACTTGTCAATGATAAGCTCATCTTACTTTAAGAATCAGGAGCAAAATAAATTTTAAAAATTCATTGCTTTTATTTCAATAATTTTATAAGGAAATTTTAAAAGGAGAAAAACAGTTTTCTAGATAAAGATATTCTCCATAATATTATTTATACTAGGAAAAAATTGAAACCAACCTAAATAGCAAATGGCAGGAATTCCACAATCTGAAAGACAGTCGTTATTAAAGGATTAATAAAAATTTTTAAATAATATGAAAAAATGTTTTTGGTACAAATCAAATAGGAAAAATTGTAACAGAATTTTATGTTCTGTGATATAGAAATCACCATATTACAGAGGAAAAAGACTACACTAAAATGTTAGTGGCTTTGTCTGAAAAGGAGATAGGCAGTAAATTTTGTCTTCTTTTTCCATACATTTCTGTATTTTTCACCTTTTCCAAAATGAGTACACACTAATTTTGATATTAGAAATACCTCACATTTAAAGAAACAGATAATGTATGCAATTGGCTGGAGAAAATTAAATCTTGAGCACTCTGCCATTTTTCCCTTTGGTTGAATTCAAATTAGATAGTGTTCAAACCAAAACAATCCTGATAGTGATGGGGCATATTTGCACTTATGTGGAAACAGAATGCAAGTCAGAATAAACCTACCTATGAGGTATTCAAGCCAAAAAAATCTTCAATATTTACCCAATCAAGTCTAATTTTTGACTTACAAGAATAATAAGGTATAGAATAATAATAAAATACCCAAGTGGAAACATCAGATAGACAAAGCCCCTCTGTGGGAAATCTACAGACACTGGTACAAAAAAGTCAATGTATCAGGAAAAGAATATCAGCAATAAGAGGAACACTCCAGATTTAAAGAGAGCTGAATGTAATATATGAACCTTGACTGCTTTCTGGTGAAATTTGACTCTAGAATTTCTATTAGGTGGAACTAGAGAGTTATTAATGTTCTTAGGAAAAATAATGTTATGCAATTACATGAATAGCATCCCTTTTGCAGGAGATACATGTTTAAGTATTTAAGGTAACTGTGTTACGATGCCTGCAATTTAATATGAAAAAATCTGTCCCTTAATACTTGTACATATGTGTATATTTAAATATATGTGTGTGATATAAAAATAGGAAAAATCACAATCCTCAATTATTATTATGCTGTTATTCCAATTTTTGTTCCTTTGAAATGTTTCTAATAAAAAATCAGGGAGAAATGATGCTTTTCTAAAAAGATTCACAGATGCCTAGGTTTGTTTCTGTGCATCTTGATTTAGACCCTAGTGTGTTCTAAATCTTTTTAGGAGTGTCATTTTTATCCTATCCTGTCTGATGTCATTTACTGGGCTTTATTTTCATGTGTATTTTGGGATTTGAGAGATTATATTGGATACATGTCTTGATGAAAGAAATGTGTGATTATTGCAAATTGAGTATGAAAATTATCCTTCAGCAATCTTTCTACATCTATCATTTCTAATCAGAGTAGGACTTATAAATTAAACATATCCTTTTAATCTGCTCATATATTGCTACATTCTGTTGGTATGTGTGTATTTAAACTCCAGTCCCATATTTCCCTTTGAAATATTGTTATAGTAGAAGGTTATTATAGTTATTGGTCATTTGCAGAGAGCTATGAAGGTTCATGGGACTTTATAAAATACACAACAAACAAAATCTAAGTTTATAATCTGCCCCTGCCTCACCACCACCTAAAATAGAAAGCTGGAAGGCAGTGCTTTGAGAGACTGTTAATGTCTAATGATTACTTTTTTAAAAAAATTTCCAAAGTTGTCTGAGTTCCCTTGGGAATGATTTGTCATTATGGACGTAGGTGGCACGGGACAACATCTAATGGTTTGTCCCACTTATCTCCATCCACATGACAGGAAGAATCCAGCCAATGTATAAGGTCAAGGGGCTCTGATTAGAAGGGGAGACATTTTCTCCCATGCCATTTCTCAAAGTATAAGACACAGAGCTAATAGTTATTTTTTAATCCTAATAAAGTAAGTTTGGAAAATGCTGAGCAAAACCCAGTTAAACTGATTTTTTTTTTAATGCAAGACTTCTCAGAATGCTTAATATACTAATATACTTTGTCAATTTCACTAGGGGATAGACCATTTCCAAAACACAATACCCACAAAACTCTATTTTTGGAATTTGATTTCCTGGGCCAGTATTCAAGGAAAATAGGTTGGGAGATATTCTAAAAGGCTCTTCTACTCCCCAGCTACCACTCTTGCCCCTTCACAATGAAGAGCAACCAACCTACTGGGCATTTACTATCAAAGAGATACTCAAGTTCAGAGAGGTTAAGTTACCTGTGCAGGGTCCCATAGCCGCAACATTTCAGTCATTATTCTAACCCACATCTGACCCCAAAGCTCATGCTTCTTATCATTAAATGCCCCATCTCCCTTCATGAAATTGACCACTCGGAAAAAGAGCGGTGATTCCTTAAGAATGAATTTAACTAGTCTCATCATAATCTAAAACCCATAACAGACTTTTATCTACTGTCCGGTTGGGTCTCTAAGGTCTGCCTCAGGGGACAGCCCATTGTACGCTCTAAAATGTAGCCCCCTACATTATCTGCAAATCCCCAGGTTGGAGGGAGAGGCCCTCTTCCTTGTACTTTGAAATGCCTTTCCTCATTGCCTCTGAGAAGAGCTGGCCTGAACCTTTGTATTGCAGGCCAACCCCCAGATCAGAATGCAAGGAGAGGTTCCCAGAGGATCAAGCAGAAGGTGAGTGCAGTGGAGAAATGTCAACCTTGCCAGAAACCACAAGCCAAAATCCCAGCCTTCATCAAAACATAATAGTCATTCCAGATTATTCTGACATCCAAAGGCCTAGTTTCCGGAGCCTCTGGTTTGCCTGCTAAAGGAAAGGGACTGGCCCGGCCACCATTCCACTGCTCCCAGGGCAGAGGAGATGACCCAATCCCAGTGCCCAGGAGGAGGCACCCCGGCCACCATTCCTCCGTTCCCAGGGCAGAGGAGGTGAACCATGTGGGCACCAGCAGCACCCCCCCACCCCCACCCCCACCCCGTCCAAATGAGAAGACATGTAAACAAGTCTCAAAACCAGACTTCCAGATCACCTACAGCAAACCCAAAGGGAAATGAGATGGAACACTCTCATACTCAACTACCTGGACTCCCTGAACTAGCAACAAAAAAGGATCTGGAAAAAATGAATCAGAAATAATTTCTCAAATAACAGCAGTGATTATGCCCACAGTGCAAGACATGATTAATAAATCTAGAGAGGACACAGATAAAAAAAAAAAAATAGAGGAGCTGAGGAACATGATGGAATCCCAACATAGGAAAAATATGGAATCCATAAAACAGATGTAAACAGATTTCCAGGAGATTAAAAACTCCATTGAAAGTTTACACAGCAGAATGAGCCAATGTGAAGACAGAATTTCAGATATAGAAGATAAGATTGCAATAAGTGACCAGGAAAAGAAAAACTACTTTAA
>NW_004624774.1:5376638-5402463 GCF_000247695.1 Heterocephalus glaber
GGCAGGGGAAGGGGAAAAAAATAAGAACCAAGATTCTCATGTAAAGGTACAAGATCCCAGTGATGAATGTAACTGTATTTTATACCTAAAATGTACCAATAAACTTAATGGGAAATGAAAAAAATAGAAAAGGGACTGATTTTCCTCACTCGTCTCTCACATCTAACTTACTATGTATTCCTTCATCGCGGAAGCTGAAAAATTATTCTGAGTTTTCTCTATCCCAGCACTCTCCAAATAGAAATGTATTATAAACCACATATGTTTTTTCAAATTGTTCAGTTGCAACATTTAAAAGCAACAAGAATAGGTAAAATTGATTTTACTGTTTAAGCCAATATGTCCACAATTTTATCATTTCAACATATAATCCAGTGTAAGTATTCATGAGACACTTTACATTCTTTTTTCCTACTAAGCCTTCAAATTACTGTGTGTATTTTATATTTATAGAGCATCTCAATTCGTTCACCAAACTTTCAGTTAGAAATAGTTGTTCCATATTCAGATTTCATAAAATGTATAGTTGACAAAGAAGATTCATATGGTCAAATTGTTGTAAGCATACTTAAAATTTTTCCGATAACTGAATTGAGCATCAACTTTTAAATTTATATGTCAATAACATTAAATGAATATTTTGTATCTTTAATCAAACTAGCTGCATTTCAATGCCAGGAGCCATAAATCACCTGTGCCTTCTCTTTCAGCCAGTTTGTGACCACCTTCATAGTATGCAGGCATTCTTCATGAGGGCAATATTGCCCCCTAGAGGGCATCATTGAAATTTGTGGAAACATTTTTTAGTACAGTATGGTACACAGAGAGAACAAACACCACAGGCATTTAGTGATTGGGAAGGCTAGGGACACTAGACTTCCTGCAATATGTTACACAACAAAACACTGAGGCACACTTCAGACTCTCAAGGATAAAATACTCTTTTTAATGATCTAAGCCTAGACCTTAGTTGTATGTTTAATCCATTTATTTGTTTCTTTTTAGTGGGAGTGGGGAACTTAGCTTTGATATACAAGTGGTACCTCGGTTCACAAACTTAATTTTTTCCAAATTCTGATCACAAACTGAATTGGTTGCAATCCAGATCAAAATTCCCCATAATGTCAGCATTGAACCTAACCATTGAATTTGATTCAGTTTGTGACCATTTTTGGGTTTACAACCAGAATCATGGAAAGTAAATTTGTGAACCAAGGTACCACTTGTACAATACATTTGGGGGGACTGAAAATGCATTCAAATTGAGGGAAGTTTGTACTTCATTTTGTTTAGAGTCTTACTGAGAGTTGTCCACCATTTGGGAAAATTATTTCACTGCTAAAAATACTGCACAGAGGCTTAGAGACAGGTGCAGCATCTGACTGTTTTATAACTTCCAGGAAACCTCACCCATCCATGCATTTGTCATTAAAATATATAATGTTTTACTATTAATTCGTTTTCTTTCACCTTTTCATTATATGATAGCAAGGTTACTGCATTATTTTGAAGTTACACTTGTATGTTGTTATTTAATGTGTTAATTTCAATCCAGAACAGTAAAGGATGTTAGAAAATGTGTTACTGAGAGTGGGCACTGTGTCTGATTTGGGTAAACTTGGTTAATCTGAGCTGATAAAGAGGACTGCCACCTGCAGGGAGGAGCGTGAACTGAGGCTGTTTAGCCCAACACACTAGGACTGAACATGGTTGGGTGAGGGGGTTGTGTGCCTGCTATGTCCAAAGCACTATGCTAGGTGAGAGGGCCAGAGAAGTGACCCCAGAATTGCAGCCCTTCTCCCAAGAAGCTCACAGTAGAGTATGGAAAACTATGTGGGTCTGGAAAGGTGTGGGTCAGGCCGGGTGGGCAAGAACAGTCAGCTGGCCAGAGGTCCTCCTGACTCATTTCAAACCTCTCTGCTAAGAACTTGCCCAGGCTAGTTGGTCCAGAAAAATGTAACAAGGATATTGGAATTCCTGGAAGATTTTTTGATTGTTTTCAAAATTTAGGAAATTACATAAAATTTAAATAAAATGGGAAATTACATAAAAACACACAAGTAAAAACATGAATATCCTTTTTTGTAAATGAATTTAAAAACTAGAGCTGGAAGTAAAGAACAAAACAGAAGGCCTCCTTCATCCTTCCTAAAAAATTACTATTACTAGCTGGGCATGGTGGTGCATGCCTGTCATCCCAGCACTCTGGGAAGCTGAGGCAGGAGGATGGCAAGTTTGAGCACAGCCTAGGTGATCTAGCAATACCCTATCTCAAAACTTAAAAAAGACTAGGGTTGTAGCTCAGTGTGAAGACCTTGGGTTCAATCTCTAGTGCTGTTTTTTTAAAAATCCCTATTACTATAAATTTAAAATATATCCTTCCCAATATTTTATGCTTCATCTTGCTCACCAATTAACTTGCAGATTATAAAATCAGAGGACACTTAATATTTTTGAGCACCTAAATGATTTGCGAGCATTATCTCTCTTTTACTCTTATCACAACACTATGAGATAAATGCTAAAGCTATACCTAATATTTAAATAAGATAAATATTTTTAAAAGACCTTGCGGAGGGAGGTGAGCACACTGCCAAGGTCACACAGGCATAGCTGATGGAACTTGGACTTGAACCTGGATATTGTGGCCCTGAAACCCACATCCTCAACCAACTTCACTAGGCAGCTTTTAGCTTTTAAATATAAGTAAACTTCTACATATCCCTATGATATTTTCCCCTAGGCACAAATTAGCATTAACTGAATATTTACAGTTTCGTTCACAGTAAGGATTGTGTCTGACCCCCTAAAAGGTAGTACAGGATAATCCCAAGAGCACGGGCTTTAGATCCTTGTAGCTGTGTGATCTTCGATAAATTGCTTAATCTCTCTAAACCACACAGGATGAATCAAGGTCCTGAGAAAATAAAACAGCATGACTAATTTTCTATGGAGAGTTCTGTGCATTCAAAACCCCCTGAAAGATGTTAGACCCATGTGTTCTATTGGTAGCTAAAGACAGGCAATGAACTCCAGGACTTCTGCTGGAGAAATCTAGATTATTCTCTTTACCCTTCAATGACCCCTTGATTTCCTTGAACATTTAACTGCTTCCCTAGCTCTCTTCCTCAAAACCTATCCTCTGTCCTGTATCACAGTTGCTACTGAAGTCACAAAAAATTTCAGGGCCATGGAAAGAGGATTTCATCCAGAGTCAAAATGAAGAAGCTCTAGTCCCAACTTAATCCATAGGAATGGCTTTGGGCCTGAAACAAGCCTCTAGCCCTCTCTGGACTTCTGTTTCCTCATCTCTAAATCATAGATTTTAAAGCTCTCTAAATTCTCTCATGATGAACATCCTACAACTCTACTCTGTCAGTAGTGGGAAGGAAGAGAATGATGGATACCATAAAGACAAGGAATCTGACCTCCTACCTATACTTATTGATTTGTCAGAGGCCACAATTGATTGTTTTTCTCCCAGGTAGGCACAGAACTGTTGCTCATGCAGTGAAAGCCATTTTTTGCCTCATAAAGCAAAATGTTCCGGGAAATTTCACAAAAAAATGTTTTTGAATTGTCTAAAGAGCCACAAATTGATACCAAGCAAGACATTACATGAATCCTGAAGTCCCAAACATTGTCTGTCAGCACTTCTTCCCATGAAAATCTCACAGCACTTCAGAGGCACACCCTGGACTGCTTGGTGTAACAACCAGCCAAGGCAGCATGTGGTCTCTGAGTCCAGTCTGACCAATCCCAGACCCAGGCAGCTGATTTCTGTGTGTACATCCCTGCCCAGAGGGGTCCTAGGTACTGAACATGGAGCTCTTGGACAAATACATCACCCACATCAAGAAGCCTCCATCCTACTCAGGTCAGATCCCAAAAGTACACACACACACACACACACACACACTCACTCACACATGCTACTTCTACAACACTTCTGAGAACTATCATTGTTGAGGAATCAAGTAGGAGTTGTGATACCTAGGTTCTAGTCTGATAGTGTAATCTTGGTCTAGACCTTAATTTTACCATCTATAAAATAAAAGACCCGGATTTAAACTTTTAAACCTCTGATAATCTATGATTCCTTGACATGATAAATGCTTTCATGGCACACTGAGGAGGTAGGTAAGCTTTTTGCAATTTGTACCAGGCTCTGGAGCTCCCATTTTTGTTTGCCCCCACACAATTCCCCATACCCTATTTTATGGGCACTCTTCCTTTGCTCTGTGTCATCCTGGCAGGATGCAGAAGAATCCACTGCCTTGGCCACAGTGACTGGTTCAGTGTTGCACAGGATAAATCAGATGTTTGCCTGATATTTCTATAACCACTATAGGTATCCAGTTGTCCTAAAAACCTAATGGATGCAAATGACAAACTTTGTATTCTGTCTCATGATTGCATAGCTAAGGTTTCTCCCATCTAGAGGCTGGGTTGGACTGGAACATCGAGGATGCCTACTCTCTGCTGGCCTTTGATGCTGGTAGCAGCTGGGGATCATCTGGGGCTGGTAATAGGAGGATGGTTCTTCTCCAGGTGGCTTGGGCTTCTTGGGGTATGACTGCATTCTAAGAGGGACCACTCCAAGCAGGAAAGTCCCAATGTGCCAGCAACTTACCAAGCTTCTGCTTGCATCATGCTAACTGGCATCCTATTGGCCAAAACAAGTGACATAACCAAGCTCAGAGTCACTAGGGAGGGAACTACATATTTCTCCTGAAATTGAATAACAAAAAGCACAATTCTTTGGGATCATCAAGTGACCAATACAGTTTTTCTATTTTGTGCTTACACTCATTAAAGTTGCTATCACTTGTCACCAAAATATCCATGACCAATAGAGTCAATATTGGATCTGAATTCAATTCTTGCCCTTACTACTTATTAGCTTTATAGATAAGAAAAGTTACCTGACATCAGATATTCAGTTTCTTCATCCATAAAATAGAGATAATATGCAGTTTGAGATATTACTATAAAAAAATACATTTTTAAAACCCCAAATGTGCTATACAAAGAAAAATATCACCAGTAATGAAAACGGAAAACTTAAATTTTAAGCCAACTGAATTTGGTATTCATTCATTTCATTTACTACATATTGCCTATATGTACAACATATTATAACTACCTGGCTGTGTAAGGGGAAGGCATTTCCAAGTCCTCAAAGAGTTTAGAGTCCAACAGGGGAAATAAATATGTGCATATATAACACTAACCTGAAGACCACCAAAAATGATGCCTTGGGAGAGGAATAAATAAATTATTATGACAGAGATGGAGAAAATAAATCATTTTGAATTGCATGAAGGGAAAGAAAGAAATGTGGGTATCTTCAAAAATATGGCACTTAATCTGGACATAAAGAATGTTTTGTATAATAGGAAAGGTGAAACACCTTCAGGAGAGCATTCATGAGGTAGATAAAGACGAGAGGCATTGTAAACACTTAATAAGTGTTATGGCTAATGACTGGATGAATGAATGAACAAATCGTCATCCAAGAATGGCATAAAGTCCTGTATTTCTGAGAAAAAAATCAAAAAGATATAGTTACCTGATACCCTATATATTTTATTTAATGATTTTGTTTATTGTCAGTCTGCACTGGTCTCTACTAGAATGTAAGCTCCATGAGGACAGGAATTCTTGTCTGTTTTTCTACTCTATTTCCAGTCCCTAGAACACTACCTGGCAGTTAGTAGGCACCTAAACATATCTGTTAGATGAATGAATGTTTGTTAAGGAATTAGAAAGCTGGAAGGGTAGATTTGAATTACATTATGATGAATTTTGAATGCTTTTGAATGGATTTTGGCATTTATTTTAATGGGTGGCCATTGAGAATTCTGGATTATAATAGTCACATGATCAAAACTATTTTTCACAAAGATCACTGTGGTAGCAAAATGGGATGAGCCTGGCAATGGCATCTGTATTTCCCTTTACAGAGGCAGTCTTCCTTTTCTCTCAGCCCATGGAGTGTGGGTGGTCCTGCTACTTCAACTCTTTCCCTTTCCTCCAGGGATGGTCAGATGATCCAGCTTGGCCAATGGAAGCATTTCATCTCACTGGATCACAGTGATTGGCCCAAGATCAGACACTTGCCTTGAACCAGACCAGTGAGATGGACTCTTACAATTTAGGCCAAAGTGTTAGAAAATAAGTGCTTCATACACATATTGGTATTGCCAGTCTGAAAATATGTGAGCCTGAAGTTGGTGGTGACAATAAAAATCTGCCTGAGAATGAAGCTGCAGGGGAAAAAAAAAACAGAGACAATAGATAAAGGGAGTCAGTGACTGATGGCCTCATTTCCATTCCTGAATAGAGCCACCCTGAAGTCAGTACTCTGAATTTTCAATAACACTGGAAGCTATCCCATCACATTTCTTTCCTGTCCAATCACATTCCCTACCTGCTCGAATTGGCTTTCATCTGTTTGTAATGGAACGGTTTCTGAGTGTAGTCTGGCAATATGCTAATCCTTTAACAGTCATCATTCATATATATCGCGGTGCCTACTCACTACCAGGTAGTGTTCTAGGCACTGAAAATAGAGTAGAAAAACAGACAAGAATTCCTGCCCTCATGGAGCTTACATTCTAGTGGAGACCAGTGCAGACAGACAATAAACAAAATTAAGTAAAATATCTCTCAGTTAACAATATGTGTTCTGGGAGAATAAAATGAGGCAGAGTGAGAACTGGGAGAACAGGCTAACAGTGGTTTTGCAGTTTTACTGAGTGTGATCAGAGGACACATGACTAAGAATGACTGATACTGCTGAGAGAATCAGCCTTTATGAGGAGAAAAGCTTTCTTTCTAGTCAAAGGGGACTTCTGTCCCCAAGGTAGGACTATGCCTGGCATATGGATGAACAGCTAAGACACAGTGTATGAAGGAAGTTCACATGAGATGAGTGTGGCATTGCAGGAGAACCACTTTAAGAATCAAACTTGCCAGGTGTGGTGGTGCACACCTGTAATCTCAGCACTCAGAAGGCTGAGGCAGGAGGACTACTGTGAGTTAGAGGCCAGCCTGGGCTACATAGTGAGTTCAAGGCCAGCCTCAACTATATGGCAAGACCCTGTCTCAAGAAAAAAAAGGAATATTCACTATGAAAGACAGGAAGCCATTAGACAGTTTTGAGCAGAGATGGGGTATACCCTGACATGTATTGGAAAGGATCACTCTGGCCACCTGTGAAGAAGGGCAGGAGTGAAAGCAGAAGGCCAGACAGGAGACCATGGAAACCAGGAAAGAGAGGAGGTAGCTTGGCTGGTGATGGGAACATCGAAGGTAGTGAGAAGTGAACAGCAACAGGACCTATTTAGAAGGTAAAGCCCAGCATGCATTGCTAATGAATCGGACGTGGAAATCACATGAAGAAAAAAGGAAGTGCTGGGGAATATTGCAACATTATCACTTGGATACCTTAAAGGATAGAGTTGTTATTAGCAGATGTGAGGAATACTGAAAGAGAAGCAAGTTTGGGAATGAAGGTCGGGTGTTTGGTTTTATTATTTTAGATTTAAGATACTTGCTAGGCATCTAAGTGAAGACACAGAATAGGTGGTGGAATAATAGAATCTCAGACCTGAAGAAAGAATCTGCACTGGAGTTGTAAAGCTGCACCAACCTCAGAGAAGGATCAGAGGGAACTTCAGCCTGATCAGTTATATTGAGGAAGATTCTCTTGCTGTGTTTCACCTTTCCTTTGTCACATCCTCTTTCTCCTATTTGCAGCTGTAATTGGCTTGCAAGGTATATTAGTCAGCTTTTTGTTGCTGTAACCAAATACCTGAGGCAAAATAACTTAAAAGAAGAAAGATTTCTTTTGGTTCACAATTTCAGAGGTTTCAGTCCATGGATAGCTGGCTCCATTGTTTGAGGCCAGTGTTGAGGAAGAGCATCATGGTGGAAGGGTGTGGTAAAGGAAAGCTCCTCACCTTATGGAATCTGAGAAGCAGAGAGGGTGGGAAAGAGACAGGAAGGGACATGGACAAAGACATGCCCTTCAGAAGCACTCCCCAAGGACCTACTTTTCAAACCAACTCCACCTTCTAATAGACAATTCAGGTGAACCCATCAATCCACTCATGAGATCAACACTCTCAAGATCCAATCACCATTCTAGACCCCACCCCTGAACTTTGGGGATTAAGCCTTCAGCACAGGGATCTTTAGGGGACATTTCATATTTGCAACGAGTTCAGATGTCCTTTCCTCATGACATGAGTTCTAAAGTTCAGTACCCCTAGCCAACAAGACTTTTTTTTAAAAGTTTTCAACTTTAAAGTTCAGCTCTTGGAATCCAAGAGGACAGGAATAACAGAGTACAAACAAACAAACAAACTCACCAGGAACAAAGATTCTTATACATGAAGTCTCAAAGAAAACTGGAAATTCCAGGGATGAGCATAAGGAGGAGCAAGGAAGGCACAGAGAGTAACACTGGAGCTGACAGGTGGCAGAGGAGGTGTTGATTCAGAATCCTGGTGGGTTTCATCAACTGATTAATACTGAAATGCTCTGCCGATTTTTTGCTTAAAATAGGAACAATGAATATGGAAAGATCTTTTAAATGTTAATAGAAGCAGTATTAAGGAAGAAAATTGGACCTATTGTTTTGCAAACAGCTGAATCTACTGAAGCAAATTTAGTATGTGTTTCTGAGGGCTCCTTTCAAAATATGCTTAATTATAATAAGCAAAACTCCAGGAGGCACACTGTAGGGAAGAGACCTGGGGATATGAAATCAGATGTGGCTTCCAGCTCCAGTTGTGTGGTAAATCACTGACTTCTGAATATCACATTCAAAAAATGTAAATTCTAAAATCACTAGTGTTTGTTGTGCAGTGGAAGAAAGGCAACATACTTAGTAATGATAGAACCAAAAGCATTGAGGGCTGCCGTGTATAGGCACCATATTAGGCACCTGATGGGTACTGAACTAAGGCTTCTACATCTGCATGATATGAAAGCAAGAGCGAACACTTTCTTTTTTTTTATTTTATTTTATTGGTACATTTAAGTTATACAATATAATGACATTCATCTTTGGAAATTTGCACTTTTACATAATCTCTCTTGGTTTTTATTTTCCCCCTTCCCCTGCCCTCCCTTCAACCCCTCCATCCCTCCCTATTTACAAAGGCTTTGTTTCCATTTTTTCCCTTTCTCATATTAATTTCATTCCCTTCTTTCTTTTCCCCTACCCCTCCCACTTCCCCTTCCCTTTTACTCCTTTTCTTCCTATTTCACATTATCTATTATACCTTTTAGTCCTTATTTACACTTTCAGTTTCTCACACCAGAGAAACTATTTGGTATTTACACGTGTGACCTATTTATTTCGCTTGAGTATGCCCTCAATGTGCATCCATTTTGTTATAAATATCTCTAATTTTCATTTTTTATGGCTGAGTAGTACTCCATTTTATTTTTTAAAAAACAACATTTTCTTTATCCAGTCTGCAGTTGGTGGGCACTTGGGCTGCTTCTAAGTTTTAGCTATTACAAATTGTGCTGCTATGAACAGGGGAGCACATATATCACTATGCTATGATTCTTTTAATTCTTTGGGGAAGATACCCAGCAGGGGAATAGTGGGGTCAAATGGGACTTTCAGTCCTAGTTCTTTGAGGTATCTCCATACTGATTTCCACAGTGCTTGCACCAGTCTACACTCCCAACCAGCAGTGGAGCAGGGATCCTCTTTCCCCACAGCCCTGCCAGCATTTGTTATTGGTTGATTTCATGATAGCAGCCATTCTTTCTGGAGTGAGGTGGAATCTCAGCATTGTTTTCATTTACATCTCTCGAATGGCCAGTGATGTTGAACATTTTTTCATGTATTTATTTGCTATTTCTACTTTGTTTGAAAAATATGTGTTCATTTCAGATGCCCATTTTTGGATTGGGTTTTTAAATTTGGAAGGTTTTATTGTTTTAAGTTCTTCATAGATTCTAGATAGTAGACCTTTGTCTGTGGAACAGCAGGTGAAAATTTTTTCCCACCTTGTGGGTTGTCTCTTCACACTGCTGGTGGTTTCTCTTGCTGTGCAGAAGCTTTTTAGTATGAAGAGATCCCACTTGTTGATTGTTTGTGCTAGTTCACGGGCAACTGAGGTTTTGAAGATTGAACACTTTAAAGAGCACCAGTATTCAAATCCCATATTTGCCACATGTGGTGAATGTCCTAAAGCAAGGTATTCACCCTATTGGGCTCAATATCCTCATTGGCAATAATGTTTCTTAACCTCTTTGTTAAGGAGATTATGAAGATTAACATTGCTACTATATGAAGACTTAGCATAGTGCCAGCACATAATAAATAATAATTATTAGTAGTACTTATTTCTACTACATGTAATTCTTATCACAAGGCTCTGAGGTATGTAGTCATTAATCTTGCCATATTACAGCTATCAAATTGGACTGATTAAATAACTTGTCCAAGGCCACATGGCTAGTAAATTATACAAATCACTAGTAAGTAGTAAGAAAGTAGACAATAATTATTTGTATTTTAGTAACTGGAGGGGACTGAGCAATCTTTTGGCTTCTCCCTAATGTTTAGCAAATTGCAGATTTCCATTTCTCAGCTGAAGTGCTGTTAACTTCTATCTCTGTCCAGCTGTCTTCACCCAAATACCCAGTTATCACTCACATGTCACCATTTCAGAGATGACTTGCCTGATCATCCACCTAACATAATCTCCACCACCCGGATTAGTGTAGCCCTGTTGCACTGATGTTACCCAGTTTTGTTTTCTTTACAGAAATTATTGGTTAACATGCTCACTTGGTTATTGTCAGTCTCCTTCTACAGAATGTAGGCTCATGAAGGGCGAGGGCTTTGGCTTCCTCACTACTCTATCCCCCCTGCCCAGAATAGTCCCAGCACAGAAGTTGATGTCCAATAGATGGATGTTGATTGACTAATAACAATTCCCTTACCACCTGAGAAAGAGCCTTTGCACTGTGTCTGAGCCTTTACACTGTGACCTCAATTTCTTTCTCTTCTGTATCCTTTTCATTTAATATCCTATCTTGGATCTATCACCAAATGACCAAAGAGTTGGGATTAATATTCCTATTCTCTTTCTTCCCTGCAATTCCTCTCTCCCATACATTTGTTTACAAGGTTAACAGGACACTGTGATCAGACTTGATTTTCTCCTCTCCCAGAGGCGAGTGCTAAGTTGTGAAGCTTAACGAGATTCCCATTGCTCTCACTCTTTGTAACTGTCATGCTGTGGCTGAACCAATATTGGGACTCATATTGTATATCAGAGTTCATTTTGTTCCCATACTATTGTACCTGCAAGCAGAGTCTCTGGCAAGTTTGTTTTAATAACAGGATTCCAGAGGGAAAATGCCAACTGAATTCATTACAAAAATAAATCGAAACTACATGAACAGGCTGGAGTGGAAAAAGACTTCTGAGAAATTTTCTTTTCTCAAACTTGGGCCCCAATCATAAATTGGCAAGCAATGAAACATAAAACAGCACTCATTGGAAGATGAGATTCTCTTGGTCAGAGCCACCAGATGCATCTTGGTCTTTTTGAATCTGTGATACCCTCTCCATTAACCAAGAGAAGAAGACCTTGTCGCCAGGAAATTTTCTTTTATTTCTCCTTTCCTATAATATTCTTGCTGTCAACAGAAATAATGTCATGATAATGATACATATGTCCACTCTATACTACTCACTATTGCTAAGTCTGGGATGACTTTTAGCTCGACTTCCTATTCACAATCTAATTGGAAGACAACACAAAAGATCCATAAATCCGTAGGGTTCCAGTTTGACATGACTACAGCCATTTTTGTGTAACTACCTTTTGCCAGCTAGGTGTCCCTGGCACACACATCAAGCCCCATAGGACAAACAGCCATTAAGATAGCCAAGTACGTTGTACCGAATACTGGTGCCCAGAATGTTTCCTCACTGCATGTTAGTAGTTTTAGAGGAAGACCAGGTACATTATGGTTAACTGTGGCTCACCTTTACCTGGCTCAGCATATAAACTCCTTCCTCCTGCTATCTGTCTTGCTACCACCAAGGCATATTTCTGTCCCTAAGTTCCCAGTGAATTACACTTTGTGCAATTCTGAACCTGTCCACCTCTTTCATCGGTCTCTTGGCACTTTCTGCCATTGATGGTCAATTTTCATACACCAAGATCAGGTTTTTCTGAAACAAAACAATCATGAATTGTGACAAGGACTCGGAAGGACTGAAATGCAAGGTAGAAACCTACTTTAGATAAAGCAGACAAGATTTAAGCTAAAATCAAAAGAATGAGAAGGTCAGTTGTGTGAAGTGTGTGTGTATAGGAGCATATGTGTGCACTCATGTGCCTGTGTCCACCAATAGCCACACCCCAATCTGTGGTTAGGGAAGGTACATTTCTGGCCAGAGGCCACTCATATATTACAAGGAAGGGTTTTTTTGAAGAATGGGGATTTTTTGCTTTAATCTAAAAATCTATTTTCTTTTTAAATTGACACATGATAACTGTACATATTTATGTTTGATATATTACACATGTATGTATTATGTAATGATCAAATCAGAGTAATTAGCATTTCATGTCCTTAAAAATTTATCATTTCCTTCTATTGGGAACCTACCAACTCCTCCTTTTTAGTTCCTTATAAAACATTTAACAAATTATTTTCACTCTAGTGTGCTCTAGGACACTAGAACTCATGCCTCCTGTCTGTGTTTTGATACACCTTATCTAACCTTCATCTACTTTCCCTTTCTCATCCTTCCCAGCTTCTAGTAATTACTTTTCTACTCTCTAATATTTTTTGAAAGGTAAGTTAAATTGTCACATTTATTTTTTATGAAAGTATATTTTAAGTTATTTAATTGACAAAAATGTTATATATTCAAGGTGTGCGGTGTGATGATTAGACATGCACATACATTGTGTACTAATTACCACAGTCAAATTAACTGACATAACCATCATCACCCGTAGTTACATTTTTGGAACTAGTTTGATCTAACTTTGAATTACACACTCTTTCTATGGTCCTCTCCAGTTTCTCGCTTAAATCAGAGATGATGGAGGATGGGTGCCTAATTGGAGAAGGAGGTTAAATGTCTTCTTCTAGCATCCTCTGCATAGTGTGGTGATTGCTGAGTGAGCTCCCGGGGGGAGCTGGAGTGAGCCTGCAGCTCAGAAAAGACCTGACTCCGCAACAGCAGGGAGGGAGGGGTGTAGGAGAGTAATGGAAAGGAAAGCAGCACGGCCAAGAAGAGCTGTGCTGGTGGAAAGTGTGGCTGGCCAGAGGCCCAAGAAGATAAGTAGAAGAAGGAAATGTAGAAAGACCAGACCCAAGACCCAGGCAGGATGAACTTGAGTCCTCCTTTGGGCCCACTCTGTGAGCAGCATTTAGATAGTGACTGAATTCCAAAATCCATTTTGAGTCCTATAGCCAGACTGCTTTTTCCCATTTTCTCCTTTATTCATTCAGACAGTAGGTACTGAGTGTATTCTAATGCTTGGCCCTGACAATACAAAGATAAGTAAGATAGTCTGTGATTGGTCTCCTCTGAAGTAAATTCACATGGTCCTCAAAGTTTTACAGTTCGGATATGAAGTGTCACTCAAAGACTCATGTATTTAGGGCACTAACATCATCACTGAATTAATCAATTGATTAGTTTATAGCTGAATGGGCTGTTAGGAGATGGAGCCTAGTTGAAGGAAGTAGGCCGCTGGGGACTTGCCTTTGTGGCTCTTTCCCTCTGCTTCCTGGTTACCATGAGATTAAGCAGCTTACTCTATGATGCCCTTCCAACATTGGACACTTACCATGGACTGAAACCTCTGAAATTGTGAGGCAAAATAAGCATTTCCTCCTTTAACTTGTTTTCTCAGGCATTTGGTCACAAAGACAAAGAGCTAACACATCAAGTCAGCCAGCAAGTGTCAAAGGCAATGGCCCAAATGACACCTATCATGTTGAGTGCCAGTTTTGGACCAGGCAATGTGCCAGTTCAGGGAGTCCAAAGGGAAGTAAGATCATTGCACCTACCAGAGTCTAGGACTCAGTAGAGGAGACAGTCTCTCGGAACAGGAGCTGTGGGAGAGAAAATGCAGGAGGGTATGGATGCTAAAAAGACAGTTCCTAACTGATCAGGTCTAGGAAGTCTTTCTTCAGGAAATATTCCTTCTTTCATTCATTCAACAAATAATTACAGAGCCCATATGAGGGCTAGACACTGCTTCATGTGCTAGGGACCCAATGAGAATGATAAGACTCCCTATCTTCATGGAGCTGACATCCCAGGGAGAGGAGGAGACTAGAAACAAATAACAAGCAAACAAATAATTCAAATAATTTGGTAGATCAATGGCCCCCAACCTTATTGGCACCAGGAACCAGTTTTGTATAAAACAATTTTTCCACAGACTGGGGTGGAAGGCAATGGTTTCCAGATGATTCTAGCACATTACATTTGTTGTTCACTGTCTTAGTTACTTTTTCTTGTTGCTTGAGACAAAATATCTGACACTCAAAGTTAAAAGAGGAAAGGTTTCTTTAGGTCACAGTTTGTAGAAATTTCAGTTCAAAATCAGTTGGCTCAAAAGCAGGGTGACAAGGACAGACAGGCATCACAGAGGAGAAACAGTTCGTGGCAAGAAGGTAGCAAAGCAAGCAAGCAAAGTGACAAGCCTCAAGTGACCATAGCAACTTCTTTCTGCCCCTTTTATATATTCTATCTAGGCTACTTAGCTTAGGGCTGGTGCCAACCCAATCAGTGGACTAATTTAATAATCACACACCCTCAATCCTAGCACCCAGACTTACACCCTTAATCCTAGTATCTCACCATGAATCAATCCCAGCATCATGTCCTTGATCCCAGCAGCACAAATACTAGATCCAGCTCTCTCCAAAAAGCCCCACCTATGACTGCATGAGACTTTGAGGAGACATCTAGACACAAACTATAACATTCTGCCCCTGGGTTATTTTAGAGGTGTGCTATTTTCATTTGGTCTTAGCCCTTTGGCACTCTCGGAGATTTCTCCCATAAAGTTAATCATTGATAAGCCTAACCTAAATCCCTCAAAGGAGTCCAGGTGGTTGGAAATCTAAAACATTAGAGGTTCAGGGTCATGAAGCTACTCTTGACTTTCACTGCACTCTTGGAGGAAGCCTTGTGTCTTAGTTATTTGCTGAGACAAAATACCCAACACCCAAAGTTAAGGAGGAAAAGTTTATTTTGGCTCACAGTTTGTAGAGGTTTCAGTCCATAATCACCTGGCTCCAAGACAGGGTGGCAAGAGAGCATCACAGAGGAGAAACACTTCATGGTGGGCAGAAGAAAGAAGGCAGACTACAACCAATAAACCATGAACACAGAGCTTTCTGTCCCTTATATCTTACCCAGACTCAAACCCTTAATCATAGCATCAAACAAAGAATCAATCCCAGCATCATGTCCTTGATACCAGCAGCACAAATCCTAGATCCAGCCACCTTCAAAACACCCCATCTATGACCACGTGAGGCTTTGGAGGGACATCTAGATATGAGCCATAACATGCACTTTATT
Source organism: Heterocephalus glaber (assembly GCF_000247695.1). The sequence goes on from NW_004624774.1 coordinate 5,392,249, forward strand.
TTTATTATTATTGCATTATAATATATAATGAAATAAGTATATATCTCACCATAATGCAGGATCATTGGGACCCCTGAGCTTGTTTTCCTGCAACTAGGTTGTCCCATTTAGGAGTGATAGAAGGTAGTGACACTCAGTGTGTGTCCCTTGGACCCTTGACTTATGAACTCGATTCACTCACGAGGGCTGGTTGTAATTCACATTGGTCAATTGAAGGCTCAGGCTCCTCTACACAGCCTTCAAAGTCTCTCCTGTATACAGGCAGATCTCAGTGTCCTTAGAGAGACATTGTCCCGGGATTTCTCAATTAACCCCACACAGGAAAAGATGTTGTAATGTTCCTTCCAGAACTCTTTAAGGGTTAAATCTGTATCTGAGACTATCTGGAAGCACAAGTGGTCAGCATTTAGGTTGTAACTCAAGACTTTGGCCATAAGTTGAAACTAAAATTCCAGTTGTAACCAAGTTGTTCATATGTCAGGCCAGTCATAACTCGAGGGTTGATTATAAATAGTCTAATCTTGTTTTGGTTGCTGTCACTACAGAAAACCCTGCTTCACAAAGACAGAAGGTTGGAAATGGACCTCTCAGTGCTTTTATGGCAATCTCAGGATATTCTGGCTTGACTTTAATCTAAAACATATGGAGATTTGAAATTGTCTCAAACCTAATTTTAAGGCCATCATCATTTGAATTTTCAAGCAGTTGATCCTCTTCTGACATGGACAAAGTCAATTCACCTGGCTGATTCACAAATGGATTGTGGATCCATTTCCTCCCAGTTTGGGGGCCTTCTGTAGTTGGGAAGTAATGCTCAAATTCTTTTGAAAGGTGGCATAGGTAATTATGCACCAGCCAGGAGAAAGAAGACCATTGGTCAGTCTTTCAAAATCTCTGCTAAGGTTTGGATCATGTCAAAAACCCCAAGTTCAGTTGTCACCCCCATAATTACAGTTTGGCTTTGAATGTATTCCATTCACTTGCTGACTCAAGCACAGATGTCACTCTCCCCTGAAGTGACAGATTGAGTTCACTGAAAAGGTTGAATATGTCACATGAGTAAGCAAGTTTTGGGACCCATTCTGGGTCACTGAAGTGTGTTGCCAGTGGTGACTTTTTATAAAAGAAATCTCTGGAGTGGCTCTCATAACTTAGAAACTCTGGCTAGTGATATACCTTTAGAAATCCAGGCATAGTGATGCACACTTGTAATCCTGTCACTCAGGAAGCTGAGGCAGGAAGATCACCACGGGTGTGAAACCAACTCGGGCTACCTAGTGAGCTCAAGCCCAGTCTACATAGTAGGATCTTGTGTCAAGAGACAAAAAAAAACAAAGAAAAGAAAAATAAATCTGATCTCTGGAGTGGTTCACATGACTCACAAACTCTGACCAGTGATCTACCTATACACACCCATCTTGCTCCCGTGCCTAAGAAGACATGTGTGCTCTGCATCCATCTCCTCACAGAGCTGTGTGAAAAACCATGATGTAAGGGCATGTACAGTAATGTGTTTGATATTTTAATCACTTCCTCCAAAACGTTGCTAAGTTCAGGTGAGTTTTTTTGGCTAGCCAGCATTTCTCTGTGGATGGCAGAGTGCACAGATTCATATCCAGAAGCAACCTCTTTGACCCAAGTACTGAAACCAGAAAGCTTCTCAGGCATAGCAGCTGCTCTGTCTGTGCATATACCAACACAGAATGACCAATTCAGTTTTTCTGGTATGTAATCATTCCACACCTGTGGTTTTGGTTGGTAACAAAAGTGCACATCCTCCTGAAAAACAAATCTCACAAAAACAAGCATTGTTCCCTCATTGTCAACATTGGCAGACTCTTCAACCTGGATTGGTATTTCATTAATCCTCTCTAATAATTATGCCTCAATATCCTTTACTATTTCATCAAATTCTGTAATTATGGTACTAGTCAAAAAAGGAACACATGCCACCTTTTAAACTGCAGCCTTTCCTAGAAATTCATGACTCATATTCTTAGCAGCAGCCAGAGTCAACTCTTTGCCAATAGTAACGGGCTTCTTAGCTTTAGCAATGTGATTAGTCACCAAAAATGATGCTGTCAGTGCAAATGTATTTGTTGAAGTAGTAGCCTTCAATAATTGCTGCTGTTCTTCACATTCACTTTTTTCCTAAAGAAAAACTCCAAAGACATGTCTTTTAATGCAGGGTGCTTTGTATCCATGTGATGAAGCAGTTTTGAAGGTTTTGTGTCTTCACTGGATAGTAGGTCACCACATGTTATGCAAAGTAGGCTTGGAGAATCTGAATCACCTGTTATAATAACCTGTAATTTAAGTAAGACGCTTGGTACAATAATACCTCAGTTCATGAACACTTCTGTTTGTGAACAGTCCGGTTTGCAAACAGAAGCATTTAGTAAAATTTTGCTTTCATTTTCAAACTCTGCAACAGGTGATGAACATGACCATGGCCATCTTCCCAGCATGAACATGAACATGGCCATCTTCCCCAGAATCATGGAACGAATTAAGTTTGTGAACCAAGATACCACTGTATTTTCTTTTAAATGTGGTTTTCTTTTTGTTGGCAGCTTTAGAGTCTCCTGCTATCTTATCATTGAGTCTTTTCAAAGAAGCTCTCCAGTGATGTTTGTTTTTTATTCATTTTGGCTAGGGTTAGCTCTTGGGCTTACCAAAACTGTGACTGAGTACACAGTCTTAGAAAGAGGCACAGGTGGAAGTGGTAAATAAAATAATGGGCATGCCATGTATGGATTAAAATAAATGTCAGATTCTAACTTAAAACCTGCCACCAGATGCACCTATACAATTGAAGTACATCAAATCCCTTGCTACTATAAGTACTGATACCAGATGAAGCTTAATTGTCACTTGCCACTCACTAATAGGGTTTTGATATGGATCTGCAAGCAATTTATTTATTAAGGTCTCTGTGCAGTCAAACCTCTCTATTAATCTCAATTTGTTTTTGCAGCCACACCCCACCACTAGTGTCACTACCTCAGCTCTACTTCAGAACATCAGGTATTAGATTTGCATAAGGAGCATGCAACCTAAATCTCTTGCATGTGCAGTTCACAGTTGGGTTCAGGCTACTATTAGAAGCCTGGCCTTAGTGTAGAGACTGTAGGAAGGACAATATGACCAAAGTGACCAATAGTGAGATAGATAGGCAGGAGATGGTAGAGTAACAAACAGGGCCAGTTTATGAGGGCCCAGTATGGATTTGAGATTCTATCCACAATGCAATGGAAGCTATTAGAAGGTTTTAAGGAGACTGATAGAATCCAGGGCCTCATACAGGCTAAGCATGTGCTCTACCACTAAAATACACCCACAGACCAATACTGATATATTCTGATTTACATTTTTAAAATATAACTCTGGCCAAGTGGATTGTTGAGCACATCTGAATAATGGTCAAAATATATGGTGACTATTTAAATGTTTTAAGTTATTACAGTAAAAGACACATCATTGTTAATCCTTCTCAATATACTCCCTCACTTCAAACACATTTATCCCATCACTCCTGCCACTTTCTGAAGCAGTTCTGAAAGTCCTCTTTTGTGAGTGGCCTAATGAGATGTGATCAAATTTCAGTGAATGCTGCTGCTAAGAGTCATCCAACAGAAAAGAAGGCTCATAAAAACATTGTCATGTGTCCTCATCCACCTTATTCACTGGATCCGGCACCATGTAACTTCTGGCTCTTCCCCAGTCAAAATAAACATGAAAAGTAAATGTTTTAAAACATCAAGGTAGCCACAACAGAGCACCTAAAAACACTCACAAAAGAGGACTTCCAGATCCATCTTAGAAAGTGGCAAGAATGATGGGATGAATATGCTCAAAGCAAAGGAGAGTATTTTCAGGAGGATTCATGGAAAAGTGTCTTTTACTATAATACATTTTTAAATTTTAAATATTCACCATATTTTTCAATCAAACCTCATAGATTAGGAGCATTTATATATTATTAGCCTTTTATTTTGGAATAATTTAATAAGTGCACAAAAGTAACAAAAATAGTACAAATATTTCCCATAACTTTCATGCAATTTTCGATATTGTTAATATCTTACCTGGCAACATCCTTCACAATTAAAACATTCTTATGAGATTATCACTGACTCATCAGTAAAACTGATTTTACCAGTTTTTCTACTAATGTCCTTTTTCTATTCTAGGGTCAAATTCAAGACAGCATATTTTATTTAAACCCATCCTATTCCAAATAGTCTTCTATATTTGAGTAAATGCCCAAATCAGCCAGAACCCACTTATGTTTCTTGTAACTAAATCTTGATAGATGGGTTTAGGCACCCATGGACATAGACAAGGAGCAGCCAGAGACTTAGGTGGGGCAGCCATAGACATAGGGATAGCCATGGCCATAGACAGGGCGGCCATGGGCATGGATAGTAAGGTACAGTCTTGAATATAGATGAGTGGCATCCATGGACACATATGGGGCAGATGTATATTTGGATAGATAAAGGGCAGTCATGGACATAGACAGGGTAGGCATGGACATGGATGGGGACAGCATGGGTGTAGAGAAGAGAAGCTGTGTACATAGATAGGGGCAGCCATGGACTCAAGAAGAACATTTCCAGAGGCTGCTTCATTCATCAAGGCAAAAAATGAGGAGCTGTTAAAGAACAGGGCAGGTTTCAACTTAGTCAAAGTAGTCACATCGATTACTATTACCTGATAAATAAAGTTAAGGTTAACACCCCAAGTTCAAGAAGAATACAGTCTTAGTCTTTTGGATCAAATAAATTTAGCTTTCTAAAAAACTTAATACATTATGTTAAATTTTCTCATTTTGTCTACGAAGAGTAAAACCTTACACATACTTCTACTGGTTCAGCACATAGATTCTCATTCAGGAAAAAATGACTTTTAAGGAAACTGTGGATTTATGGAATTATAATAACTAAATCAACAAATATACGCTGAGTACCTTCTATATGTCAAACGCTGTGAGATCCACTTGTGAAAGTTGTGCTTCCTGCCTTTGGAGAGCTTCAAGCCTATGTGACATCAGAAGAGCTCTGGTTTTAGAAGCATTTTGTGGACCAAGTGTCTTAGTTACTTTTCTCTCTTTGCTAAGACAAAATGCCCAATACCTAAAGTTAAAAGGGGAAAGGTTTATTTAACTCAGTTTGTAGAGATGTCAGTCCATAATTGGCTGGCTCCAAGGCAGGGTGGTGTGGTCAAAAATAGCAAAGCAACAAGGGACCTTAACAGTATCTTGCTGCCCCTTTTATCTTATCCAGGCCACTTAGAGTAGTATCACTCACACCCTTAATCATAGTGCCCTGAAACTAGCATTGCACCATGAATCAATTCTATCATCATGCATTCTAGATCCAGCCACCTCTGGAAAAGCCCCAACTATGACCAAGTGAGGCTTTAAGGGGGACATCTAAACATGAGCCATAGCATCAAGGAAAATCAAATAACTACTGGCAGAGTTACCTCTTTGGAGATTTGTTATAAAGCTGGTGGAGCTGGTGATTAAAGGCAATTTGACATGTCTGTGTGGCTGAAAGATGAGTGCAGTGATGCACAGTAGATCATTATCAAGGATGGAAAAGTTAGCTACTCCTCTTTGTGGAAAAAAAAAACTTCATATCAAAGTTGAATTTTCTAAAATAATTTAATCAGAGGAAATCAAGTTTCCTGGCAATTTACCTAACCAAGCTGTTATTGTTTTAACTTGTCTTTATTGTTTTTCCTGGTCATTTCAGTTGTTCCAACAGATCCTCTGTTAGGAAATCTTGGAACAAATGATAAAGATCTTGATCCTCATTAAGAAGATTAAAAATTAATGACAAAGATTACTGAATGTCTACAATAAGCACAGCAGCTAAAGATGAGCAGCTCCTTGGCTGCACCCTGAGCAGCAGCAGAGTGGTAAAGAACAAAGAGCAACGGCAGTTGACGGATGCTGAGGTCCTGGGTTCCAAGTAAGCTCTGGGCCACCTGTGAGAGACTGTCCAAGGCAAAGTCAAGCCATTGACTAACTGTTGCTTTTTGCTTCCTTTTCCAAATCTGTAGTCAAAGAACAGTGGTTACTTTTAAATAGGAGCTTGAGCACATGCATGAAGCTCAACAGAGGAGCTTGGTAAGAATGAAAAATCCTAGGTCCCTATCCCAGGACTCCTGAATTGATTTTAGGATTGGTATTTTGTGTAGGTCCTTTAAAAGATGCTAACCTTGGGAACTGCTGTTTTCCAGGCTCCATTACTGACTATGGATGGCCAATGAGGGAGAAGGTAGGGAAAATGCAGATTACCTTGGAGGAGGTCCACAGGAGGCGGTCGGTAGAGGCAGGTGCAGGGGACCATTTCTGGTTGGGCCATTCCTGTCCTTACAAATAAGCAATGGCAATTTTTGGTAAATTTGAACAGTCTGTGGATGCTCTGTAAACTCCATTAGCTATTTTTGCTGCTTAGCGTGCCCTTTCCCAAAGCAATTGTCCACCTTAATTCTGCAGGAATCTCTGGGCTGAAAACTTCCACAGGCCAAGATTACTCTGAATCTGCCCAACTTTCACACAGAAGATTCTAAAACAACCTTAAGCAAACTAGTTGAGAAAATAAGCTCTAGCCAGGCATGTTGGCACACACCTGCACTTGAAAGGGTGATGCAGGAGGATTACTGCAAGTTTGAGGGCAGTCTGGGCTGCATAGTGAGTTCAAGGCCAGCCTGAACTAAATAATGAAACCCTGTCTCCAGAAAAAAAATGGCTCTAGAATGTAAATATTAGAGGGCTTGTGTCCTTGGACATCAACTGTGCCTCAGTTTCCTCATCTGTACAGCATGTTTACCAACAGGATCCATCTCATCCGATAGCAAATGAGATATCTAGCTAATGCCCTCAGCATGTGCCTGAAACAGAATTAATGCAACATAAATATTTTTTCAAATGTTCAACTTGTTAAAATTGCTGGGTCCCCCCAGGGGAGAAGTATCCACACACACCACACCCAGCTAACACTAAAGTCTCTGTAGTGAGGTGGGGAAAAAAGAGCTATGAACTTATTGATGGGAAAGCAGATGGTGCTCTGTGGAGAACTCAAAGAGCTGTGCATGGCTGTGTGGGAGGCAAGAGGGTGGAGGAAGGGGAGCTATTCAGGGCCCCCACTTTGCTGGGGTGGGAATCGTGTGACAGGAAAGGAAGAGAAAAGGAGGAAAGTGACAAACTCACCATGGTGTGTCTGTCATCATGGATGAGCAATAGAGATGATAAGAATCCTCAAGACAAGCTGCAGTCATTAGAGCAGGAATAAAAAGGCTCATTATTAGAGGGAAATTAACGCTCTATGAAGCCAGAGCTTTTAGAACAAAGAGAATCAGACTGACATTTTCTCCAAGCTTGGGGAGCATTGTTTTATTGTTGATAGGTGACAGGCTTTAGGGTCCTTTGCTTTCTCTTATTTTGTTTCATTCCCCCATTTTCTCGTGCAAACCCCAGGCAGAACCCTGAGGGGAGTCTAGGAAAAACCCCTCGAAGGAAGGAAGGAAGGAAGGGGAGTGTTTCTTATCACAGAGAGCAGTCTGTGCTTTGAAAGGCTTGATTTGAACTCCTTAGAAAATACTTTGGAGACCTAGCTGTAAAATCTCATCATACCCAACCTTATACTTTCCAAAGGAGGCAGCTCAGGGAGTGGAGGGGGGTATGAATGTAGCTATCAAGCCTAAATTTAAACTAGGCTTAAATTAAGGTGACTTAGTGTAGTACCTTGGCAAAATCCCTTGACCCTTCTGAACCTCAGTTTATGCATCTGTAAAATGGGATTGAGATTATAGCCAACCTTCTAGAGTTATTGTGAGAAATGCATGAATTGTCAAATTGTCATAGAGCAAAGCTCAGGGAAATTGCCCTGTCATCAACATCACCAAAGTTGATGTCACTAATTTCTAAGAGGTTATAGGAACAAGAGAAACCAACTTGAAATCAAGAAGTTGTAAGACTTTGAATCATAGAAGCATTCAGAAAAAATAAACACACAAAAACTAAAACTAGAAATTCCATTTGACCCAGCTATCCCTCTTCTGTGTATCCCCCCTAAAGAGTTAAAGACATCATATTACAGATGCAGCACAACTCATACCTAGATATTGGAATCAGTCTATATACTCACCAATAGATGAATGGATAAAGAAAATGTGGTATTGGGGGCCGGGGATTTAGCTCAGTGGTTCTGCTGCCTGCCCTGCAAGTGCAAGGACCTGAGTTCGATCTCCAGTACCAAAAAAAAAGAAAAGAAAATGTGGTATATATACAAATAGAGAGCTACTTTGCTATAAAGAAGGATAAATTTGAATCATTTGTAGGAAAATGGATACATTTTGAGACTGTAATGTTAAGGGAAATAAACAAAACACAGAACCTTAAATATCATGGTTTCTCTTATATGAGAAATCCAAAGTACAAATACAGAAAAAGTAAAAGACAGATCATAGGAAACAGTGAGATAGACTTTGTGGAGATGGGAAGGGGATCTGGGATGTGGGTAGAGGGGAGGACGGGGAAGGGAAGAGGGAGTAAAAATGGTTTGCATTTTATGTACCACAAGCATACATATATAATAAAAATAAAACTATAATCTGACTTCAACTCAAAAAGATAAAGTACACAAATCACATTTCAATTCTAGCAACCATGGAAGACAGTCAGATTTATTTTTCTTTTTGAAAAAGCAGTTATTTCCAGGGCCAGAAACCCATATCTCCCTTTAAGATAAGGACAATATTGCCATCTAAAGATAGATTCTCTCAGGATTTGCCTGTTGTTCCCACCCCACTTGCAGTGACCAGTCTCCTTCCATCCCCACCACTGATTCCCTGAGACACAAACAGCTCAGGGAGGGAGGCAGTTCTTGCACTTCTATTCTAAGTTTTCTGGTGTTCTACATTCAAATGTTTGAGCTTTCCATGTTCCATCCTCCCAAGAACTGTGGATCACTGCAAAGACACTTTAGAGAGAAAAGATACATGAGAATGAGAGTAAAAGGGTCCAGAATATAGCCAAGGACTGTGACTCAAGAAATAAAAACACATCCTCCCACTGAATTATTCCATAAAGACCCAACTGTATGTCCATGGGGGTCAGGAGCTGTGCTAGGGGCTGGATGGCATAAAAAAGAGAACACAGTCATTGATACAGGAGTTCACAGCCTGAAAGGCAGTAACAAATGCCCACAGTGGCATGGAGAGAGGCCTCCTCAGGACTGGTGCAGTGACACCTTCTGATGAGATTATTAGGCTCATGTCATGGGGACCAGCCTCAGGGATACCAGGTGAACATCCAGAGATGTCCCAAAATATCTCCCCATCACCCACTTTATTTTTTACCACACCTGAACTCTTTTCTTAATCTTCACTATTTCAGACCCATAGTCAAAAGCCAGTATCCCTCATAGTCAGTCATGCCAAAACCTTTGCCTTTAATTCCCTTGATGGAAATTTGTAGTTTCCAAAAATTGTAGGTTTAATGTATGATGGTAGATTTTGTCCCCATCTTACAGATGAGGGACTTAAATGATTGGCCAGTGGCCTCACAGCTAAAAGGTAAAAGAGCTGAGGTATAAACCAACATGTCTTGACTCTCTGTGTAGTGCTCAGTAGTTTAGCCAAGGATCATCACTATTTCTTGGTACCTAAGTCATACTCTTTCTTCTCCAAAGTAAATACTGTGTGACTCTGGGGGGAAAAATGTATTTGGACTACAGTTAATACTCTATACTGGGGACACCCAGTCGCGCAGAATACGCTGAATCAGTCCCCTGCAGACAGGCAGGTCTGAGCACGCCCTGCTGAGGTTGTGAGTCACATGGAACACGCCGAATCAGCCCGCTGCAGACAAGCAGGTCTGCAGACACCCTACCGAGGTCCGAGCAGAACACACTGAATCACCCCAAGCCCCGGCAACAATCCACTGGACACCGCCCCCCCACCCCGCTCCTCTATACAGCCACCTGGTTCCACACTACAAAGACGCAGAGGACACCAGACCACGGTACTGAGTCCCGCTGCTCCTGGCCCAGAGGTAGAGGCTTCTCAGCCGCCGTCCCACTGCTCCTGGTCCAGAGGAAGGGGCTTCCCAGTCACCATCCCTCCTGCTGCTCCCAGCCCAGAGGAAAGGGCTTTTGGGCCACCTTCTGTCCTGCTGCTCCTGGCCCAGAGGAAGGGGCT
>NW_004624774.1:5417080-5451426 GCF_000247695.1 Heterocephalus glaber
GGAACAGTGGGACTCAGTACCTTGGTCTGGTGGTCTGGTGTCCTCTGCGCCTCGGTAATGTGGAATCAGGTGGCTGCCTGTCTGCAGTTGGGTGATTCGGTGTCTTCCGCGTGACTCAGGACCTCGGCAGGGTGTGCACAGACCTGCCTGTCTGCAGCGGGCTGATTAGGCGTCTTCGCGTAGATTTTATTCTTTAAGTAATTTGCTAATAATTTTCACCTAAAGTCATGATATTTTTACTCCTTGATTCATAGATGTAAAGAGACATAAGGTGAAAATTCTGAATGAAAATATTGTTGACGTGCATATATAAGTAGCCCCTAAATCTAAAGGCAATCTCTGTCACTTCCCAGTTTACAACTCATAATTGGCTCTCATTTGTTTTTAGGAGGGAGCCCAGGCATCCCGGCCAGCTTTGCTAAGCACTTTGTGATCAGGTGGCCAATCACACTGCAGTCCCAAAGTCTGACACACTTGCTGCATGTCTTCTGCCCTGATTAGGCAGTGCACAGCCAGTTCCTGGACGGTCACTCTCCAGGGCCGCGCATTCTCCATGTCTTTGGAAGTGTTGAGATCTCTGCCTGAGACACCCTCTTTGTTTCTTTACCAACATAATGCCTACTCTCCCTCCAAACTCAGCCCCATTGCCTTCTCTTTAGCTTAATCTTCCCTGACCTCTAGTGGCACTCCCATGGCACCATGTGCTGACCCTCACACACTTCTTTTCAGTGGGTTCATGAAAGTGTTTACTTCTGTGTCACTTCCAAAACTAGGAGGTTCATGAAGGCACCTCATCAGGGCCCAGCACAGGGCCAGGCACATAGTAAATACACATAGTGTCTTGGTTGAATGAAGAAGAGAATGAATTAAAGAATGAAGAATGCCTTGGAACCAGGGATTTAGCTCAGTGGTTCCGCTGCCTATCTCACAAGCGCAAGGTCCTGAGTTTGATCCCCAGGAACAAAAAGATTGCCTTGTATTCATTTTTAATGCAGACCCTGGATACACCAAGGAAATGAAAGATGTGATTGTTCTCTCCTAATACTCCTTAAAAAGTTGCTTCTAGGGGCCAGGGATTTACCTCAGTGGCACCGCTCCTGCCTCACAAGCACAAGGTCCTGAGTTCAATCCCCTATACTGCAAAACAAAGTTGCTTACACACACACACACACACACACACACACACACACACACACCCCTGCCCCGGGGACTGCTATGGTCCAACATGGCTATAAAGATGTCAAAGATACAGAAACCTTTGTCGGAAGCACTACCTAGTTGAGCCTACTTTCAATGTTTAGATGAGCCCAGCTGTGGCAGTATCCACCAGACACTTGATATTGGTAAGAAAACCAAAGCTAGGCCAAACTCCCGGAACTAGTTTCAGCCTGGAATTATCTGGAAATTCAGTTTGGTTCAGTGTAAGTATGTTCTATGTATTTGTGGGGGATCTTAAGTATATAGTTTGTCTTATATGAGAAATTCAAAATATATACACATATAAATAAATAGCAAAATAAAAGAAGTAGGGAGAAGTTCAAATAATTCCCCAAATTCTCTATTCCATTATTTCAAAAATATTTCAATATATATGCAAATTCATTTCATTTATACTATTAGTTTCTCTTAGTCATTGGAAAGAAAGTTTCGTGCTATTGTTTGTTTCTCTTTTGTGAGAGAGTCCTTTTTGTCTATGACTTGTACTCTGAGTAACATTTAGGCCTTTCTTTTAAGATTATGGTACACAGTGTATTAACTATTGTTATCTTCTAATTATTTTGTTTTTTACAGAAGTGAGAAAAGTGTTTTTATATTTTTAATAATATCTACATATATTACATTAAAATTTTAAAAATTAAAAAATAGATGCATCGCGGAAAACTCAAACCTAAAGCAATATATCTATCTAATAAGCAGAGGAAGACTATTCCCTGATATTGGCCCATCATATGATTCTCCAAAGATAGCCAATGTTAAGAATACTGTAGAGGCTGATATGATGCAATTAGCCTGCAAGACAGTGCTAACCCACAAATGACTGCATACAGCATATTACTTGAATATTTTTATTAGTTGCCATGAAATAAAAATCAAGTTTCCCCATAACTGATATACCTTCATGGAGCTCCTAGTTTTGGAGGTGAATGCTAAGTAAACAGGTCACAACCCAGCATGAAAAATACTATGGTTCCTGCCTTTTCACAGAAAATCTAAAGGGCAGTGATTAGCTTCAGCTGACTGGTACCAGTTGCTTAACACGAGGCCTTCTCACTAGGTTGTCATAGTTCCTTCCTGGACCACAAATCAAGCCAGTTTGGCCCCTATATGCACTGAAATTTGCAATCACTGATATGTATCCTTATAAAAAAATTCTATAATGTCCTGAGGGTAATGAACACTGCCTACAGCCTTCCCTTTTCTGTTATTTCCATGTCTATTTAGACAGCTGTACCCATAGATAGTATTCCCTTGTATGATTACGTTATGGTGTATGTAACCAATCCTTTCCTGATCTATATTTATGTTAGCTCTATTTATTTTCAACTATAAACAATTTAACAGTGAATAGTTCGCATATTGTCTTTGTGAGCATTTCTCTTGACTGGACTTCTAGATGTAGAATTACTAAAGAAAAGAGAATGCACACTGAAAAACAATTTTTTTGAAGCATAGTCACTTTTAATCTTAATTTTTCAAACTTTTACTGTGTATGCAGGATGTGAGCTGGTTTGGGCCAAAGCTTTTCACAGTCCAGTGCTCAGAAAGACACACCTAACCCTAGCCCTAACCCTAACCCAACCAACAGCCAGCTGAGGCGCAGATTGGGGTGCTCCCATCTCCGTTCACCCCTGAAGTGTGGGTTCTAGTCTCAGATGTGTCACAGTCCAGGGCCAAAGCCCCTCTTCTCTCCACCACACCCCCCCATGTCCCTGCACAAACCTGCGTCCACACAACAAACATTACACTGTGACTCTCGTGTGGCACAGGGAAAGTACAGATCCTTTTCAGCAGGAACCTCGGATCTTCCAATCAACATCTCATCATCTGCAGGGTCAATGTGGAAAAGAGTGTTCCACAAAAGCAGGTTCTGCTGAAGCAACGTTATATTCTCCTATAGTTTTAGTTAAATCAGAATGTCCATTTAAATAAATCCGGTGTGTGTGTGTGTGTGTGTGTGTGTGTGTGTGTGTAAAACTGAATAAAGCAAATACCACTAAAAAGTATCAGTGTGAACAAATATTCCAGGGGCTAGAGATATGGCTCAGGGGGAGAGCACCTGCCTACCATGTACAAGGCCATGGGTTCCATCCATAGCACAACAATGACAAAGAGCCTATTTCCTCAGTTAAGGAAATGCTAGGATTTGTTATGAGGGATATATCTCCATGATCCATAAGAACCAAAACTACAGAGTTTAGTTTCAATATTTCACCTTTCTTAAAAATGTATTTATTTTAATTGACCAAAATTATATGTATTCATGCTGTCCTACCCAATGCTTCGATTGATATTTGTACACCCTGTGGAATGGATACCCCAACGTTTCTTCCACTGATCTCACTGTTAAACCAAAGTCCAGGGACATGTGGAAAGGCAAACACCCACAGTGCAGGCAGCAGGACCCTGTGGAAGGGTGCGAGAAGCCTGCAGTACCTGGAGACAGACATGCTCGTGGCCCAGTCCACAGCACCTGGGGACACAACACACGCCCACATTCATGAGACAAACAGCAGGACCGGGGAGTCCAGAGTCCAGCCTGGTGGTGAACCGCACACCCTTCTTCCCTGCAGGGGAAAGGACCTGCCTCCCTTTCCCCATGACACCGGAGAAATGGGCCTGTAAACACTGAAAATTTTAATAGACAAGCCCAAAAGGCCGAAGGTTTAGAATCTAAACCACGATTAGCTCCAAGTAGGGACAAGGAATGATAGAAGTTGGAGAGTTACATGGAAGAGCCAGACCAAGCAAGGCAAATATATTTTAGAATTCTAGTAGAAAAGTTAATTCACAGTCATAAATTAGGCATCAAAACAAAATGAGATAATTCCAGTTATCTCTATAGGAATTTTCATTTGTTATTGAAAACCAAAAGAATTTTTGTTTAAATGTATTCATGATTCTTTATTTAATTTGTTGGCATTTTTTCATTATTTTCTCTCAGAAAGAACTTCCTTCTATATTCTGCCACTTCCTGTTTCTGGTTTATTTCCCTTTCTGCTGCTTGTAAATTAACATGATGCTACTGTGAGAGGATGATTATGTTCCCAAGGTTTGAACTTTAATGAATTAAATTAAAAATAAAAGTTTAGGATCAAAATTGCAATAAGATAGATTTAGATGGCCTCTTTTAAAAATATCATGAATGCAGCAAATGGATGACATGAAAGTTAAGGGCACAAACTTCCTGGGACTAAATCCTTGGTGCCTTGTGCACTAGCTAAAGCAAAACATAAGCTCTCGGGCCAGGAATTTAGCTCAGTGGTTTCGACACCTGCTGTGCAAGCGCAAGGACCCGAGTTCGATCCCCGGTACCAAAAATAAAAAAAGAAAACATAAACTCTCTAAGGATCTGTTTCCTCTTCTGTAAGATGGGGGTAATAATAAGGTTATGTTCTTTTCACAGAATCTGGCACAAAATGATGTTAATTGTTATTATCTATTCTAGCATAATAACCACCCACCCCTCTTAAAGTTCTACAACGTGCTGCCCAAGACCACATCAGCCTCTAGGGAGCTACTTTGTGGGTTACAGTCATCAAATGGCCAAATCAGAATGAGTAACTGCTTCAGGACAAGAAACCAGGAGTTGAGCTCAGTTTTAAAGTGTACTTTAGATGCAACATGGTAGATAATAAGAGGCCTGGCAAAGGGATAATGGCTAAACTTGACTGAGTGCTTACTCTGTGTCACTCTCTTTGAAGGATTTTATAAGCATCTCTTCAGTGTATGTTCACAATAATCCTAGGAGATGAGTGCTATTATTACCATCCCCTTTTTCTCAGATGAGAAAACCAAGTACTGAGTGTGTAAGTGGCTTGCTCTATGTCACATTCCTATTAACAAGATAGCACAGGCCATCTGAGCCAGAGCTTCTGGTCTTAACAAACAAGATCAGAAAATGAGAAAAAGAAAAATGAAGATATTGTAAACTAATATCTTTGGAACACCTTCTATATACGAGGATATTGTTCTAAGTGTTGCCAACACATAGTAGGAAATTCACTCCTTGTAACAAGCCTGAGAGGTACATACTACTGATCACATTTTTATGTATGAGGCTCAGAGCTATTGCACACACAAGGTCATATAGTTGTGAGTGCCAGAGCTGAGTGTCCAAAATGTCTCCAGATTCCAAGTCCTAAGCTTTTGCCTCAGGAATTCAGTTGTGAATTCCAAACACAGATGAGTCATCCTCATCATTCATCAAATATTTATTAAGCACTTACTTGTGTCAGTCACAAATGATCAATACACAAATGGATCTCACACCATAGGACAGAGATGTGTGAAAGAGAAGAAAACTTACAATGGAGGGAATGAAGGAAATATGAAGACATGAAGGAAATAACATATAATATCATAAATTAATATATAACCAGCTTTTGCATAGGCTCTTACAAAGATATCTACTTGATTGGATAAATGTTATTTACATTCATTTGTGGAAAAATAAATCCAATTCTTAAAAAAAGAAAACATTTACTTCTCATGTATTTCATATTGTTCTAGAAGACCTGACTCTGAAGAAAGACACCTAGGAATAATCAAAGCATTTGGGGAATTACTGAGTTTTGCAATTTTTTCACTTGTGTGATCTAAAGTACAAGATTGTGGTTACCCAATAGCCTAGAAAAATTGTCAGTTTTTGCACAGACATGCTCTGTGTTTAATAAGAATTAAGGTTGCATCCTGTTTGTGGTTTGGAATCAAAATATCTACCAATTTCATCAGAAAGGAAGCAGTAAAGAAAGAGAAGGAAGACCAATTAGTAACGAAATGACTAATCACAGCCCTTTTCTTTTGTAAGGCACAGTGTCTGTTATGGATTAACATTTACTTACAGCAGTTTTGGATCTTTGATATTTATTTTTAATGGCTATTTTATTGAGTGTAATACATTGATTATTAGGACTATAGGATTTAACTCTCTCTGCTGTATGTGTTTTAGCAAATCTATAATGATTTAAGGTACTTTTATCTTTTAAAAAAGTCTTACACTAGTAATACATGTTCATTGTAGAAAAATCACAAAAGCACATAAGCAAAATGAAAAAATAAATGCCAACCAATAACTAGCACCCAGAAACAACCATTGCTAATGTTTTGCCCTACCTTCTTCTAGTGCCAATATTATACACCTGTGTGTTATCTTGTTTTGGGGGGGGGGGGTTGAGTTTTTTTGGTACCGGGGATTGAACTCAGGTCCTTGCGCTTGCGCAGCAGGCAGCAAAACCACTAAGCTAAATCCCCGGCCCTACCTGTGTGTTATCTTAAATAAACTGGACCAACTTGCAAGTTCTATGTTAACTTAATCATGAATGTCCTTCATATTATTAAATATACATTTCCCTGTTGTTTTTGATCATTGTGTAGTATTCCCAGATTGTATATATTTCGGCATTTTCCTATTATTGCATATTCAGGCTGTTTTTAACTTTTAGCTACCTAAAAAGTAATACTATGACAAACATACTTGGGTACATATCTATTACATTAGTATAAATTTTTAGAAGTGGTATTTTAGGATTAAGAGACATATTGATATAACATTGGCTATGTACTGAATTTTTTACTTATAAATAATTATAGATGCAGAAGATGTTCTAAGAATGGTACAGAGAAGTCCCTTGATCCTCTTCAACCACCTTTTCCCAATAATAACATCTCAAATAACTAAAATATGTTAATAAAAATAAACAAATAAAAGAGGAAACTGACATGAACATAATACAATCAACTACACTACAGATTTTACTCAGATTTTTACTAGATGAATTATTTTCCAGTGTTAACAGAGTGGTAAAATGCATCCTTAACCACTTTCCTACTTTCTTCGCTCACAAAGCTGCCTTTAAAACTGCCTTCTAATCTTCTGTGGAGGAAAGAAAGTAAAGATACTCCATAGGCTACTCTCTTTTATTGAAAATCAAGAAGAAGAAATGAAAGTAAGACTCTCACTAGATACAAAGATGGTAAGCCACTGTGAATACGGAAAATGGGTAGGCTTCTGTCCTCTTGTTTCTTTACAGTCATCAGAGTTCCTTTATGATACACCAGCATTTCCAAAACCTGGGGAACCTAAAAGAAAATGAATAACTCTGAGTCTCACAGTTAGAAAGTTTTTCTTTTTCCTCCACTCATCAGATCATATGGTGAAGAAAACCTCAGTTTCAAGCTAGTCCTTAATGCTTCTCCAACACTTGCTAATTTTTTTAATTGCTCAGGTCTCAAGTTTAAATCTAAGCAGGCAATAGAATTTAACTGCAATTCAATGGCAATTTATAGCTTTAATTAAATGTGTATTTATTCTCACCCTCAAATTGCAGCAAATGAAAGTGGTTCCCCATTTACAGAAGTATATTTTTAGTTTCCCTTTAAAACAAATTATTTCAATTAAAAAAGTGATTTGATTTTTTTAAAAGTGTATGACTTTTGTATTCAAAAGGCATACATGGGGCTGGGGATTTAGCTCAGTGGTTCCACCTCCTGCCTTGCAAGCGCAAGGACCCAAGTTCGATCCCTGGTACCAAAAAAAAAAAAAAAAAAACCAAAAGGCATACAAGGGGGATGCAAAGGACTAAAGGTTAGAGATTCATCGTGTTTGTGCATTTTGTATATGTGCTGCTGAAGCAAGCACTGTTTGTGCATTTTGGTCAATGAAGTACACTGTACTGACTAACCCATGTACTAGAATGTTATTGTTTGAGATTGAGTGGGAACCCTCTGGCTTTTTGTTTTTTATGAGATCTGTTTACAAAAATGAAGAAAGAGGGGTTCTACAGTTATTAAACACTTATTGCATGTATTGTCTCAATTAACTTCTAAGAAAAATCTAATGAGATCCTATTATAAACCTCCTTTTATACTTGAAGGATCCGAGGAAAATAGGAATAGGGTAATTTGCTGAAGTGATCTATCTAGTAACCAGCAAAGCTGCAATTCACATCAGGTCTACTGGATTCCAAAGCCATGCTCTGGACTGCTGATTCAAACTGTTTCTCATGAAACTTACGGACAATAATTCCGCTCTAAAGGATTCATAATGACTCTTTAGTTTGGATCACTTTACTGTGGATCTAGTGATTGCATAGGAATACCCTAAAGGACCTCCTCGCCTCCACAGATCCCCAATTCCAGAGGCAATCTCACAGTTAACTTCATTCCAGGCCCATATCCTTTAAAGAAAGACAGGATGTCTAATTGCCACCCAAACTCCGCCATTCTGCCTTCCTTCACAATTCCACTGTTGGAAAGATGCCCACCTTCCTCCTATTATTCATCTCCTCAAATATTCCCAAAAGTTTCCCAGTATTACAGGGACAAATTCAATACCATGGAAACAGAGAGCATCGCTCTATGTAAATATTTAAAATATATATCCAAATTTATACTAGGTACTGAGAGAAGAGAACAAAGAAGTACAAACCAAGGTGTTAGAGCTTAAGAGTAGCTTCATGACCCTGAGCCTCTAATGCTTTAGATTTCCAAACACCTGAACTTCTTTGAGGGATTTAGGATAGGCTTATCAATGATTGGCTTTATGGCAGAGATCCCCAAGAGTATCAAAGGGCTAAGACCAAATGAAAAGAGCATAATTCTAAAATAGCACACCTCAATTCCAATAAATAGTAGATCTGAGCAACAAAAATTACCTGCACTCTTGTGATTTAATTTTAAATTCAAAAGCACTCTCTTAGTCTAAGAAAAAGGTTAGCTTCTTTGAAGTTAATTTCTTAGGGAAGAGTAGTTAAGGACAGGAGAGCAAAAGAATGAGGAAGAACTGATAAAAGGTTGAATTATTGTGTCTGTCACCCAATGGATGAATGGTGCTCATTTCACAGGACATTCTGAACAGCTTACACAATTTCATGACCAGCCAGCTGAGCATGGTGTCTCATACCTGTTATCCCAGCATTTGGGAGGCTGAGGCAAATTCAAGGCCAGCCTGGGGTTCATAGTGAGTTCAAGGCCAGCCTGAACTACATAATGAAACCCTGTCTCAAAAAAAATTTCATGGCCAGCATGGATCCATACACTGCCCATCAATCAGATCATGATCCATACTTCTGGATAATACAACTGCAAGTGGTGAGGAAGTTCCCAAGCTTTACCCCAGGTGTCAATATCAGAGAAGCTGGAGCAGGAGGCAAGAGATGTATGGCTTGAGGAGGTTTAAGGAAACACACTGCCAGGTGGCATCTACCCGAATGTGTAAAACTTCTTAGATTGAGGTGGGACTGAGAACATTCAAAGTGGTACCACAGACATGTCTGAAATGAAACCATTCTTAACAGTTTGATGTACATCTGCTCAAACACAGGTTTATTCCATCTTCCATTCATAAGCTCATTCTATAGGCACTTACTAAGCATGAACTATAGACCACTCATAAGATATGAGAATAGAACAATAACAAGACACATAAGTGCCATGCTCTCTTATAATCTAGGTGAGAGAGCTGGGTATTAAATAAATCATTAAATGACAAATACTGAGTCACAAGTATGATAACTGTTATGAAGGAGAAGGGTAGGATGACAAGCATTCTACTCATGAAAATCAAGGATGATGTCCCTGAGAACGATATTTAAGCTCAAATCTGCAAAGAGGGAGGTGAAAATAGCAGAATGAGCAAGAGGAAAAGAAGAGAGGAAGGAGGAAGAAAGAAGACCATGAACAAATACCCTACAGCAGAAAACTTAAACTTTCCTAAGAGTGAAAAGGGGAAAGCCAGTGATCTGGAGTGCAGGAAGTAAAGGGAAGATGTGTGTTTGGATAAGCCAGATCATAAAGGGTCAAGAAGGTCAGGAAAAGGATTTGAATTTTATCCTATGGTCAATAGAAACTATTGAAGTGTTTAGAACAGGGGAAGAATAAAATCAGATTTGCTGATTTTTTTAAAAATAGATTGAGATGTAAACAAGGCATAGTGGCACATACCTGTAATCCCAGTACTTTGGGAGGCTGAGGCAAGAGGATTTCAAATTTGAATCCAGCCTGAGCAACTTAACAAGATCCTGTCTCAAAAAATGAAAAAGGCTGGGGATGTAGCTCAGTGCAAAGACCTTGGGTTCAATCCCCAGTACCACAAAATTAAATAAAAATAAATTAATATATAAACACAAGCAGCAGAAACTCATAAATATTGCACAAGGATTTAAAGCTCAGCCTGTAATTGCTGCCTAACTTTCCAAATGTAAACAAGAGTGTTAAGGGGATCAGTGAAGTCGAGGGGCCTGGAGTCTAGCAAAGTATGCAGAGTTCACCTTTCTGTCTGTTTTTATGGACTAGCTGTACTTCTGTGCCAACATAGCATTTAAGTAAGGTGAAATGAAATCCTCTTTGAAACTCTCCCTCTTCGTCTAAAGCTTCAAAAGAAAATGTTTCCCCAAGACTAACCTCATATGTGGGTGGTGTTAGACCACCTACAAGTATGATTTGAGAGGTGCTAAAAGACCCCCTCTTCCACTAGTGCCTTAAATCCCAACATCACAACTCATTGGTTTGATTCCCAATTGCCAAGCATTCTGGAAAAGAGTAATCCAGTGGATCTATCTTGCCTGCTGGGACTGAGCTGGTTTGATTGTGATTTCTCAGGGATAGGAAGGATTGAAGCTTTTTGAAACCACTGCCCATGCATGGACATGAAGGAGCCATAAGACTGGATAGATGATAGGACATGAAAGGAAGAGGAGCCCACACTCCTTTTCTTGACTTCTGGGTTTTGTCTTGGGTTGGTTCTAGAATCGGCCGGTTTGCATGTGATGGACCTGTGTATAAAAGTATGTTAATGTTTACAGTAAAGTGTATACAGTTGTACTTATGGTACATACATGACTTTATAATGTGAGAAGCAAACATGGTAAGGAACACAGGTCGTTGATTTAGACCAACCTGTGTTCATATCATAAGCTTTGTAACCCTGAGATAATTTGTTTAAATTCTTAGCACTTGTCTGTGGCATGCAGCAAGTGCTCTATAAATGTTACTGTCTTTAAGATTAGTGTATTTGAGATTACTGTCTTTGAGATTAGTGCAAGCATGTAGGTGCATAAGTGGGTGTGTTAGGAAGATAATAAATATTTGAAAACAAGCAGGGACAGGCAATAGGGGGTAGATAGGAGCAAAATATATTATACGTACCAACCCTCCCCCCCAAAACAAAACAGGCAGGGCAAGGCAAAGTATGTTATGTGTATGTACAATTCTGCCACAATGAAGCCCATTAATCTACATAACCAATAAAAAAATGAGTATCGGGGGGGGGGGGGCAAGCAAGGGAAGAAAGGAGCATGTTGCCAGTCCCTGCAGGAGAAGTTCTAGCCCTGGAGTGGCCCTTTCTAGATGGTAGGGGAACTTCAGAGCACCTCACAGAGGAGACGCAGGTTTACCTTTAAGAGAAAAGCAGAGTAAGGAGACAGTAAAGAGTCTCAGACCACCAGTGACTTCCTTATGGTCACAGAATCGTGGAAATTACCTGAAGGAGATAGGAAGGCAGACTGAGAAGCTCAAAGGGGAGATTAAAAGAGTTAAAAGTGGTTTCTGAGATAATGTGCACAAAACTAGGATTCAGTGCTCAGAAGACAGATAACTTCATCTTCTTCTTCTGAAAGTTTTCCTTTTTGAGCTTCATGCATGTTTAATTTTTCAAAACTAACATGGAAGAACTTTTTTAAAAACATCAGTATTTTCAGGTTCCCTCTGAAGATTTTCCCACAAAGCTCTAAGTGCTGTCCACATACTAAAGAATTATTATCCTTATGTTGGAACAGAAAATGTATTTTTTAAAAAGAATATCCAGTTATAGTTTCAGTTCTGTCTGTAACTCACCAGGCAACTTCAAAGAATCTCTTGATCTCTCTGGGCATAGAACACTCATCTGCAAAGAGAAGTTGATTGGTCAATCTAGGTCATTATCTTTTGACTTCTTGCTATCCTAGGTGAGGTTTAGGCTGGATGTCATGGCACAGGCCAGCACTCAGGAGGCTGAAGCAAGAGGTTGAGGCCAGTCTGGGTTATATAATGAGACCTTGTCTCAAAAAAAAAAAAAAGAAAAAATGAGATCTTGAACCATCTCTTCTCATCTTAAAAGTTATGTCACTCTAATGACACAGTAGTTGAGAGCACAGACCTCCTGCTTTCTGCTAGCTCTGTCTGCTAGGATGAGTTATTTACCCTGTGGGTCTCCCTTTCTTCTGTACAGTGAAGGTAGAGTGCACCCTTGGGCTGCTAAAAGGGTTAAGCAGGTTAATACAGGGGAGGAATTTAAAACAATGCTTGACACAGATAAGGGTTATCCTGATGTTGGGTAATACTATTATTTACTTACTCAACTGGATACCTTTGTAATTGTATATGAGATGTATTCTTGGTAAATACAAAATGGAAGTATGAGGTGTCATTTGGGGATCTGAAATAACTAAAGTGGGTGCTGGACAAGAGGAGAGCTGGGACCATTACTTTTCCTCTTTAAAAAAAAAAAATTTCTGTGCTTTGATTTTTCAAGTGTATGTATATATGCAGTAGTCTTTATTTTCCAAAGAGATTGAGCCCAAAGATCACCACAATTCTCATTTCTAAATTCAGGGACTGACTATAGTCTTAAGGAGCAGCATTTCCTAAGTGGCTGGCTTATCCTTAAAAACGTTTAAAATAAACACAATCACTTTGGCATGTTATAACTGGGCAGGCTTCAACTTTAGATAAGAGAAAAATGGAGAAGACAGAAATATAACCTTTGTAAATCCTTAGACTTAGGGGCTGACTGCATACGTTGCCTCTGACAATCTTTTCCCGGGAACTGACTCGGTGACACACGGGAACATGCAGCAGCAGAGAGCAAACTCTGAAGAGAGCGGCTAGCAGGCAGCAGCGGCAGCGAAGGCGTTAACAGGGCGGGGTAAGGCGATCCCTTAAAGGGATTAGGTAGGACTGCGAGGTTGTTAAAGTTTTGAAGGCAGTGGCTGGCCGAGGCAGCACTCAGGAAAAGGAAGGCAGCTGGAGGAGTGCACTCCTGCCGATCCGACGACCCAGCCGAGCTGAGCTCGGCAGAGGTTACAGGCACAAGGTTAGTGGCCCCGCACCTCCCCAGCTTGCTGGCGCTGACGTCTCTGGAGAGGACTCTTAGGAAGGCGAGGCGCCATCTCCTCCTCGTGTGTCGTGTCTTCTCTGCTTACTGTGGAGTAAGTAGAGACTGGCTCTCCTGCCTGCAGGAGTGCCTGGCTGCATCGGTCACCCAAGCCTTGGCTTTCGTGAGGGCCAGCTGACTTCTTCCCAGAAGACTTTTCTAAATGGAGAATGGGCTTCAGACACTCAAAAAGAAACTTTCTAAAACAAGGATTGATTGTAGACCGCCCACACACACACACACACACACACACACACACACCCTACCTTACGTGTTGCTTCAGCTTGGTTTTTACAGATTGTGACCACAACCCAGAATTCCTATCAGCTTCAGTTGAAACTGAGAGCAACTGTCAAAGCAACTAAACAGGCTGCACGACTTTACCTCGTAGGAGGAAGATTGTCTCTGAGGCTAAGTTAATCAGAGGGAGGGAAAAAGAGAGAGAGAGAGAGATTGACTGACTGACTGACTTCCAAAGCTTCCAAGTACCCTGGCCTGTAATTAAGGCAAAACAATTTTTGAAAACAGATTTCTAGTAGGAGTTTTTCTAGTATATTGCTATAACAAAGTAGTAGAGGAAGACATATTGCAGACCGCATAATTCCACATCTGCATGTGGTTCAGATAAACTTATTTAAACTCAACTGCCTGTTATTCAGATAGTAAGCAAACATATCTAGGGAAGGAAGGAAGAAAGCTAGGTAGTGTCACAGAAATGACGTTCTGAATGGGCTTTGATTTGAGAATTAAGAGTGACTATCTGAGACCTTTTCCCAGGCAGGGGTAAAAAGGACTCCTTCCAGCCCCAGCTGATAGAGAGGAGAGTGTAGCCACTTCGACAGGGCAGTTTTGTCCCCCTGCTCTCGCCATCCAGGCAGAGGCAGTGAGTTGTCTGTGGCTGTGCTGAATGTTCCCTCTGATCCTTGCAGCAGGCTCAAGTGGAGGCTTATACCTGCTAGCACTGAATCAGAATGAGTCATTTGAAACTTGGGTTCTGGAAAAAAGTACTTGCAAACTGCCTTATGAGATACTGCTTCAGTGTAGGTGGGATACACCTCTCAGAGCAGTCACATTTTCCTTCCTTTCTTCTTCAAACAGGCAGGAATTCTGACTCTCTCAAGAGACCAGCTCAGGCCCTGGGCTCAACTGCCCCTACAATGTGGAACCCACTCCTCCAGGTCGGGACTGGAGCTTTAAAATAAAATGGATGATTTGACCTTACTTGATCTTCTGGAGTGCCCTGTATGCTTCGAAAAGCTTGATGTCACAGCCAGAGTCCTCCCTTGCCAGCACACTTTCTGCAAACCATGTCTTCAGAAGATTTTCAAGGCCCACAAGGAGCTAAGGTGCCCTGAATGCAGGACCCTGGTGTTTTGCAGCATCGAGGCGCTGCCAGCCAACCTGCTGCTGGTGCGTCTCCTGGAGAGCATGCGCTCTGGACAGAGGTCCTGGAGAGGGGGCTCCTTCCGTAGGCCAGGCATGCTGACCTCGAAGAACAGCAGGAAGAGCAGGACCAGCCCCAGAAGTCTGCAGGCCAACCCTTTCCGGCTGGTGCCCAATATCAGAATCCACATGGATGGGGTAAGAAAGAGCTTACTTGTTAAAATCATGTTCACTTCGTGTGTGTGCACTGGGAGCTAGAGATAATCTCCTTTTAGTTACATTTAGAGAGCCACCAATGATTCCCCAGAGGTAAGTTTCTGGGAGCAATAATCACTCTAGTGAAATTCAGTGGAATCCTGAGCCTATGTAATATGTCTGAGAGTTTTCCTCAAAACTTCTAAAGCTTCTTAGGTTCTCCTTTCTTCTTGTCCAGAAGTGGTAGAACAAAGAAAGACTTTTAGATTAGGATTTTGGTCTTTGACTTGTGCTGCTCTGAAGCCAAACCAGTGTGCCAGAAACGCCTGGGGTATTAGGTAAAGAAAGAAAATAAATTCAACTGCTGGTTGTTTTTCAGATCTCCAAGAAGTTTCCAAATGTCCAGGATTGTTTGAATTCTACTCCACTCTTTTTATCCCTAGTCATAAAGCATTATTATAGCAGTATTCATTCATAATCTGCTCGAAGCTATCAGGATACTCAACTCCCGAGATCCAGTGGGAGGGAAGCGTCTCTGTGGGTGAACTGATTGATAGCAAAGGCCAGTCCATGAAATAGGACACATTCGTATAGGAGCCCTGCACATGCATCTCACTTTACAAGATAAATAAAATGCACATGGGGGCTGCAATTAGAACACAAACAGACCTGGTAAACTTGTACAGGTGATCACTAGTCATGCCTTTTGTGTTTGGGGATTGTGAAACCTCTGTCTGGCCTTGCAAGCACACCCTGGGGACTTGGTCTGAGCTGGTGGTGAAGTGGATGTGGAACGGATCTCAAGGCCCCATCTCAAGGGAAAGATGTGATCCCTGGGGGTCCAGCAGGACTATATGCGCCATCAGCCCAGGAGACTGGGCACCAAAGTAGACACGGAAAGCTACGGCTTGTACTGTTGGCGAACCTAGAAAAATCAAAGCTGCATTCTTTCAAGTCTTGCCTAGACAGAGCTTCCATACTAGCATAAGGGTCCCACAACTCTGCTCCAAAGACGAGCAGTGGGTGGCTTTGCACAAGACGCCTTCCTCAGACAGGAAGATGCTTGTGAGGAACATCCAGCACAAGTTTCTGAACTTTTCCCTCTAAAAGTTCAGCTTTCCTTGGGTTCACTGCACCTTTAAGACACCCACATGGTAGGGATGTGTGTAAACATTTAAAAATGAGAGTGGGAAGAAGTGAGATGTTGTGTGATTTCTTCACTGCAGATTTTTTTTTATTATTGCTGTTGTGCTTGTGTGTGTGAATGCATTCCAGAAAAGGGCTCGAAACTCCATGTTACAACTCTCCATTAGTTCTGTCCTAGCCATCAATCAGAAATCCACAGGCCTGCCCAGGCAGAGTGGGGGTGGGGAGCAAGCTTTTCTCAAACATGCCT
Organism: Heterocephalus glaber; assembly: GCF_000247695.1. Next base: position 5,433,403 of record NW_004624774.1, read on the forward strand.
TGTTTATGGAGAAAAGGGCTCTGACTCTGGGTCAGTAAATTCCCCTTGAATTCCTAAGACTCAACAACTCCTCCTAGCAAAATCTGACTTGCCTTTCAGGAGAATATCATTAGTCACCAAGCAAATGTTCCCAGACAGAGGGAGGAGGTGAGCCTTTTATCAGCTTTGCATACTTTTCTTGGGTTTTTATCTTTTTTGCTGTGCCTGTTTTATTAAGAAAAGGTAGCAAGTTTTTCAGCCATAGAGGATTTAAAGGCCCCTCCTGGTATAGAGATTGAGATGAGAGTGGCTCATACATAAGAGAAAGCCATTAAAATACTGGGTATCCTTAGACCTCTTCTACAGGGACTTGTAACATCGCACTAAGGTGCCAGTGATACGTCCATTTTCATCCTCCAAACTGTTCTGAACCAAGGCCTGTCATGAGGCTGAAACATGGAACCAGCCTTCTAAGGGACCCTGCTTTCAGGCAGGGCCTGGCTTAGTAAAGACTTCTGCAGAAGAGTGGAGCTGGCTGCCTCGCCCCACCACCCCTAGTTCCTTCATTTCCTGAGCTATCCTTTCTTGAAGGGCTTACCTCTTCCCTTTGCCTCTCTCAATGGGAATATGAACAAATCCATCTTTGGATACAAATATGGCACCGTTCTGCACCCTGTTTCTACTGCTAAAAGTGCAACTATCTTTCCTGTAAATGTGAAAACAGCCTCACCTACGAGAACTGAGAATGCTCTGGATACCACACTCTGTTCCAAGAGTCAGAGGAGTGGATTCAGTGAAATCCTCCTGAGTTACTTGCCCTTTCTGCCTCAGTTTATCCAATGTAGCCAATAGCTAGTAATACTTGCCACTCACCTGCCTTCAGGATAGTGTGGATACTATCTTTTTGACATACTGTGTCACCTTAGAAAACATCTGCCAGGTAAATGCAAACCATTGTCATTATCATTAATTTAAAGTTACTGTATGACTTTGGGCAAGCCACTTAAGGTTGCTGGGTCTCAATGTAAAATTCTGTAAGATGGGAAAATGTATTATAAAAACAGAGAGCCATTGTGAGGCTTAACTAATTAATGTTTGCAAAACACTTTGAGAATCTTAGATGAAAGGCATTTGGAAGATCACTATCATAGTAAACATTATTTTGGCTGTTTATTGTGCCCTACATGCATGAGGCATTCTACAAAACACAGAAGGAGTTATAACCCTTGCAAGAGAGTGTGATAGGATTATTATTAAACTTGAGTCTATGATGAGTTCAGACCAGAATAATACTAAGTATAAAGTACTCCCCTAAAAGGGTATAAATAACCTGTTGTTGCAGGGTACCATTTTGTAAAACACCTGTTTCAGAGGACTCACTGATAGCCTGGCACTCTAAAAGAGTTCATTTAACTTCCTGTCCATGAGCTTTTTGAGCCCAAATTCTGCTCTGCTCACCTAGGCTCATATGAAAAACAAGCTCATCAAGATCTTTTTGTTGGCTCAGAGAGGTCTGATGCATCTTGTGCCAGCCAGGATGCTAGGGTGGAACCAATAGTCACACCTCATGGTGCCAGCCCAAGAAAGAGAAAAATTAGCCTATTGTGCCTACATGTCTAAATTCCTCCCAAGCTGATTGTGTAAAAACAAAACTTGAGAAATGGCTGCAGGTTTTCACAGCATGTAATTTAATTATTTCAAACCAACAAGTAAGATCAACAGACTGGAGGCTCTCTCATACTACAAATCCCACTAGTTCTTATTCCTCCCCATAATGCAGTGAAGCCAAAGGAACTTTGCAAGCCTTCCAAAGGATTCTGAGTTCCTAAATAAGCTGATCTCTTTTCCTCTTCATTCTGTTACACTTTAGTAGTATTTCTGAATTAGGCCAGGCAGTAAAGCAGAGAAGCTAAGAATTTATAGGCTTAGGTTTAAGAAATACCAAAATTCAAAACCTGATCCTGCCCCTCAATAGTTGTGTACTTTGGATGAGTCACTTAAATTTCAGGGCATCCAATTCTTCATCTGTAAATTGAAAATAATAGTAGTACCTGCCTCGGAGGGTTGTTGTGAGAAATAAATGAGATGATTCATGTCAATTAGTTCTTGACTGGCTCGTATTAAGCACTCAATAAATGTTAGCTATGATTGTTATTGAAGTGACTCAACACTTTCTAAATTATACGCCCTCTTTCACCTCCTTGTTAATCAAGTGCCACCCTGAGATGATCCTTGATACCCTGGATTCTCGCTTGTTTTGTTTTCCTCCAAATGACCTATCACCATCATTCAGATATGTGATACTGCCCAGGATGTGCTCCTTTGCACCTGATTTATAGGGCCCTTGGGGAACTAGGAGTTGATTCTAGAAGAAAACTTCCTAACTTCACTTCCTCCAAATAGACAGTTCAAAGAAAAATCATACACAAAGTGAGAATCTGGGCCATTTTCCCAGCATCGTTGATTCTTCACTAACTTTTCCATCATTCCTTTTCTCCTGCCTCTCCCTCTGTTCCCCACCACATGTTGCCAATGTGGGTCTTGTGGGGCTGGACTTTCTTCTTACATTGTTAAGCATCATGCCAATCACATACACTCCTGTCTTACCACATATCAGCAAGAACGCACCTGCCTCCACCAGCACACAGACCAGGTGGCTTTGTCCTAGAAACTTTCTCAGCAGGTGTTGCAAGCAACTGAGGAGAGAAAATGAGGTCAGAAAGCATTTTAGGGAATTGAGGCTAAGTAGAAGCCAGCAGGTGGTCTAGCCCCTTCCTGGGCTCGGATGTATTCTGAGACCGAGCTGTGATATAGATGGTGGTTTTTGCTAAATTTTCAGGGGGATTCAAATCATCCTAGGCCCCTGAAAACAGCAGGCAGGTGCCACCTGGGATAGCACAGACCATATGCGACGGGTGGAAGAAGACAGATAGGTAAAGGCTGAAGTTGAGAAGTCAGGAGACCTAGATGATTCTCCAGTGTCACACACATTTGCAAATGTTTTTAAAAACCATATGGTCCTAAATTGGCAGTGCTGCCAACCTCTCTCAATGCACCACCTTTGTAGTTATAATCACCTCCCTTTTGTTGCTAATTGTAAATGTTTAAGGATTTAGAGTTGAATGGGGCTGTATTTGGACTGGGTTTCAGTCATTTGTTATCTGCAAGGGCTTGGGCAAGTCCCTTAACTTCTCTGATCTTCAGTTCCCGTATTTGTAAAATGGAGATAATAATAGTATGATAGTAACAGTACCGTGAGGTTAAATGAGATAATGCATATGAAGAGCTTAGAGCATGCAGTTCCTGGGAAAGACTTTGCCATCACTTAGATAACCAAGGTAATTCCTGCAGGCAGGCTCCTCCCTGTTTTAGTGAGCCAAATATTCTATTAACTTGCTTCAGTTTTTTTATTGGCTAAAGCTCTTTCCCCATGGGATAACCTGAGCTCTGAGACAGATGGGGGGGGGCCCATGATTTTCTTTACTCAACCTTAGTGATCTACCTTATGCACTGGGGGCATGTCACCTAAAGCATTAAGCAGTGCATGTGTTTATGTTGCTTTCCTTTCCCTCATAGGAAAAGTTGTTTGTCCACATGTCCCTTCACACTGTAGAGAGATTCTGCAGAGAGGGAAAATACTTGGTCAGCCTGTGGCTCATGAGGAGCATCTTCAACTGACTCATTCCAGGTTTCTTGCATGGATTTGGGCCTAGCTGAGACCAGCTCAAATAAAACTCTACTCAGTTTCTTCTCCCTTTCTTCCCCATTCTTTTACTCAAGCCTATTGGGCCAGCTTTTCACAAGGCATAGTCTATAATGTTCTACAAAGCTTCGGGGTCAAATAAACCTGATATTAAAATAAAGCTAAAATATTCTCCTAAGAATGTTGAGGGACTTTGGCTGTGGGACTTTTTTGAAACTTTTAGCATGCTAATAAATTGGTAATCTCTAAATAGAAGATTATGATAAGAAAAATGTCCCAAATTTCAGTGACACTGGCACCCTCTCTCCTCTGTTTTGTCAGCACTTTAGAAAGATCAACTGTCCATGGGACAAAAGTTTGGAAATGTTGTCTTAAACTTATGCTCAGTCACATTGCAAAAGATATTTTTAGACAACTCTGAAACTCACTGTCACCATCCTCTGCAGTATTTATTTAGTTCCTACCAATTTCCAGCTCTAGGCACTGCTATGGTAACACACAGGGTGAAGTAAAAACTTCACCTTCCAGATGCTAACTGTCCAACTCAAACTAGTCCATAAGTCAACTATTTAGCACTTATGGATACAAACATACATGTACACAGGTGTATACGTACACACACATTTACATGTCAGAAATAATGATGCTGATTGTAAGATATTATTCATTATAAGATCTAGTGTCTATTTAGTCATGGTTCTTAAGGGAAAAGCCATGTTACATGCTCACTGTAAGACACATCCAATTTTAGAAATGTTGAGATGTGAAAAAAGAAATATCTTACTAAAGAGTACATATTACCTCATTCCATTTATATAAAATTATAAACTATAGTAATTTGGGAAGTAATGGAAATGTTTTATGTGATAGCATGTAGGTTTGTCAAAATTTATCAAAGTGTACAGTGAAAATTAGAATATTTTGTGGATAAAATTATAACTTGATAGGGTTAATTAAAAAAAACAAGGCTTATTCTCAAGAAATCATGGTATATGAGAATGTTAGGTGATGAGATGATTCCCTTGGAAGGGAATGAATCTTGGTCAGTCGATAAAAAGAAGCTTTCTTAAAAATATAGTTGTTTTAAGGGTTATGAAGAATATACTCAAGACATGAGAAGACAGGGTCTGTTTGGGGGATGATGGTGCTAAGAAAGGCAGGACAGGACAGGGATATACTAAATTAGACTAGAAGGTTGAAGGGAGGGAGAAGGAAACAGATGTAGAAGAGACAGTGACTAGATACTTGCCTTCTTATCAGCGTGACTAGGTACTACCAGGAAGATGTATGTCAACTGCTCTCTGTAATAAAGTTTCTCCAATAGCCATCAGGCCAAATTGGTGATATGCTACTATGTGGCCTGTCAGCAGTATCTACAGCTACTTGGTGGATTCCATGCAGCCAAACAAGATATCTGTACTCCAAGGGAGAGGCTGAGCTTACTGGGTAGCTGAAGAGCAATTTCCATGTCACCAGCAGACAAAGCCATTCTTCTCTCATAAAATGGTCAGGTTACCTGACAACTCTAGTGCATGTGAATGCCAGCCAGAGCACCCAAAGCAAATGGTAGGACACAGGTGAGGAAAAACATGGCTTTTGACCATAAACAGCTTCCTACAATTTGATTGTGTGTCAGCCCCCGGTGTCACACTGCTTCAGACCCCCACCTCATAAGCCAGAGCACTCAACAAACCGTTCCAGGTTCCATCTTGAAGTCTCACACTCAGAGAGTAGAGGAGTTCATCTCAGGTCTCTGTCATTTTTCTGATCTTTTTTCCAGGCACCAAGACAATTTTCAACTTGTCTTGTCTTTCTATACTCTTCTCCAAGTACCTAGCCCACAGCCTAACCCATATTAAGAACCCAAACTATTTTTGGAATGGAAGAATAGAAAACAAAGACATTCATGTCTCTGGTAGACTTCATGGATTCATTAAATAATTCTTCATGATGCAGAAATGATCCCTTCATGAATTAAGCTATTAAAAAATGATGTGGGGAATGAGCACCACACTATATTAGGCTTAAAGCATGTAGTGACTGAAATACTCTTGACATGAATCACCTCATTAAGTATCTTTTTGGGTGATAAACACCACTCTGAAAAACACAGTGGACCAGGTTCAAAATTACTGGGCTCATGAATTGCTAATCCAAAGAAGATAGAAAATGCCATTCTGTATATAGCTAACCTCCTGAGTCATACACCACAAATTCTGCATGTGCTCCTTTGATCTTAAGAAAAACTCTTTATCGTGAGTTAATTGACACTTAGTCACAGGGAGACCAGTGACAAAAAGGAAGAAGCTCTAAAGAAATTGCCCCCGAGTTATGAACTGGATTGTCCTGACTTCCACCATGAAAGCAAGCCAGCATTGCAGGCAGGAACAAGGCCCCTTCATCTCATGCTGCCAAGACCCTAACTTTACCATTTTTTGAACAATTACATTTTTGTGGTGAAATATACATAGTATAAAATCTACCATTTTAGCTTTCTCTAAGTGTACAATTCAGTGGCATTACATAATTCATGTTGTTGTACAACCATCACCATTATCCACCTCCAGAACTTTCTCATCTTCTCACATGAAATTCTATACCCATTTAATGATAACTCCCCAGTCTTCCCTTCCTCCAGCACAAGGTGTGTGCATGTGTATGTGTATTTGTGTGTGTATATTTTAATTTTCTAAGAGTGATAGATGTTTGAGTATCATTTTTAAAATATGCATTCCAGTTTTCTAATGCATCTCATTAGATTTCCAGTGATCTAACTGAACATAGTAAACATGGTAATGTGATTCAGAAGACAGTCTCTACATTCACATGTGTTGGCTGTGTGCTTTTGGATAAGTTACTTAGTGACTCTAGTGCCATTGCTACAGACTGGAAATAGTAATACCTCATAGGATTATTGGGAAGATTTAATAAGATTATGTGTAATGTGCTTAACACGGAGCCTGGCACCAGATAAGTTTCTAGTAACACTAACTAGCTACTTGTGCTCATCCAGGTAGGTTTATCTTTTCAAGTGCTACCACACTTACCACAGACTGCTATTTCCCTATGCCGTACACATCAGGAAACCAGCCCCATGAAGCTAACTGCAATTCTTTCTCAGATCTCACGGTAGCCTTCATTCTTCTGGGCAGTCAGGTCAGCCTGAAATTCCCTGTCAGGCTCCAATGCTTCCCTCCAGCTTCCAGAGCACATGTTAGGCTGCACAGCACTGTGTCCTCAATCAAGTCTCTTCCAAGTGGACCATAAGCACCTTGGATAAGGAAATGTCTTGTCCTCCTCTGTACCCAGCACAGTGCCCGAAAGGCAGCCAGCACTTACTACAGATTTAATTCTAGAGTGCATAATGTTTGGCTTATTGCAGGAAACTGCACTCAGAGTCACCAGCTTTAGGAAAGGAGAGGCCCTAATATCTTCCCTCAAGGCTAGAAGAAGAGAAATGTAGCAGCCATTCTTGTCTGTGGGATTCCTACAAGCCCCTGTCTGGTTGACAAGGGAGCTTCTTGACTTAAGGCCAAGTGTGTTAGATATAACATGCAGGTGCTCACAGGAGATTCAGAGGTAATTGGGAGGTTAAAAGTCAAACCAGAATGGAGCTAGATTACAAAGAGAGCAACAATTCAGTGGCATGCTGAAGCCTTCTGAGCAGGTTGCCCCGGTTTTTGCAGAATTAAGAATTGTACTGGTGTACACTTGAAGGTATTTTAACTGGTTGCCAAGGCAATGTGGCAGAGTCACTGGGCACAGAGCAGGAATAGAATTCTGTAAGGCTATGTTCAGGAGGGTGTTTATCTGTAATTTTAATGAGCTGCCTGGATATAAGAAAGGCAAGATGATGATAAATCTTATTTGGGAATTTTGCTTAATAAACAAAAATGGCAGAGAAATGGAGGGGTGTTTCTTGGAAAAGCAAATGAGGTAATCTTTCAGATTCCAAATATCTCCTTGGGATGGCGAATTCCTATGGAGGATGGAAACCCAAGTATTTTGGCTCTATGCTTAAAGAAATGAGCAAACGGGTGAGAAAAGAGTGGATGGAGAAAGCAGTGTTCTCTTCCACTTGAGAGATTAGGTTGCAGAAGGCTACCTTTTAACAGGAAAAAAAAATCCATCTCTTCCTTTGACTTTCCTTTGTATCAGAAAAGAAAAGAGTTTGCAATTAACACTTTTCTTTTTATTACCTTATTTTTGTTTCCTTGAACGACTAGTATTTCTTCACAACCATCAGTCTTTGTAGTTGAGACATATCTTTGGCTTTCCCAGCTTCCTCCATTCCAGTTACTACCCCAAGACCTGGACAATCAGCACATTAGTCAAATGGAGTGCTTCTTCTGCTTCCCTAGGCAAGAAGGGAGAGACCAGAAAAAAAAGAAGCAAGAAAGAAGGCAGATATAGCTGTTAATCATCACCTAAAAATTACTACTAGCATGTAGCACATACCATGTGCTGTGCACTTTACAAAATGAACATGTTTTCCTTTAATCCTTAAAACAATCCTTGGAGTTCTGTGGAATTTTCCTATCTCACAGATAAGAAAACTGCTAGGAAGTGGAAGAGCCAAGACTTCACCCAGGTATGCCTAAATCCAAGGACTGAGCTCGGATCAGAACAGTCAAAGTGACCCAGACAAGCATGGTGTTTTCTTGGAAGCCCATGGAGCCCCACACTATCTGCCTTTGCTGGCCAGTTCCTGTTGGCACCCACATCACCATTTTAATGTTGTTGATAAGCTTCTGGAGCATGACTTAATCCTCACCAAATCTATCTCCATATTAATGATATGCTGTATCTTAACTAGGTACTGCTCGGTAAGAACTTTAAGGATTTAAGTTACAGAAATGAATCTACATGAATAGAGAGGGAGATGAGAAGTGAAGACATCCAGTAAGAAAAGGGTAGAAAAGAATAAAGGTAGAAAGGGTACATGAGATATGACAAAAAACAAACACCAGAAAGGAAGGAGGGTGGGGAGAGAAGCCCATCAGAAACTAAATGTGCAAGGGAGGATATTTGAAGGTGATATATTATCAGGAGCTATGACAAGCTCTGGTCTAGAACTGGTCTGCTTTTCTTGTAATATAAACAGATCAGAACAAAATATTTTTATTCCATTCCCTACAGAAACCTGCCATCTGGATAAGCAAATTGGTCCATGATACATGGGGAAAAAAGAAGCTGAAATTCTGCCTTAACAGAAAACTATGTGACATGAAATGTACCTGAGTACACCTGAGTGCTTAATAAATATTAGCAATTACTGTGACTATGGGGAGAGTCCCAAATTCTCTGCATCTCAAGAGCTCCACATTCCAAATATGATTTCCCCTCTTCATATTTTACAGGGTATGCAGAAGATACATAAATATGTACATTTGTTTTTTTAAAGAAAAAATGTAAATTTAAAAGTTTTCTGAAAAAATTACTATTTTTGAACATTTACAGTGTTCAAGGGCCTGTGCTAAAAACTTTTCCCACAAAAGCTTATGTAATCCACAGAGAACTCCCTTTTACAGATAAGAAAATTGAAGTTCAGGAAAAGTAGGTAGCTTGCCCATAGCTCCCAATACAGACTGACTCCAAGCCCATGTTCTTGACCATCACATTATGTGAATTCATCTTACAGTGCCATAGCTGTGCCTTCTCTAAGCAAAGAATATGCATAGATGATATCTTTTTCACTTAATTTGACATTAGTTTCTCTCAAGTCATGTTGCTAGTCAAAATCTTGGCACTCCAAAACTACATAGTGCCAGGCAAATTCTCCAAGAGAGTTTTAGTATGCTCCAAGCCACCCAACCACCTCTCCCATGACTCAGTCCTCTCTTTAACTTTCCAGAGAGCTCCACATAAAAGCATTCAGATCTCTGGGACCAGGACACACTGTATTTCCTCCACCTCTTGATAGCAATATCAGAAAACTTTTTTGAAATTGAGCCACACAAAACCCATCTGCCCGCTCTTTGAGGGGTCCTACAGCTTTTTGAGGCAACTCAAGATGGTTGCATCTTTGTTCTGGTTTGGAACTAAAATGTCCCGCAAAAGCCTCCTCTTCAGAGGTAGGGTGATTGGATCATGGAAGGCACTGTGCTCATCAGTGGATTAGTCCATCCATGAGTTCAAAGCCGACTATGCTGTTTGGAGGTGGGGCCTGGTCAGAAGAGGCAGCTCACGAGGAGAGTGACCTGGAAGTGTATATTATTGTCCCCAGCTCCTCCCTCCCCACCCCCGCTTCGTGGCTACCATGTGTTGAACAGCTCTCCTCTGCCATGTGATTCTACCACGCCATTTCTGTCTTGAAGCCAGACAACCATGGACTGAATCCACTGAAACCTTAAGCCAATTTAAACCTCTCCTTTAAATTGAGGGTGTAATTATTTTGTCTCAGTGATGAAAAAGTGACTAATACAGTCTTATTTTAATATCTTATTTTCTCCAGGCTGAGCACTTCACTTATTTCAGCTAATGAGCTGGTTTTAAGAATTCTTAACCCAGGGGGCAAAATAGAAGGATAGTTAAGAGCAAAGGCTCTAAAGTCATAATAGCCAGTTTCAAATCTACTATTTCTTATCATCCATATGCCTTTTTGGTAAGTCAGTTAACCACCCTGAGCCTCAGTCTTCTCATTAAGTAACATTAACCTACCCTGGACTCTGGTTCTGAGGATTAATTGACCACTCAAGAATTTTCCCATAAATGTACTTAACACATGTTAGTGGTTTTGTTATTATTTACATTATTATTGCCACTTTCTCTGTACAAGTGTCTTAGTCACTTCCTCTTCTCTGGGAAAAATACCCACCACCCACCACTTAAAGGAGGAGAGGTTCATTGTGGCTCATGCTTTCAGTCCATGGTCAGCAGACTGAAAGGCAGAAACCTTTTGGTGGAAGCGCCTGGGCAGAGGACTGCTGCTCATCCTATGGTAGCCAGGAAGCAGAAAGGGGAGGTGGGAGGCAGTGGGGAAGATATACATTTCAGGTCACACCCCTAGTGACCTGTCTCTTCCAGCCCCTACCTAAAAGCATAGTCAGTTCTGAACTCTTTAGTCGATTACTCCACTGATGAGTATGGTGCCCCCATGATCCAATCAACTTCTAAAAGCCCCACCTCGGAACTCATGAGCCTTTTGGAGGCCATTCTAGATCTAAAGCATGAGAACAAGTATCTATCATATTCCACTGAGGGCACCTGGTCCAAGGTCCAGGCACTTTCTGTTTGAATCACCACAAGTAAGCATGATGGGGTTTTGTCCCATAAAATGTCTCTGAAGTATCTCCATGCTGGGCTTCAGGTCTCTCCAGGGAGAATCACCACATTCTTAAGTGCATTCTCCTGAAATCTTTTTTCTGTAAAAAGCCCATAGCCATATCAAACCTTGCTAAAATAACAGCTTAAGGGAAAAAATTTGAGGGGGGGGTGCTTTACACTTTCGACAGAACATTTCACATTAGGTGTGTGTGTGTAGGCTATTGGTATAAACTAAACTCTGTGAAAGAAAGAAAATCTACATTTAAACAATAGTAACCACTGGCATTCATTCATTGTACTAATTTTGTGCCTGGTGCTCAGTAGGCACTGAACAGTAAACTAGACACGAGGGTACAACCACCACAAGCACAAGCAAGACAGACATATAGCATCACTCTGCTGGGATAAAAATAGTTTAAGAATTTTATTTCTCATGTGGCATTCCTGCTCCTACTTTAAATCTTGTGAAACATTCTAGATATCCTTTACTTAATTTTATCATTTATACTGCCTATTTTGTATCATTTCAATTCAATAATTGGTATTTTAAAAAAAAAAAAAAAAAACAAAGTAATCCATAGTCATATTTGGTTCTCCTCAGAGGCTATCCTTAAGAAGAGGGTTCAGTGTTCCAAAATTATTTGGAATGTGTAAGGACATTATCAGGGTAGTGGGGGTGGCAGATAGGGAAGAAAGAGTGCCCAACAGAGATGTATTATGAAGCCAGTTACCACAGCAGGCATCAGAGCTTAATCCTTTGGGGAAAACTCTGGGAAATTGTAAAATTCAGGTCCCAGAATTATTCTAACCAAGAGATGAGAGAGTTGGTTATCTGTACCCCCATACCTGTCAGTCAATGGCTAAAAACTACCCTCAATGGCAAAGTAGATTCTAGAGAAAGAAGACTTCCAGTAAAATTGCAGATGCTGGCTATTGGAAATAAACTAAATTCCCCAGAAATGGTAAAGGACTCTGATGATAGAAGAACATCAAAGCATCACACATACACACACACACACACACACAAATTACAAATTTTGCTAAGTATCTGCTGAATAAACTAACTATAAACAAGAGTGTGAAATGGAGAGTAAAAGGAAAGATCTTTGATCCAGTTGTTCAAAAAAAATCTCTCTAAACCTCTTTATGCTGATACCTGAAGAATGAAAGCAAGGCAGCCCTGTAAAGAACAGAGAATTGACTTCCAGCTTGAAGAGAACACCTTGAGCCTGATTTTCAGTTCAATATATCACTTTCACTCCTGTGTAGAAAATGAATTTTGGGGGGACAAGAACAGAAGTAAAAGATGGCCAATTCTGGTCTTCTGGATAGGTGACCTAGACTAAGAAGGTAGCAGTGATGGAGAGAAATTGATGGATTTAAGAGTAAATTGGGAATTAGAAACAGTAGGATTTACTATGAATTGGATTCTTTACATATCAGTACTCTTATTGAAAACTTAATATGTTAAGCAATTCTTTTTAAACCTTGCAACCTATGTGGCAAGTACTATTATCTTTATTCCTCACCTTATAGGTAAGCAGATAGAGGCTCAAAAAGATCAGCTTGCCGAAGGTCACACAGAGAATGGAAAAGACAAAGCTAGGCTTGGCCAAAGCTGGTACTCTGAAGATGCTATATTATTGCACTAAAACTGAGAGACAGCCAGGTGTGGTGGCACACACTCCTAGCTACTGTACTCCTAGCTACTAGGGAGGCTGAGGCAGAAGGATCACAAGTTTGAGGCCAGTGTGAGTGACTTAGCAAAACCTTCTCCTGAAATAGAATAAAAAGGCTAGGGATATAGCCCAGTGGTAGAGTGCCCCCAGGTTCAATCCCCAGTACCGCAGTGGGGCGGGGGAGACAGACAGACAGAGACAGAGAGAAATTAACCTGGTATCACCCTCTGAATATCCATCTGACCCCTCATGTTGGTGGTGTTCATCTGCAGAGTATATAGTCAGGCAGAGGGGAAGATCACAAGCATTAAAACACTGAAAGTCTGTGAATTCAGCTCCCACCAGCTAGCTAACACTAGAACTCTCAGAACCTCAGTTTCCACCTCAAGAAAATCATAACATCCATTTCAAATGGTTGCTCCTAACACAGAATGGACCCACGTAAGGCCGACTCACTAAGGTTACCCCAGAGTCAACTTAGACCACCTCCCTGGCTGCCTCCAGCTAGAGCATAATTCAGGTGAAGCCAGATTCACACCTTTGGGGAGCTGGCTCGGGAGCCTTGGCTCTAAAGACTGGGGGACAAATTTCCTTCCAAGGAGAGGTCATCTAAGCAAGTTCTTCCCATGACTACCTGAGGCCTGATCCAGACTGGGAATTGCATCAAGGGCACTCCTAAACCAAGCTCGTCCCAAACTTTCTTTTAAAATGCCACCTGGTAAGGAATCATAAAACACAGAGCTGAAAGGGGCTGCAAAAAACATCTGGTCCAATGTCTTGTAATACAAATGTGGAGCGTAACACTTAACAAGAAGAATGGACTTTTCCCAAGGTCAGTTTGCAAGGACTAAACTCCAGCTTTCCTGATTCTCAGTCCCAGCACTTTGTATTCACTATGCTGCCTTGCCTCTTGCCCAGGATGTTGTAGTGAGTTTCTCAAGCTAGGGTCAAAGGCCTCCAAACCAGAGGGCAGCCTAAAGAAGCCCATTTGAAATATGAGCACATCTACATCATGTGTGCTGTTTTGCCACAGGGCCTGTTCAGGGCACTTTCAGACCCCTCACTCAACTGCTGTTTCATCTGAAAAGCAAATAAGCATTTACATGGTCTCACAGTTTTTGCCAATTTTCAGCCTCAAAGGGCAGTTTCCCAAGATTCCAAGTAAAACACAGGGACAAGCTACATAGGCAGAATAAAAACTAAGGCAGTAATAAAGGCATCTTTAAACTGTAACACAAATGGTATAAAAAAGATGAGCATAGAATTGTCAACAAGTGCCTCTACACTCCAGGGGTATTGTTATCCAAGAACACCATTTGCTCAATTTGACCAACTCTTTTGGTTCTTGATGTGTTGGGGTTTTTTTAACATTTTGGATCATTTCCAAAGGAGGAATAAAAGATTATTGGACATTTTTGAAGCTCTTGATATTTAACATTAATTTGCTTTCATCTATATTTGTCTGCAAGTGAGAGAAACTACCTCTAGCCGAATTGTAAGTAGGACTTTGTTAGCTCAGAGAATGGGAAATGTAGAGGTAGACCTGGTCTCAGAAGCCTCCAAGGACAGATACTCCTGGCAGATCACTCTCCTCTGCCTTGACACTACCTCTCTGCATCTACAGTCACATCTTTGTACTCAACTGCTTTAAAAGTAGTCAAATTTGTACCAATAAATAAATAAATAAATAAAAGTAGTCAAGTTTGGTACACAACACATTTTAGCTTGTTTGGTACTTGACGCCCAACCTATAACTTGTCTATGTTGATTGCCTTGTGACTCAATACCTTCCCAGCCAAAACTATTTCTTTGGGACTCATTGTTTTTGCTACTTATCACACCTCCTGCAACCAATAACCATGAGTACTGAGACACCACTGTATTGGCCTCATTCTATCCCTTTGCAAATTGGCTTCTCCATGATGTGGACTGAAGAAGGTGAATCCTCCAGTGTGCTTAGCAGGCAATAGAGGCCACTGTAGAGGGGAAAAAAAACTTAACCAGACACAGAATTAATAAAAAGGGTATTAGGCAGTTCACAGAACTTCAAGGAGGGCTGGAAAGCCTGATTGAAGGCCACCATTGCCAAGAACAATTCCCCAAATGGCCAAGTGCTGTCTTCCAGCCTGACCTTCATGGCCCTGAGCACAAGGTCTCTCTTGGCCCTTTAACCTGTTGCTGCAGTTGGAGGTCAACCTGCTGTAGGCTCCACCACCTTTATACAGAGGAAAAGGAGTCTTCCTGGTCCTCTCTTTGAATTGCTAACTCCCAATTTGAAATGCAAGTCAGGTACACCTAATTGACAAAGCCTAGATCCTAGGCTGAAAACACCACTGAAAAAACTGGCACTTTCAACTTCCTAATTTTGAAGCAAATTCTAACACCTACCAAAATGTAGAAGGTGAGTGAGTTTTCAAAGACAGAAAGGGGTTCAGATGCAGGTCATTCAAAAGAATTATAAATAGATGCTATAAGAAACTTGACAGCAGAGAGCTCGGACTTAACAGTTCCAGCTCTGCCACCCCAGAAAAGAGAGTCTTTTTCATGATCACCGAGTTCAAAGCCTGACACTGAGTAAACATCTGCTGTACTGAAATGGTCCAGAGGCTCAACAAATAAGGCCTGATTCTAAGTCCTAAGACTTCTTTGTGATTAATACTGATAAAATTAAGACAGAATTAAAGTCCTATGTCTCTCCAGTTTTTTTATGTCTAATATATTTTTTCCCTGAACTTCTGTTTAATGACAGGTAGATTAACCTGCCTCACTTGTGTTTAACTTCTATGACTGTCTAATTTCTTTTTGTGAGGGGATGAATGGGGATATAATATTTCTGAAAAACGGAAACCTGGCATTTTTAGAATGGAAGTCTACTGAAATAGAAAATGAGATTCTTAGCTAGGAAGAATATTAAAAGGATATAAAATTGCTATTGACACTAAAGATACATTAGCAGGGTCAAAACCGGGATCAAAAAGAACCCAATAGGTAAGACAGCTAGCAAATACAATTCTGAAAAACAGATCAGGAATTTAAAATGCAGTGCCTCAAAGAGTTTTCACAGGTAGTGTGATATTTGATAGCAGCAAGCAGCTGATGGAAATTTTTCAATAGATGCTGAAATTAGTTTTGCTAACACATATTCCTACAGTGAACATCATTCAGACTTGACTCTTGCGAAGTTGCCCATGGAGATAAAATGGAGAGGGCAAATTGATATCATTCTTAAAAACAGTGGGATGATCCAGGAGCCACTGCCTTCCTGCATCCATCCCTCTCTATTTGCCTCAAATCAATTCCAAAGAGATTGTAGTGGGGAAACCCTGAAGGGGTCATCTTTAGTTGTCACTTAGTCACCCTTACTTGGTAACAGAAATAGGATGTAGTAACTTCAGAATTTTTTCTCATTTCTTATACTCCAACTCCTCTGTGACTACTACTGTCTGTTTCTCACCCAGGGAGAGGGAGAGAGCTGAAAAGACAGAAAATTTCAAAGGTGGATAAAGTAACTTTACTCAGGATTCTAGGTGCAGATAAACAATCTCAGGATTCTTTGGAATTCGAGATCTCAAAATACCTAAAATACAGGACATAATCATAATAAGGTGTGGTTAAAAGAATTTTAGTTGCTGTGATCTAAAAAATAGAAGTCCCAGCAGCCATTTGGCCACATATGATAATTACAGTAATTTTACCATTTTAACTGCAGTAGTAGATTTGAGGCCATCAATTCAGCAAAGAAGAAAAGTTAGTCAAGTGAGATGTTAATACTGATTAGACCAACTTATCCTCCAAAGAAAATTTGCCTGTGCCTACACAATTTATCTGTTCTGTATGTAAGGACCTTTTCCATTGTAATTTGCAAAATTTCTTCTTTAAGTGGTCGGGGGGTATGCTTAGACAATTGGTAGTTTCTTGGGAATTTAAAGGGTGGACCTTGGTCACAACAGGATCCATGAGTTCACAATCATCTGGATTCTTTTTCTTTCTTTCTCTCTGTCCTGCCTGCTGTTACTTCATTCTCAGGCAGGTCCATTTCAGGAGCCAGATACTGGCAGCCAAAGCCTAAATCAGTATTTAAGCTTTTAATCTCAGAGAAATTGAGAGTATCGTCTATGGAAACTCTACCAATTAGCTTTCCTTGGCTGTTGTGTACATTTCTGAGCAATTGCTGTGCTGGAGTGTAAAGATACTCTGATTGGCTGAGACTAGGCCAAATGGCCACCCCTGAAACTGAAGGGCTGGGCTGGGTCAGTCCAATGGCACCATACGGATTGAGCAGAATTACTAGAGAACAAAGGAGAGAGGGTTCACAAAAGGAAGAGATCCTGTACAAACAGAGGTCTCAGTAAGAA
Organism: Heterocephalus glaber; assembly: GCF_000247695.1. Next base: position 5,450,385 of record NW_004624774.1, read on the forward strand.
TACACTTATGTCCTAAGTACATTTTTAGAATTATTAACATTTTATGCACGGGAGTTAAAAGCAAAAAGGAACCAAAATTCAATGCCTTATTATTTCCCATAACCCTTTGAGTTTAAACCATGATTTTACCAACTCACAATTGGTCTATCAGAATCATGCCCACAGCTTTTAAGGCTCCATTTAAATGCTGCCCCTTTGGAAAATCTTCTCGGTTGATCCCTGTCTGAGAGTCAACCTACCTCCTTCTCTGTTCCTGTAGCAAGATTCCCTAGGCACTTACACTGTCCTCCCTTTCCATCTCATGTACATGCATGGTTTTACCTTATGTCCTCTCCCTCACCACCACCACCAGAGTCAAAGCTCAGAAAACACAGACAATAAAGAGCAAGAGAAGAAGGGAGAGTCAATAACCACCTCGGAGTGTGTATTGCCTCTGTTCTACCTGTTTCTCTCTCTCTCTCTCTCTCTCTCTCTCTCTCTCTCTCCCCCCCCCCCTTATTTCTTGGTTTGTCTTTCTGGACTCAGAGTCCTAAGTAAAAAATAAATATTGGATCTGCAGATATTTAATGACTTTATAGAATTGATTGTAGTATCTGACATAAACTTTCCCCTTGCTCTGATAAGTAAGACTTCCAAAGAATAAAGGGATTAAGATCAGCTGTGTTGTCAGGGGAAGGGGCTTCTGGACCACCATCCATCCCACCATTCCCAGCCCAGAGGAAGAGGCTTCTAAGCAGCTGTCCCACCACTCCCAGCTCAGAGAAGGTGAGATGCGGAGGCACCACCAGCACCCTCCCCTCAGTCAAAATGAGAAGACACATAAACAAGTCTCAAAACCAGACTTCCAGATTACTTACAGCAACCCCAAAGGGAAATGAGATGGAACACTCTGATACTCAACAACCTGGACTCCCTAAACTGGCAACAAAAGAGGATCAGTAAAAAAGTAAAATAAGAAATAATTTCTCAGATAACAGGAGAAATTGTGCCCCTAGTGCAAGACACCATTAATAAATCTAGAGAGAAGCTGAGGAACATGATG
>NW_004624774.1:5472402-5496094 GCF_000247695.1 Heterocephalus glaber
CTTTCAGTTTCTCACACTAGAGAAACTACTTGGCATTTACACATGTGTGTCCTATTTATTTCACTTCAGAGTATCGCCTCAATGTGCATCCATTTAGCTATAAATGTCTCTAATTTCTCATTTTTGATGACTGGGTAGTACTCCATTTTATTTTTAAAAACCACATTTTCTTTATCCAGTCTCCAGTTCATGGGCAATTGGGCTGTTTCCAAGTTTTAGCTATTACAAACTGTGCTCAGGCAGATTCTTAAACACATGTTCTGCCAAATTCCTGTGGGAGCACATCTGGGCCCAGGCAGCCAGGTCAGGGCTTGAGTTTGTTTTTCACAGCTCATTTGTGGTGTCCCATTCTATTTCTGGACTCTGTGTCCTTCCAGATGACACTGGAGCTCAATTTCCCAATAGCTGCTTTAATGAGATGGCTCCCAAAGTGCTGCTCACTGTCAGTCCTCAGAAACCACCATTTTCCAACACCTGCTCTAAGCAGGACGGCTGGATGTGGCACACCCCTGGCTCTTCTCGGGACTGGCTGAGTCTTTTTTCTTAAAGAGACAGCTGCAAATACCAATGAAAGCCTCCCCACCCCACCCCTGCCGCAGGCACAAAGAGGAGGAAAGGAAGGTATCTGGAAATCAGATCTCTTTTGCATCAACCCAGGGCGAGCAGTTCAGCTACTCCAGTGCCTACCCCAGCTGCCTGTCCTCTGACTTGACAAAACTCCTGGCTGGCTCCATCCCTACACTTCTAGCCCACCTATGCAGGAGAGAACTAAGCAAAACCATTTTTTTTCTGTTGTTCTCAGCCAACTCTGCTATAGTCTCACCCTCCAATAAACTTATACTGAGTTGCAACTTTATGTAGAAGCACTAGGCCCTCGGCAGAGTGTCAACAGAAACAGAAAACTGTGTTCTCACACTTGGGACAGTTTTCTGGCTCCGTGTTTTCCAATTGTGAGGGTGTCCATAAATCCATGCTCTGTGCCTCAGGTGTCTTACCTGTAAAGTGTAGACAGTAAGAGTTTCTACCCCATGCACTGTTGTGAGGCTTAGACAATGCTACATTAGAACACGATCCCAATTGACCATTCACTGGGAATGGATGGTGGTAGGCTTACTCTTAGGCCATGTTTGGCCTTCTTGCGGGGCAGCTCCAGTCAAGCCTTGATGTCACATCTATTTTCCCTTTGAGGAGAGGAACTCTGACAGCCTGACAGCCTTGTTCACCAACTGGTCTTGCTATCTAGAATAGCATGGGCACATACAGGCAGTTAGTATATTTTGTTTGACTTTTATTTTACAGTTGAAGAAACTGTCAAAGAGGCTGGATGACTTACATAAAGCCACAAAGACTATAGCTGGGTTTTGTATGAAAATCACTATGTCTATAAAGCCCTTATTCTTTCCACAACCACATTCTGTCATTCATAATCATTTATTGAGTTTAACACTAATTATGTGCTCAGGAAAGTGGGTCTATAAAGATTGGTAAGATTTCATTCCTACTTTCAGGAAACTGGGATTTCAATTGTCTTCAAGAATTCATATTCTCTATATCCAATTGTTTGCAAGTATTCGTATTTCTGGAGTCATATCCCCTGACTCTGAATCTAAGCAAGTCCAATGGTATAAGTCCTTGGTAAATTTTAAGCCAGGGATACCTTTCCTATCTCCTAAATTAAGATTATATAAATGACCACTGAAGTCCACTGACCTGGTCTCTTTCCTTCCACTGCATTGGCTGAGTGTGTTCATAGGACATTGTTGCAGAAAAAAGTTAAATCTGTATGAACTTGGGATAGCCAAATTCCAGATTTAGCTTTCCTAAAACCCTTTGTCATGGTGGTCCCAAGGTGAGTCTTTATGTATAACTCCATGCCCTCCTACTCTTTCCCCTAGCTATTTGCAAAACAAACAGTGCTTAAATTAAAAAACTAGACAGGGTAAGATATTCTGAAAGCAGAAATCATTTCAGTAAATGTGTTCTGATTAGAAACATTAATTCAGAGTTTATCTCATTTTCCTTCCTGGTTTTGTTTTCTGTAATAGTCAGAGGCAAGAAGTAGTTAGAAGAGAAGGGTTGATTTTTAAAAAGAAAACTCTAAATTCACTAGCTGAATTCCACAGGACCGTGTGAGCAATCTCATAATAATCCTGGCTCGATAGGAGAGAAGTTGTAACTAGTTCACTTAGGGTAATTATAGGGCAGCTTGCTGCCAGGCTTTAAAGATAGACTTTGAAATGTTTCTTTTTTCACTTGCCTCCTGCTGTGTGTGGGGAGAGGCTCCAACTCCTGGGATGCTGGCCAGAGCTAAAGGGGACCAACTGGAGAGAGACACCAAGATTTGTTTCATGTTTTCCTATACTCAAACTACTGGGAACACAGATATTTTACCATCGCGGTCTCCTGTGGAAAACTCAAGCCCAAAGTAGGATTATGACAAGATACGTTGTACAAACCTTCAGATTTTGTGGTAGGACAGCGGTTCCAAAAGTGTAGTTCCCAAGCCATCAACATCAGCTCGCCTGGAAATGGTTAGAAAAGCAATTCTCTATGACCATACACCATACACTGGAGTTTACGGACAGGATTGTGCAGGATAATTTATGATGGTGAAGGCCTGGAAGTGGCCTAAATGCTCCTCCCTCATGGATTGGTTAAACAAATGATGGTAATTAATAATTATGGAATGCCAAATTCAGCTAGAGAGAATGAGATGGGTGTGGACTGCCATTGGAAAGATGTCTATGATGTACTCTTAGGTAACAAAGAAAAGCAAATTACAAAATATGTGTACAATATGACCCAAAAAACTACATATGTGTACAGACACATGTATGAGTACACAGAGAGAAAGCTTTGGAAAACATACATCTTGTTCATCTAGGGAAGGGAGGAGCTTATAATGACTACCATGACTCTGTGTTGCTGTGTTAACTGTGGCTTTTAGCTTCAGCTTTCATCATCTGTCACCAAGAATAATCAACAGTTGGCTGTCTCATCAAGCATTCCAGCCTGTCCACCCCCCACCCCACCCCACCCCAAAAAATAAAGGTGGCTTCTGGGGCTGAGATGTTCCAACCAGCACAAATTACATCCCTACTTCCAAAGCACCTTATTTCACTCTACCCCCATTTACTTTCCCCTTCTACTAGATTAAGCTGAGACAAAGCCCATACATCACACTCTTTCGTCTGAAAACACTTCATTGGGTACCTTTTAAAAAATAAGGATTCTGGACCAGGGACTTATTTCAGTGATGCTGCCACCTGCCTCGAAAGTGCAAGGTCCCAAGTTCAATCCCCGGTAGCAAAAAATAAATAAATAAATAAAGATTCTATATTTTTAGTATGATCTCAATAACGTTAGCACACCTGAACTTCCTTAACATCAACTATGCAGTCATTGTTCAAATGTCTCCAAAGGCCTTACAGTTTTTTACTACACTTGATCTTAGCCAAAAGGCCAAGAAGCAATGGCCTTATAATTTTTTAATAAGTGGTTTGTTTGAATCAGACTCCACCAAGATCTATAGCTGGATATTGCTGTTGGTTGATATGCCTCCTAAATCTCTTAATCTGTAGATCAGTGGTGACAAACTTATAGCATGTATACCCCAGCTGACTGTTTATCATTGAAAGCTCTAAAAGATTCACCAACACTGCTCTAGGTCTTACACACACACACACACACACACACACACACACACAAAAACATAATACACGTATCCCTCCTTTTTTTCATGCACTATATTTATTGGGAAACTAGATCATTTATGTTGTAGTTTCCCACTTTCTGAATTTTTCCCATTGCATTCCTGTGGTGGCATTTAATATGTTTTTCGGTCTCTGAATTTCTCATAATGCATAGATCTATGTGCTGTCTAACATAGTGGCCACTAGCTTCACATGACTATTCATATTTAAATTAATTAAAAGTAAATTAAATTTGAAATTCAGTTCCTCATTACATTAACCATGTGGCAAGTGTTCAATACATGTGGCTACTAGATTGGACAGTACAGAATAGGACATTTCCGTCATAGCAGGAAGTTCTATTGGATAGCAATGCTTCTAGAGGCATCATTGGGCCCCTCTGATGATTGTTATTTTTCTCATGTATGCCAAAGAGCTAAATGAGCACCCTGAAGTTTGTATTACTAAGCAAACTCAGGTAATGTAATGTAAAGTAGCTAGTATGTGCCAGATTCTACTCCTGCCTGTTTTAAATGGCAGTACCTGTGTTTATAGAAGATGACTAGGTGTTTGTAATGAGTGCCTGTAGTAAGTGTGAGATTCTGTGGTGAGAGAAGTTCAGCACCTCCTCAGCACACAGCACCCATGACTCTTCACTGCCTCTACAGAGGGAAATTGAGGGACTCAGTGTTAATCTATAAGGCTCAGTCTTGTGGTTATTAAAGAACATGCTGATTCCAGGATATCTCTAAACACTCGTCCTTTTCTGAAGCTGCTGTAAGTTTCTTCCTGACTGTATTTTTTGGGATATGTATGTAATAAGCACATTTCGTAGCATCCTAAAGTCTTCTCAAGTTTGCTTCTGTGACTTTGCAAAGCCCACAGGAGCCATGTCAATACAAAGTAGATGAATATTTCCAGCCAGTCAGTGAAGAAGTCTGAATAGCTGCAGAATCTAGCAGGAGCCTTCCCCAGTTCCTAAGAGAACCTCAGCCAACTTATGAGGAATTGGACAATGTGAGATTGTGATAACAGAGATATGGAAAAAATGGAGTTATGGAACCATGATTCATGGTTCCATTCATTTGAATAATACTTATTGAGCCAGATACTATGTGGGGCAGTAGGGTCAATGGTGAGCTATATAAACGTTTCTGCCCTCACTAAGTTTACAGTCTGGAAGAAGCAGACAAATAATCAGGACACTTCAGTACTATTTGACAAATACACTGACAAGAATACTAGCCAGTGTCATAAAGGCAAGTAGAAGAGATCCCTTATCCTGACATGGACATTCAAGGATGTAATGTTTACACTCATATCTAAAAGACAAGCAGCAGTTGGTCAGGAAAAGAACAGGGTTGGGTGTAGAAAGAATATTCTGGGAAGAAATTAAGAATTCAGAAAGTGTGAGGCATCGCTAGTACAAAAAGATGCTCAGAGCTGGACATGGTGGGTCATGCCTGTAATCCCAGATCTCTGAGTGGCTGAGGCAGAAGGGTCCCAAGTTTGACCTCAACCTGGGCAATTTTGCAACTTATCAAAACCCTGTGTCACAATTTAAAAGGGCTGGGGATGTAGCTCAGTGTGTAGGCTCATGGTTCAGTGTTCAGAGTAAGAGGACGATGACCAGAGACAAGTGGAGAGATAGATAAGAACAGAATAAATCCCAGCTGCATGAGCTGAAGCCAATTATGCCTTCTCATGCCTCAGGCCTCAGCCCTCTTCGCTTTCGTACCCCACCAAATGGACATAATATCATGCAATGTTGCCATTAAAGCCTAATGGCATAACAGACGCAAATATGTGTTTCAAACTGTGACTTACAATCCCAGTTGCTGGCAGTGGCGCTAGGCTGGAGTAGTCTTTTGTGTTGGGAGTGACTGAGATTGACAGGGAGTTCCGGGGTGGTGTGTTGGAACCAGCTTCTCCCAGTTCTCAAGAAGAAGTAGTGTGTACCTCTTCCTAACTCTATATTCAGTGATGTAGTATTAGTAGACAAGGAAGAAACAATGAAAATGAGCAATTGCTACAAAGCAGAGCCTTCTTTTAAGAGTTGATTTACCAGCACAGCCCAGAGTGAGGGTAAAAGCAATGAGAAGCATAGGGACCATGGGCAGCAGTAATTAGAGAATATCTACCCACGGCCAAAACCAAAAAAGATCTTGGCATGATTTTTAAAAGCATGATTATATCAACTCTTCCTGCCATATGAAAGAGGCCCACCCAAAACCAGCCTCTAGGAGTCCACTTCCTCATGCCAGCCTACTTCCTGGCATGCCAGAAGAGTGGCAGTGACACCCAGATCATGGAAATGAGACTGGAGCCTCCCAGACCGACAGCTGCCGAGACCTGCTTTCTTTGGCTCCTGTGGCTAGCAATAAATTGGGTTTCAATGCTCTGAACAAGCAGAAAAAGATAGCTCCTTGCTCTCTTCTGCTCCCTTTGCTGGAGCTGCCAGCTGGCATTATTTGTCACTCATCATGGTTGCCTGCAGCGGAGATTATACACCTCGTGTAGAAGGTATATTGGAAAAGAAATCTTCAACAAGCAGGCATCTCCAAGGCAGATACACATTGGAAAAACTAAGGTGTTGATAGAACTCAGAGCATGTTTAAAATAATGGAGCCTTTTTTCAGTACTAGAGATTGAGCCTAAGGCCTTGTGCATGTTAGGCACGCACTCGACCGCTAAGCTGTATCTCCAGTCCATAAGGGAGCCTTTTTAAATGATGGCTTAGAAAAATAAAATATTTATCTGTAGCTAGCATGCCTGAAGCTTCAAAGAAACAACTAGCTGGATATGGTATAGTTTTATGTCAAGAGTACTGTTGACAAAATATTGAAATTTGAGCTGGGTTCAATTGACATCATTTAATAATTATTCATTTGTTTAACAAATAAATGAGTGTTTACTAGGTGCTGCTACAATGTAAGTCTCACAAAGGCAGAGTTTATGTCTGCCTTATTTATTGTGGACACTCCGAAAATTTTGGCTGAACGAATGGATGGCATCCCTTTGCCAGTGTAGAGAACATGAAAGTGAGTAAGTCATAGCACCTGCTGTGACAAACCTCCCAATCTGGTGGGTAGACAGAGAAGTAAGCCAGAAATTACAGTGCAGAATGATGCATGCTATGATAGGGGAAGTATAGGGTACAGTGGCTCACAGAACAGGAGACACAACCCAGCCTTGGAAGAGATGGGAAGGAGATTGGAAAGGCCTTTTGAAGCCAAAGAAGGATAGAGGACAATGCCAAAGATACTGGCACCTATCTAGAAAGAACTAATTGTTCTGCAGTATCTTATGTTCCTAAAGAAGACTATTGGCTCTATCTCAGAGTGAAAAAGCATTGCAGATAGCTGCTGGGATACTTCTGTGGCCAATTGTTGGTGATGTTTTGCATGTCTCGGGCACTTTCAGGGATTTCTCTAAATTCAGCTGTTCTACTGAAAGAAATGATCTAATGCCCAGAGTGACATGTGGATCTTTAACACCTTTGTGGTACACAGCTGCTCACTCCTTCCACAGAGTCCAGCTCTCAGACTGGCAGGGCATTTCTTCTTCAAGATCACGCCTGCTCCATTTGTTATAAATGAGAGAAGTGCTTTGTATTTTTGTTTGAAGAAGGCAGACACACTGCAGATCTGCAGAAGCTCCTGGTCATGAAAAATCTTGGCTCCAAAGCAGCTGAACTGAGAGGGAAGAATTCTAACTTCCTGTACTTCTCTTCCCAAAAAGGGTCACGCCAGGTTTTTTCCTCCAGTATCACCAAAACATAGTACAAGTAAGTGATATTTTGCATACACACAAACCTAAATATACAAGTCTTAAAGAATGAAAACTAATTAAGAAGTAAACCATCTGAAATCAAGATGTAACTTTTTAACAACAGAGGACAATCACAGCCATGTTTGCTCTCCTCTTCAAAGTCATTTTCTCCAAAGGTCTGGGGATGTCTCCATTCCTCATCATGCTAATGGCACCTTTCTAAGAACAACATATGCAAAAGGAGGGAAAATAGCATAACAAACTGCCTTGTACCCATAATTCTTGGTAATCATGGTACTCTTCACATTTCAAAAGTTTAACCGTTATCAGTATTGCCAATTTAGTCTCATCTCATTCATTACTTTTATCTGGGAGTATTTTAAAGATGTTTCTGGAATGTTAACCTTCTACCTTAAAAACTCTGCTATCTGTAGAGCTGGAAGGAATAGTAAAAATTCCCTTTGCATTGCAATTGAGGAAACAGGCCCAGTGAAGCTTGGTGCCTCACCCAGGAACACAGTGTATAAACTGTGGATCATACCTAGGGGCCACCTCCAGCCCTGACACCAGATGTCCCCATTATCCAAAACATCCTGCAGTTTGCCTCAGTTATGTTGTCACTAGGCATTCCTCTTTCAGCTCCAGAGCCCTCCACTTTAAGGGGAAAGAGAGACAACTCAAGGGAGAAAATCTGGGTAGCACAATCCGAATATGCTTTTTCCTAAGCCAGTGGAGAGGTAGTCGTGGGAGGGTCATTTCCTCATCCTTTCTCACTCTGCAAAGTGAATTTGGCAAAGTTTTTCAAGCCATATGGAAAAAGACTCATCCACCATATACCACACCTACTGGAAAGCCTCACTCGGGAAAGGTGATAATGGAAGGGGGTAAAATTGCCTCTTGGGCCAAGCAAGATAGCACTTTCCCCTATCCTTCAGGCTCCCACAGACCTCCCACTCTCTCCACAGGTGACCTGTGCCCTCCTGGAGGAAGAGATGGTGATAGAAATGCTTTGGTTCCCCAGAGAGTTCAGTGTTATTCCGCTGAACATCTCTGGGCTTTGGTACTCTTTCCATATCAGAAAGAATCCCAAGCTATATATTGAGAACCTGCTACTGTTTGGAGCTGGGGTGGGGCAATGGGCATGTCTGGCATTATCTTCTGTGGTGTGGAAGTGAGATCACCCCAAAGCAATGGTGGAGAACTGTTTGGAGGGAAAACAGGAAAGTATGGTACTAGGAGCCCTGAAAATGTGCTGTCAATTATGAGCGGCTCTTACTCTGCCCAAATGGTAAACAGCATCCTTTATCTTATTCCTACTGCACAATCCCTGGACCTCGAGAAGTTAGGCAGAGGATCAAGGGAAGAAGACTGGCCTGTCCTAATTGTGTGATTAACATCTGCTCAGAGGAGGAAGGAAGGAATGCCTCAGAATGGCTAACTCAGAAGAGCAAGACATAGGCTCATACTCCTCTCTTCTCCTTTAGGCACAATCTCTCAGAATCCTTATTAATGGAGTATTTATTATTTGCCAGACATCTTCTTAAGTACTCTGCATAATCTGTATTATTAGTCCTGTCAACAAACCCTTGAGGAAGTCCAAGGGTCCCAAGACACCTTCAGACTCAGTGGATCACTAGAAGTGCTCACAGAACTCAGGAAACCTGGCATACTCACAGTTATGTTTTATTCCTGTTAAAGGATACAGATTAAAGTCACCAATGGAAAAAGCCACACAAGGCCAAGACAGACAAGGTACAGAGCTTCCAGGCATCTCCTCCCAGTAGAGTCCTGTGGAGAGTATTTATTTCTTCGAGCAATGATGCATGACAACATGCATGAATACTGGCAACAAGGGAAGTGCAACTCAAATTTAGTGTCCAGGATTTCTACTGGAGGCCAGTCCACCCACATAGCTGCCTTTAGTCCCTAGGCCCTTCAGAGGTCAAGATTCGACTGCGTACACCAGTGATTCCACCATAAAGCACATAGTTGCTTAAACCATCTAGTGTAACCCAAGTTCCCCAGGTAGACAAAAGCTCTGATCAAGCAGAATAGTCTAAAGGCTTACCCAGTTATCTTCCAAGGTAAATGCCAGACCTTTTGTTTTAATGTGCAAGGTTTGGATAAACCAGACTTGCTAAGTTGTACTAAGCACAGGAAAGTATTAGCATTAGACCCAATTTGCAGTAGTCTAATCTAAAGATCAGGGAAGCTTTGATTTGGCAGAAGTTAGAAAAACCAGAATGTAAACCAGTACCTTACTTGATTCCTCCCCTGCTCACTTAAAATTCTCTAAGACCAAAATTATCTTTTTTTCCAGCTTGTGCCAATAAATCTTGCTTTTGCAAAATGATCATCAATCATGTTTATGAGCCTTGTACTTCCTTTCCCTCCAGGAACAGCAATTCCTGGATGTTTCTTCATTCATTCATTCATTTACCAAGCATTTATCAAACACTTATCTGTATCCACATAAGCTCAGAGACAGAGATACAAAGGTGCTTCAGACTCAAACCCTGAATTCTCTAGCAGCAGGGAATTCATAGCCTGGTGAGTGATAATGTGAGCCAAATGTGAGTCAAGAGGGGCCGGGGATTTAGCTCAGTGGTTTCGCCACCTGCCCTGCAAGTGCAAGGACCCAAGTTCGATCCCCGGTACCAAAAAAAAAAAAAAAGATGGCTTTTTCTTGAGTCCATCTCCTGGGATGGACAATCTTATGACTAGCTCAGGGGGTAAGCAGTTTGCTCAGCATGTTGATTTTGGTTCCACCTGATGCCAGGTGTGCACAGAACCAGCCCAAAACTTTCTGAACTGAGGGAAGTGTCCCCAGTACATAGCAAAGGCCTCTTTCCTCCGTACCTGTCAAGTTCCTACACCAAGTCTCCCTTGTGTGGTCACTGTGGTGATTCTGGTCCACTTGGGCTGCTTTGCATACCATGTGGTCAATCCATACCCCTGGTATGTTTTTTTTAATTGGAAGTAATCTCAGGGCTCATCAGCAGCTGGACCTCCTGCTATTTCTGATTTCTCCTATTCGGATATTTCATTGTTATGGGATCTTGCTGTTTCTGGATTTCAAAGATATATTAGTCAGGAATTGTTCAGGTTTTCTGTTTGTTAAAAAACAAAAACATGGTCTCTCTACAACTTTAAACATTTATTTCATATTCACACTGTACACCCACCTTGGGTTAGCACAGTTGCTCCACTATCTTCTCACTTAGAGACCTGATTGAAAAACTCTTGCCCTCTGGAACCTCCCTTATCACCTTTAGGGAGGACAGGAAGAGCCTCATGGAAGTGATTCACATGCTTTCTGCTCACATTTCATTGGACAGTGGACACACGTGGCCATGCCTAAATCCCAGACATCTTCTTTGTCCTCTGGCTCAAATGCCAGGATGTTGGTCTTCTCTCTCTTCTGTGCACTTTCTATGACTATGTCTGCCTTTGTGGTTAAATGATGGGAGGAAAAAATAAATTTAAACACACACACACACACACACACACACACACACAGTGTCAGCTTCGTAACTGAGGGTTGTTTGGATCTAAGGCCTGAGAGGAAAAAGAGAAACAAAAAATAAGACAAGGAATATCCTCCAGTCTCTCTGTACCTTAAGGGAGGAATTATTCAGTTTTGATTATCAAAAAGAAACACAAAGTAGTTTAAATAATAAACAATACATTGAGAATATGTTCTCATTTAGCTGTGTATCTTTCAGGCACAGCCAGACCTGAGGGTTCAGATTTTACTGTTGAGGCTCTAGCTATCTAGTTATTTATTGCTATGGTTTGAAGGTCCCTATCAGAAGTCATATTGAAATTTAATCTCCATTATGTGGCATTAAGAAGTGGGACCTTTAAGAAGAGTTTGGGTCTTGAGGGTTATTCCCTAATGAATGGATTAATAGATGAGTGAATTAATGGTCTATTGCAAAAATGACTTTGTAATAAAAGTGAGCTCTCTGGCTTACTTGCTTTGTCTCACTACGTGATGCCCTCAGTCATGTGATTACCTAGCAACAAGGACCCCACTGGAAGCCAAGCAGATGCCAGCACCATGCTCTTAGACTTCCAGAACCATGAGCTAAATAAATTTATTTTCTTTATAAACTATCCAGTCTGTGGTATTTAGTTACAGTAGTGGAAAATAGGCTAAGGCACCTTTTCATTTCACTGTATCTCTAGCTCTGCTGCCTTTTATAGCTTCTTTCTGCAAACTGTATCCTCTGATTGAAATATGTCACTAATATTATGGCCCAATATTGGGTCTGCAGTATATTGCCCTGGGAGCCCAAAGCTTAAGGCTATGATCCAAAAGTAACAGTCATTCTTTCTCAGTATCTATTGTGTCACATATCAAGGAAGACACTATTTGGCCCTGAATGCATATACCTTGTGAGTTCCTGTCTGGTACCAATCATTATGCTAGGGATATTTGGGTTCCTTAACTGGCAGGCTTGAGGCCATGTAACCTTGTGTGTGGTACAACCAGAGTGAATGACATACCAATCAGAAAATGAAGAGAGAACGGGGGTTCCTCAGAGAAAGAGTTGCTTAGAAAAGCAAGAAAATAATTCCCCACTGATATCTCTGAATACCCCTGTTCCTTGTTTCTGGGTTGTATGCATTATCCCTCTATCAATACCATTGCTCTTACAGCTTCAAGACCCTACTGAGGAGATAAATGAATAGACAAATTACAGGAGCACTAAAGTCCTGAGCTTTTCAAATCTCAGAAAAGGAATGCTTTTTAGGCACAGATAATCCAAGTTCACATTTGAATTATCTGCCTTTCTGAATAACACAAAGCAAAAGACTTTGGTAATGATCTGACTGCGAGAGTTCCACACTCACTTTATCCCCCACCCCCTCACCCCTGCACCTGTACTGACAGAAAACAATTATGAGTGATAAAAGCTTCCACCAGCAATACAATGGATAATAGGTGATGTGGAACTTGGAATCATTTTCCCTGGAGAGAACAGTTGAAGACTGGATAGAATCAACCAGCTGAGTCTCTTCAGGTGGTTAACTTTTATGTGAGGGCTCTGGAGTTCAATAATTCATGTTAACACAGCCAGCAGCAACCAAATTGCATTCACACTCTATTCAGATTTTGATTACAAAACAGCCTGAATGAGTTTTATGATGAAACAATATTCTAGGTGACTTCAACTGGATGGCAGACAGTGAATTTGATTAGAGGCTGCAGGGCTCTGAGGTCAGATAAGCCTAAGCCCATCTTGTGTCTTCCATACACTGGCTGTGTGACTTTGTCTGGTGACATTTATCACCTCAGAACTTCTCTTTCCTAGTCAATAAAATAGGATACTACTCCTTACTTCATAGGATTTTGAAATCATATGAATGAGATAATAGATGAAAAGTTCAGTAGTACAAAAATGTCTGTGGCCTGGCAGAACCCCAGTTATGTTAGTTTCCTTCTTTCTTCATTCACTGTCTCAGGCATCCTCTCTCACCTTCTTCCTCCTCCCTCTCCCTTACTCCATCCCTTTCTGCCCTCCTCTGCTCTTGTTTGCACATGGAAGTCAATGTTATCTTTAAGTATGAGTAGAAAATTGAGATACCAGGAAAGGGATTAATCAAAATAAAGAGAAAGAAGATAAAGAGGGTCTCTGTGTTAAAATAGAATTTATAAGTCATTTCTGCAATACAGTACTTAGCTATGCAGAGAGGAAATGGAGGAAAAATGATGATGAAGATGAAGACAGTCGGACAATTAGTACCATCTCAAGATTTCAAAGTTTAAGAATCTTCAAAGGACTTTAAACACAATACATAGTTTTGACTTAATATATATTCTCAGTGCTCATTAAAATATGTAATCCACGTGCCCTGGAAATATCTTCCAGAAATGAAGAGAAGAAAGCAGGTTAGCAATTACAAAATTTACATCAAAACACCATTACCCAAATTTGAGTTCAAGTGATGGCTCAAACCAGGAGCATCACACTTGGGTGGCAGGGGAGCTTAAGAAAACCAAAGCTACTTAAATCACATTCCATCTCCAGGATTCTGGTACATGTAAACCATAAGCTTCCTTTTGAAGAATACTGGCTTAGTGGTTAAGAGATTGGTCTTAACTTAAGTTCTGAGTTCAAATCTTAAAACCACCATCTTCTAGCTTTACAAATGTGAGGAACTTTCTGACTTTTCTGGTCCTCATTTTTCTAATCTTTGAAATTAGATATAATACACATTTCAGATGTTGTGATAATTCAACAAAGTACATTGTACAAAGTCCATTTATTGTTTCTTAGCACAGTATCTGGCACATAAGAAGAAACAATAAATGTTAGCTACTGATATTATCATTAGGCAAAGCAAAAGTGGCTTGGATAGTTTTTTCTGTATGTTTTCATTCTTCTTTCCTTTCCATTTTATAAATCTAAAAATAATACATTAAGCAAGATGGAAGATTATATAGCTTTCAGACAAAAGTCAGGAGGTAAAGTGGTCCAGGATGAGTATGGCAGCAATGCAAGCTGGGCCTTTCCTTCTAAGAGTGGCTGTGGTCCTCTTTATTCAAGATGGCAGCCAGAGCGCCAGGAACCATGCCTGCATTCCACAGCATAGAACAGAGGAAAGAAGGGAGCATCAGTCTCTCAATAAGGACCTTTCCTAAAGGTTGCTTACATTCCATTAGCCAGAACTTGGCTGCCAGGCAGACTGGAAAATGTGACCATTATTCCAAGCAGTCATATACCCAGAAAAATGCAGCCTGTATTACAATGGAAAATTGGGGAGAAGAAATATGAAAGGGCAACTATTGTTTCCTTATGTACGCGACTTTGAGAGTCCTGCCGGTTTGAGTCATTCCCCAGAAATCCGCTCCTCTTATTCTACTTCTATCTGCTTGTGTCTCAGGTGAAGAATATCTTCCTTAAAAAAAAATTTTAAAAGTTACATAGTTTGCTTATCTTACCCAGTTTGGTTTATTTTCTTCCTAAATTCTTTCCATACCTTTCACTCCTTAGCTCCCAGCTTCATTCATTTTCTTTTTCACCGGTTTTACCCAATTTTCAGAAGCAATACAATTGTTTCATTGAAGAAAAGTTAGAAACACAGTTCAACACCCAGGAATTTTTTTAATGTTCAAAAATCTCACTACTTAGAAATAATCATTCGATGTGCTCCTGTGGTTTTCTAGTACCTGAGCTCTCTTCACTGTACCCACAACTCCATCTCATCAGCACAATTATGGGAGATCTTGTCTCTATTCCTGAGCTGCTTGGAATTCCCTTTTCAAGTGAACTTTGCAGAGTTGGAAGATGCTTAAAGACCTGATTTAATGCTCCCCTAAATCCCATTATAAATACCAGGACTACCACAATGAGAAGAGACTACTATTTCAGGAAAGTGCAAATAAAATATACTATTTCAATTAAACCTAAGTTGTTAGAACTTTTAATTTGCCATGCTGACTTCAGGCAAGACCAGAATAAAGCCATTTTCATGTGGACAAACCAGTTTCAATTAGAAAATAAATGCATTTCAGTAAATTAACTACTTAAACAGGCAACTGCTTGACAGACAATTTTTTTTTAAACTGATGATTGACTTCTGACTAGTTATTTCTTTGTCTTATTCGAGCTTCCTAATGATTTAAACATTCATGGAGTTTACAATTTCTACAGAAGGCTGAAGACAAACTACATTCCACCGTTCTCATGAATGGTAGCACTTTCTATTTTCAGGTGGTTCTTTCTTCTCATTTTTCTTCCTAAAAACACTGAGGAGCAGGTAGAACTGATATCATTAGCTTTCCATTAAAAATAGTGATAATACTTCTAGACTAAATTGACAGATTCAGTACAGTAGCTGGGTACAAGGTCAACACTCAAAAAACAATAGCCTTCTTGTACACAAATAACAGACTCATTGAGAGAGAAATTAGAGAAACAATTCCTTTTACAATAACATCCAAAAAAATGAAATATCTAAGAATCAATCTAACAAAGAAAGCAAAAGACCTCTACACTGAAAACTACAGCACTCTGAAAAAAGAGATCGAAGAGGATACAAGAAAGTGGAAAGACATCCCTTGCTCCTGGGTAGGAAGAACCAATATAGTGAAAATGGCCATACTTCCAAAACTACTATATAGATTCAATGCAATGCCAATTGAAATTCCAACAACATACTTCACAGAACTAGAGAAAGCAATCCAAAAATTCATTTGGAACAAGAAGAGACCCAGAATAGCAAAAGTAATTCTAAGCAACAGAGACATGGCAGGGGGTATCACAATCCCCAACTTGAAACTATACTGCAAAGCTACTGTGATAAAAACAGCATGGTACTGGCAAAAGAACAGACCTGAGGATCAGTGGAATAGATTAGAAGATGCAGAAGCATCTCCAGACATACTCAGCCACCTCATCATTGACAAAAGACCCAACCACCCTAACTGGAGGAAAGATAGCCTATTTAATAAATGGTGTTGGAAAAACTAGATTTCAACCTGCCAAAGATTAAAACTAGACCCATACCTATCACCATGCACCAAACTAAGATCGAGGTGGATTAAAGATATAAATATTAAAACAGAAACACTAAACTTACTGGAAGATAAGTTAGGTAGAACTCTTGAATACATTGCCATAGGAAAAGACTTTATGAACAAAACCTTAGTAGCACAGGAACTAGCACAAAGAATCAACAGCTGGGATCTCATCTTATTAAAAAGCTTCTGCACTGCAAAAGAAACCACCAACAGAGCTAAGGGACAACCTACAATGTGGGAAAAAAATTTTAGCAGCTGTACCTCATACAAAGGACTATCTAGAATATATAAAGAACTGAAAAAAATCAGACCACCCTAAATTCAAAGACCCAATTCAAAAATGGGCATCTGAAAAAAAAAGGGGGCATCTGAAATGAACAGACGTTTCTCAGACAAAGAAGTAAAAGCAGCAAATAAATATATGAAAAACTGTTCAACATCACTGGTCATTCAAGAGATGCAGATGAAAACAACGCTGAGATTCCACCTCACCCCAGAAAGAATGGCTGCTATCAAGAAATCTACCAATAATAAATGCTGGCAGGGATGTGGGGAGAAAGGAACCCTTCTCCATTGCTAGTGGGAGTGTAGACTGGTGCAAGCACTATGGAAATCAGTATGGAGATACCTCAAAGAACTAGGATTAGAGGTCCCATTTGACCCAGCTATTCCCCTGCTGGGTATTTTCCCCAAAGAATTAAAAGAATCATACCACAGGGATATATGTGCACCCATGTTTATAGTGGCACAGTTTGTAATAGCTAAAGCTTGGAAGCAGCCCAAGTGCCCATCAACTGGAAACTGGATAAAGAAGATGTGGTTTTGTTATAAAATGGAATACTATTCAGCCATAAAGAATGAGAAACTAGAGTCATTTATAGCTAAATGGATGCATACTGAGGCCATACTCTTAAGTGAAATAAATAGGACACACGTGTAAATATTGAATTCTCTAGTGTGAGAAATTCTCTAGTGTGAGAAACTGAAAGTGTAAATAAGGGTTAAAATGTTTAAAATGAATAATTGATAATTTGAAATAGGAAAAAAGGTCCAAAGAGGTAGGGGTGGTGGGAGGGGAAGGGGAAAGGAAAGAAGGGAAAGGAAAAATTATGAGAAAAGAAAAAAATGGAAATGATGTCTATGTAAATAGGGAAGAGTGGAGGGGGGTGAAGGGCACACAGGTAATGGGGAAAAAATGAGAATCAAGATACATCATGTACAGGTACAAGCACCCAATGATAAATGTAAACGTATTGTATACCTAAAATGTACCAATAAAAGAACTTAAGAATAAAAAAATGTTGATAATAAGGAAGCCATTTATTGAGTACATATTGTGTGGTAAGCAAGCTGTTAGATGCATTATAGATATTTTTATTGCTCACAACAACCCTAATGAGGTAGGTATTCTATTAATATCTCATTTCATAAATGAATGCAGTTTAAAAAAGAGTAACTATAATCACACAAGTGGAAAAAGGTGAGACTAGAATTCAAAATCAGTACAGGCTCAGAGTCACTGACTCAGAAAGAGTCACTCAAGTTCACATAGTTGAAGGTCAAGCCCAAAACTTTGTTCCTGGCTCTAGAATCAGGTAGCCTGAGTTAAGATTCTACATCTGCCATTTTTCAACTGTGTCACCTTATGCAAATTACTAAACCACCCTGGGTCCCAGTCACCCTATCTGATAAGTAGGGATAATGACTGTCTATCTCAAAGAACTACCTAGATTAAATAAGTTCATACACAAATACAATTAGCACATGGCTTGTGCTTTGCAGCTAGTTATTAATGTTATATTTTCAGCCCCTCCAGCCTCTAAGCTAAGTATATATTTTATTCGTCTGGGCCACTGCAGGTGCCTCGAGCAAAGGCCTTATGCAACTACCGAGGTCAGAATCCTGGTGACCTGAGGTTTAATAAGGGAGATGTCATCCTGCTCCGGAGACAGCTGGACAAGAACTGGTACCTTGGAGAGATCAATGGAGTCAATGGGATCTTCCCGGCCAGCTCCGTGGAAGTCATCAAGCAGCTGCCCCAGCCACCTCCACTCTGCAGGGCCCTCTACAACTTCGACCTACGAAACAAGGACAAGAATGACAACCAGGATTGCCTGACCTTCCTCAAGGTAAGATTCTGGGTGGCCACAAAAGTCACTGGGGACCACATAGAGACTATGGCAGAACACAGAGTTGATTAATATTTGCTGATTTTTAAAAGATAGATGTATTTTATACATGATGTGTATGTGTAGTGTTTAATATGTGTGTGCACATATGTATGTTATATGTGCAGATAATTCAAACTACATAAAAATGAAATCTGTAGAGCAGTCTAATTAAGTATTTAGGAGAAATCTTTAAGCCTTTTCTATTGCAACTTCAAAAACAAGTATTTTTTGAGCACTAATGCAGGCATTGAGGACAAAGCATGAAGAAGTCACATTTCCTGTCCTCCTGGGAGAGTAGCAAGAGAAACAAATATGTGGACAGAGCATTACAAACATAGTTTGATTTCATGCTAAGCAAAGCAACAGCACTACCTCATAATAATGTACCTGCAAGGCCATTCTTGCTCCCTAAGTTATGGTCACCTAATTCTACTCATCCACAACCTTCTATTTTGTTGAAAACATAGTATTCAAAACACTCAAAACATAGCATAATCATACCTTTATACATAGATAACCTCCTTCAATATATATTTTTCAAGCACATTAATTATCCTGAGGTGTTTTTTTTTTTTGCTTCTCCTTTTCATTGGATGATTCTTCACCATTTGCCAAGTAATGATAGTTCTACTAAATCTAGACTACTTTAACTCTATGGATTTAGTATGTATTATTCCATAGACATTCAAATTCTCTCATAGAAACCAATATTGGAGTTATTTTCACTGTTTACTACTTATGACAAATAGATAAATATAAATATAAGAAGTACCACTGCTATAATAGCTCAAGAAAGGTTTTCTATTTTATAAAATATGTGTGTTCTACTAATAACAGAAATGAGATTTACTTCAGAGTCCCTCAAACCAGAAAAACACACTGCCTTCTATATTTCAAAGTAATGATCTACATTAATTTGTAAACAGTGGCACTTACTCCCCACTCATTCATTCCTTGACCCCATCTATGTGCCAAGTTGGCCACTTGGATAAGATAATAAATTAGTGTCCCTACCTTCATGGAGCCAGCAGTCTAATGGCAGAAACAGATGGACTCATAAATGAAAAATAATGTCAAAAGTGCCAGAAAGAAGATTTGGTCCCTTCTGGCAGGCTATGGAATGCTAAGGCTTCACTAGGAAATCTCACAGTCTTCCTAAATTCAACATGTCCATATTAAACTCAAGATCCTCCCTCCCAAGGCTGCTCTTTTCCTAGTGCTTTCTATCTTCATAAGTTGTACATTTATTCATACATTCATGTCTTCATTTATGCATGCCCATGCTCAAGGAATATTTATTGGATACCTGTTAAGTAAAATCATTGTGTTAGGTGCTGGAAACACCAGAGATAAACAAAATAGCCACAAGTCTTGCACATATAGAGTTTATGGTCTGATAGGAAGGGCAGGCATTAAAAAGATAATAACCTACCAATGTGTGATCACAAATTATGAGGACACAGAAAGCTAAGAAGGCACAGTACAAAAGCAAATTTAGATTTGAATTAATCTAAAATATTTAGGAGTATGGAACATGGGTAGAAAGTCCAGAAGGGCTCCAGTGGACGAATATGCTGATGAACATGTATGAACATGGAAAAATGATCTTGATGTGATATTAAGCAAGTAATCTGTGTCCTGTATGACTTTGTTTGTATGAAGAATAGACAAAATGAATGTACAGTACTAGAAATAAGAATATTGATTACCTTTTGCTGGGGGCTGAGAAAGGGCATGAAGGAGTCTTCTGGGTACTGAGTGAGTTCTGTATCTTAAATTAGATGCGGAGTTTATGGCTTTAGCCAAATGTAAAATTTCTCCCAACTTCATATCTAAGACTTACATACTCTATTGTTTTCATGTATGTATGCTTTCAGAAAATTTTTAAATCAAGATATTTCTATGTACATACATTTTACCTTGATATAAAAGAATCTAGGAAAAATGTGTTAGCCAAGCTGCTTAAAAATGGTTGTGTCTTTATTGTAGTAGAAACTTTTTCTTGTTTTGTTTATCTGTATTTTCAAATGTTTGCACAAATTAAATCTTTTATAATAAGAAAAATTTGAAAAAGCTGTTTATTTTTAATATATTAAAATTGATTAGGTTCTGAAAAGTCTTCAGAATTACCATTAAATTCACTCTTTTTGCCAAGCTAAAAGTGTGTCTCCCTATGGCTTCCATTTTGATTTCTCCATCAGATTAATTTGAATGAAAACCTTAAATTCTTCTGGTGATTGAAAGTTACAAATATTGCCAATTTTTCCTGTGAATTCCATTGATTCTCCAAATTATTCCCACTCCTTTTATAATCTTGGTGAACCAAATACTGCCCTTTATAGAAAAAGTTCATAGCAGAAACTATTCTTAGCAGACAGATTTCCTTAAAAAATTATACAAGAGCTCTATCCTTTACATCATAAGCTGCTTGGACCCCAGATTGATGTCCATTGAAAAAAAACCTTTATCACCTGAAAACTGAGATTAAATGCTGACCATGGGACTTTCACTTTCAGGATGACATCATCACTGTGATCAGCCGAGTGGATGAGAACTGGGCAGAAGGCAAGTTAGGAGATAAAGTGGGCATCTTCCCTATCTTATTTGTAGAGGTACGTGAGTCACAAGTCTACATCTGATCCAAGCTGACTGGGAAATATATACGTGCCTCAGTGAGGCCTCAGAGCAATTCTTACTTGACATGAGTCGTATTTCAGAATTATCTAAAGTCCCTAAAGAAAAGATGCCACACAATAATACCCAATTCTGGCAGAGTATGGGAAAATAGGCCATTTCTATTCTGCTGCTGGAAATGTACATTGGTGAAATCTCTCAAATCCAAACTCAAATAAAATCATATCAAAAACCATAAAATATATACCTTCTTGCAATTCTACAGTTGAGAGTTTATGGTAAGGAAATATTTAGATAAGTATGCAAAGATATATGGACAAATGTGTAAAAATATTCATAATAACCTTGTGTATAATGATGAAAGCTTAAAATAATATAAATACGCAACAAAGATTGAGTTTGAAAATATTATAGTGATAGAAAAATATATTCCAATTAAAATATTGTAAAATGATATTTAATATCAGTATTTGGTAGTATAGAAAAATTTATGATTCATTGTCAAGTTAAAAATAAATTTAATGAGTGCAGAGTTTCACATTCACAAGTTGAAAAGGTTCTAGAGAACTATTTCATAACAAGGTAAATATATTCAACATTACTGACCTATAATGCACATTACCGAACATTACTGACATGGTAAACTTTATATATGTTTTCTACAACAATAAAAATATTAAAATGTGTAAAACTAGCTTTATAAATATATGTGTGCGTATATAAATAGATAACCAACTAGAAGAAGTGTACTAAAATACTAATAGTAATGATCACTAAATGGTGAGATGGCAGAAAATTTTCATACCTTCTGTCAACTTGTATTTTCTAAATCTTCTGAAATGAGTGCATATTTATTTCTTCCACAGTTTGTTTTTTTAAGCTACTTTTTTAAGAAGAAAAGAAAACCTGCTAGGCTATCCACCTATTTCTTCAGTATAATAACATAATCTGTAGTGCTATGAACCTCACCCTAGCTCAGAGCAAATCACCACAAATTTAAAAGAGAGGTTTCATTGTTTAGCTGCATTTAGTAGGTGCTTACCATGCATAAAGCATTAAAAAATGAGAATTGGAGAGCTGTCAAAGAAGTAAAAGTAGTAGTCTCCACCCTGTAAAGGGTAGGTTGAAAATAGAACATAAGCATAAATGAGGAGAGGAGACCAGTTCTTCCATTCTTAAGAGCCAAAGCTGGTTCTGAATGAATCCCATACCAATAGCATTGTCCAGTGTTCAAGGTTTTCTATATGCCCTCTACTCAATGAGTGTTGAAAGAATGAAACAATTGAAGGGAGGAATGGAAAAGAACAACAAAGGTTGTTCTTTTTACTGTTGCCACTAAAAGATATTCTTGTTCCTAATGCTTTCTGCTTCCTGCAGCACCTTCCAAGTATACCCACCCAGTGCCTTCTATGTGTTCAAATTTCACTTATTTAATAAGGCTCAGCTAGAAATCCATACTCTCCATAAAATTTCAGCAATTGGTTGAACACTCAGTTTATTTCCTCTATGAACACCTGACAGGTGTGTTGGTTGTACTTCACAAGCTATCCTAACACAGAACAGGCACTCTTTTAAAAAACTGGGTTTCCAGGGCCAGGGATTTACCTCAATGGTTCCAGCACTAGGTCCCAAGTTTGATCCTGGGTACCAAAAAAGAAAAAGGTTTCCAAACATGTGTAAGACCCTGGGTTCAATCCCCAGCAACACAAAAAGAAAAATATAACAAGTGAATGAATACAAAGCTATTTGAAGCTGGTTAGAAAAATTTTAGAAAACCAACTATTCAGTGAGACCCTATCTTAAACATATATTCAATAATGCAACTAATTTTTCACTGAGTACCTGCTCTGTCAGGTCCTAAGCTAAGTCATAAGATATAAGGCAGATATGCACCCCTACTCTTAGAAACTACAGACATTCAAGTAATTACAAACGTGATGAACAATTCATAATGTGAGGTAGAGGGAACCATTAGGGAGTTATAATGTGTAATTTCCCTTGGTAGGAGGTCAGCAGATGCCACTTAAACCAAGCTGTGAGGGGTGATTAGGGTTAAATAGGTAAGTACAGAGGGAGAGCATTTTAGGGAATGGAGGTAGTATATGCAAGAGTTATTTGGGATAAGGAAGTTATACTGTATTCAAGGAACCAAAAGAATTCCAGACCTGGAATTTAAAAAAGAAGAGAATAACAAAAATGAAGTCAAGGAAATAACTGGAGACACATCATAAATGACTTTGTAAGCCATCCTTATAGTCAGATGTCTAGGTTATGCTGCCATAATAAATAGCACCAAAGTCTCAGTGGCTTAACAAATGAAATTTTATTTCTCACCCACACTACATGTTTAGTGCAGGATAATAAGAGGTTCTACTCACATAGTCAGGAACCCAGACTCATAAGGCAAGGCCATCTCCTAACTGCACTATATGGAACACATGGACGTCCTAGTTTCTAAGGGACAGAAAGAGTGGATTGTGAATCAGCATTTAAATGCCTCAGCACAAAAGCAACACTTCTTTCTCCCATTCTTAGCCCACTGGCCTGAATGAGCCACACAAACCCTCCGGACTTCAAGTCAGCTAAGCAGTAGAGAGGAAGACATGGAATACTTGGTGAATATTGTTTCAGCCATGTCATAAGAAGTTTAAACTTGGCCCAGAGGTCAGTAGAAACCATTGAAAAACTAAGGCAGTCACGTGATCAGACTTGGGTTTCTTAATGGCTGCTCTGGCTACAGAGGGAAGAGTAATTTGAAAATGAAGGAGAAGAAAACCAGAAAGACCAGTTAGGAGGATTCCACACTCCTAAGGCAGAGAAGGTGAGCCGCATGGGCAACAGAAGCACCGCCCCCTGCCCACTGTGGAAATGAGAAGACATGTAAACAAGCC
>NW_004624774.1:5501700-5515739 GCF_000247695.1 Heterocephalus glaber
AAGAAAGAAAGAAAGAAAGGAAGGAAGGAAGGAAGGAAGGAAGGAAGGAAGGAAGGAAGGAAGGAAGGAGGGAAGGAAGGGGGAAGGGAAGGGGAAGGAAGGAAGGAAGGAAAGAGAAGTTGCTACAAACATTTGCACAGCAGTGTTTTGAGTGTGCATAAGTTTTATTTCTCATTTCTCTTGAATAATACCTAGGAGTAGGATTGTTGGGTCAGAGGCTAAGGATGTGTTTAACTATAAGAAACTAGCAGACCGTAACATGAGCTTTAAAAAGCATAAATCAGATCATGTCATTCCTCTACCCAAATCTTGCCAAAGTCTTCCTGTTACACTTAAAATTGTAGCCTGCCAGTCCCTGTGTGATTAGTCTCTGCCTATCTGTGGGACCTCCCCTTTTACTACTTCTCCTCATCTACTCTGTGCCATCCTTCTATTTCTTTCTTCTGTCTTTCCTCAAATAGGCCAAGCTGTTTTTCTCTTTCCCACTAGCTTATAATCCTTCTGCTTGTCATGTTCCTATGCCTATTTTCACATGGCCAACTCATTCTTGTCATTTGTTGTCTCAGTTTAAGTGTCATCTTCTGAGGGTTTTCCTTGACCTCCCAATCTAACATAGCCACTTCCTTCAATCTCTCTATCACACTGGAGCCTTCCTACGACCTGATATTTTCTTGTTTTGTAGTTTACATGCTGATTGTGTCATTTATGTCACTCCTTCTCTCTCTTATCTTTAAAGTGGACATAATAATACCCATTCCCTTACTTGATGAGTTTTTCACAATTTGACAAACTTCTTAAAGCAAAAACTACATCTGCTTTAAAAGTCTCTATGTTGGTTATTTTAATCCTCTCCACATTGTCATTTTAAAATTTCTTAAGTGGGAAAAATCCTTTTTACCTCCACAGTTGAATTTCTAAATTAGAATGAGACATGTGGTTTTAGAGAACAACTGGTGACGGTTATAATGGAAACTTAAGTAATTGTTCTGAAATTTAAGGATTAATTCATATGAACCTTTGTTTTGTCAACGTATTTCAGATTTCCAAAGGAAACGAACCCACGGGGGTGCTCAGGGGTAGGATATTCAACAGATATTTCTAGTGGAAACTTACAAGCATAGAGGAGAAGGTAGATAATAACACAGTGGTACACTGGATATGACGCGTACTAGATGGAAAAACCAGTGTTACATTTCTAAGAATTTTGCTAGTCAACTATTAAACTCACTGGTAGAATGGTAAACTATACAAATTGAGGCTTCCATACTTTTCCTTTTTTGAGAGCTGACTTATCAGCACACCACTAAGAACTATAGGACAAGGAGAAAAGATAAAGAGGCCAAAGTACTGAAAGGAAGCAGTAAAAGACAGCCTTAACACAAGGATTCAGGGTCCTGAATGCATTTACATTCTGGCTCAAACACTTATCAAATATGTTAACTTAAGGAACTTCACTCACTCATTATTCCACAAATACTCTCTAAGCATCCACTCTGTGATACAGGACAGAATAATGAAAGCTCCCTTCCTGGGTGGCTAGCAGACCAACCAGCAAAAGAAAGGCAAGTAAGCAATTACAATGTGAATGGAGAGGCCAGGGATTTAGCTCAGTGGTTCTGCCGCTTGCCTCATAAGCCCAAGGACCCGAGTTTGATCTCCGGTACCAAAAAAAAAATCTGAAGCAATGTGAATGAAAAACACTGGCGGAAAGCACAGGGGCTGCTGGCAGTGGGGCCTCTGGGTGACTGAAGGAAGAGGGGAGAGTCCACTGGTGAACATGGCTGGGAGAACCAGATAAAGGAAGAGTATCCTGGGCTGGGGAAGAGTAAGTATGGAGGTTTATTTTTAACCCCTTCAGATCATAGTAAAAGGGTAATACCTGCAGGAGAATCACTTGATAGAACAAAGTAATTGGGACATGTTGATAAAAAAAAGTGGAAGCTGTTCTTATGTTGACCCAGGAATGGCCACCTGAACAAAGTGCCAAGGAAGTGGTGTCTGACTTGGCTCTAAATTAGCCTGGGTGGGACTTAACTACTCACAGTAGATCAGAAAGATTAATTTCTTATTGGACCTTTTGTCTTTTCAGCCAAACCTCACCGCAAGACACCTCCTAGAGAAGAACAAAGGGCATCAGTCATTCCGCACAAAAAGTCTGTCCCTGGTGTCCTCATCCCCCAGAGGCGAGACAACTAACACGCCTACACTCTGCAGGGGTCCAGGGTCCAGGAGGAAGGGACCCGGGCAGTTCTCCATTACAACAGCCTTGAACACTCTCAACCGGATGGTCCACTCACCCTCTGGGCACCACATGGTGGAGATCAGTACCCCAGTACTCATCAACTCCAGCAACCCCTCTGTGATCACCCAGCCCATGGAGAAGGCCGACTTACCCACCAGCTCTGCTGGACAGGTAGGGATCCTGGGGTAAGGGGGCCTGGGAGATAAGCAAGGGATCCACACCATGTCACAAGCAGTATTTGTGGTTTAGTACTGACTAAGCACCCATAATGAATGAATACTAACTAATGTTGTATGCATTGCATATTAGAACTGTGTCTCATTAGAGTTAGATATTATTATTATCCCCATTTTTGAGAGGGAGAAACTGAGTCATAGAGGAGTTGGTCAACTTGCCCAAACTCTGATAGTTACTTTTCTTTTTTTCCCAAATGTATTTTTATTATAGCATGTTAATTTTTTAAAATACTGTGTTTCGTTATGGCATTTTCATTCATGAATAACATTGTGATCATGTCCATCCTTCCTACTGCCCTCTCTTGTGCCCCTTCCCCTTTATTCCCACCCTCTTGTCTAATAATAGCCCTCCCTTCCAGATACTTTTCTATCCCATGCTAAGTGCCATGACATGACTCCTGCCCCTTCAAGAACTTCTCCAAGGAGATGATGGCACCATTTTCCAGAGATGGCTTGGTCAGCACAGTGTGAGACTCACTATCCCATCCTCTGGAAATATACTAGGCATCAAAAAGAAAGTAAAGGAAACTGTGGCTTATTGAGTGTTTTCAGGACAGACCACAAATTTGACTACATAATTTTTGGGCCCAATGTCAAATGAAATTGCAAGTCCCTTGCTCAAAAATGATTACAAATTTCAAGTGATGGCCCTGGGTGATCACAATAGTCACACACCCAGGAAGCCAGCCCTAGGTGTCTCCATATGGAGCACCTAATAAGGTAATGTATGTAAAGTGCTTAATGCAATGGTGCCTAATACATTCTAAGCTCCCAATAATCATTAGCTCTTTATACTATTTTTGTTATAAACCCTGGTCACTGAGTTGCCTACTGAAGAGAAATATGCCAAGATGCACTGTTGCAATTCAGAAGCTGAAGTACATCTGATAGATGTGGCTATTTAGGTTGAAGGGTACTTTAAAAGATGAAGAAGTAGAGGTATGAGCCAAAGTAATTAAGAAGAACTGCATGTTGGGTGTTCAGCTGAAACACTCTTTGGAACCGTGCAGGTGGCAACTTGAAAGGACAAACCTCAACTTGCACTGATGTATTTTTTCAAGAAGCTGTAATTCTTGTTTTTAAACGTGAATTTCTACCTTGGGATTAAGCAGCTTAATTGGACTCTAATCCCTTTTTAACAAGACAAGAAGGAAGGAGAAAGTCGAGTGCTCCTCAAAGACCTATGTGCTGGTCAGAAAGAAAAACAATCCCCTCGTACAACATTTTATATCTTTTTTTTCCTTTTTTATGCTTGATATTTACATTCCTTGTTGGGAGTTGGTACATGCACATAACACATCCCAATTCCTTTTCTACCCTTTCCCTCCCCCCTCCTTCTCTTGACTCCTTTCTGATTTGAGAAAGCTGTATTTCCCTAGTTCCTAAATATGTCTTTTATTTTTCTATTTGTAATTTGGGTTTCTCCTATAAGAGAAACCATGTGATATTTAAGCTTGTGTGTCTGATTTATTTCACTTAACATTATGGTCTCATGGTACATCCCTTTTCCTACAAATTATTCAAGTTTATCTTTCCTTTGGCAAAGTAGTACTCCATTTTGTGCAAATGGCACATTTTCTTTATCCATTCATCTGTTGATGGACATACAGGCTGCTTCAAACACTTACCTATTATGAATAGTGCTGTTATAAGCATGGGTATGCATGTTTCCCCTTCTAAATATCTTCCCAAAGAGTTATACACTTTACATCTTATACTGTGAATCACTAAGAGGTTGGCTGGTCATGTAATTCTGCCCACCACCTGCACTATGCACACACATACACAAAAGCACACACACACTTTCTCCTCCATCTACACTTTCTTGCATTTAAAAAAACTTCCTACACACATTTCAAACACCTTTTTACAAGTACACACATGCTTTCTGCCTAAAGTTCTTCTTTTAAAACATGCACACATGCAAACATACATACACACATGTGTGCATTCAGTCTAAAACAGGGACCTGATGAGTCACGGTGAATCCAGAGTCACAGAATTTTTGGAAACCGTTCTTTATATAGACACATGAATATCTAAAGCACAGCCCACACTCAGTAGAAGTAAGCAGCTCACTCATCTGTGAATTGGCTTCCAAAAGATGTAGCCAACAACCATCTTCCCTATGCCAGGAATTCTTACTCCTGGTCACTTCACTGCTCTACAGAAAGCTGATCCAGAGTGGGAGAATCATAATGGAATTCAAAACAAGTATTATTCCTTCCCACTTTTCACAAATAATGAGAATTCCAAAGTATGGCATTCACATAGCCTACACTCAATCTCATCCTTTTCTCAGTTCATGTGGTTGTGGATTATATGTACTCTATGTTTGTCACAGTGTTGCCAAAACACATTAAAATGCCCCATGTACAAGCCACAGCTGAAGATGAGTGGAAAGTTGGACACATGACAAGTCTTCCTGCTTCCTTTACCTCCAACATCCTTAAGAGACATGGTTAGGTCCAGCTTATCAAGCGCCCCCTACTCCCCCACCCCAGCACCTCACATGGTGCCTTAACCCTAGTACTTATTATAATAAATCAAGGAATCAAAGCTACTGACTTAAATATCTAGAAATATAGAGGCATATACTTAGGGAAGTATTGGAGGCCAATTTCCTCTGACTGCCTAGAAAGAGGGACAGAGAGGGTTAAAGAAAAAAAGACAATAGAGACTTGTGTAATTTCAAAGTATATCAGGAGGTTAGTGCCTGGAGAGGCCAAAAGACAAGGCCTCTCTGAGCTAGCCACTATTTGTTGGGTACACACAATAATGGGAGGGAGTATCGGGTGACTTAGGGGGTGGTGGTGATCCTATGTAGATACAAATCTCATGTTGATGAGGGCAGAAAGGAGAGCATTCCCAGGACAGTAGGTGGGATGAATTGAGTTGATAAGGAACTCATCCCTGGCCAGGTGAAAACTTTCTCTTTTGTATTATTACTGGATTCTCCAGGAACCAGGATGTCTTCAGCTGATGTTATCATGGCTTTGAGCACCACAGCATCACGGACCATTGAGGCCTCCGCTGTGACCCAAGGCCAAACAGAGTTGTTTCTGCATGCCATAGCTGGCTCTCGGGCAAGGCAACATTGGGCCTTAGAGAGCTATAGTCATTCTTTAATTATGAAAGGATTTTTTTCCCCAAAAATTTATGTAGAAATGCTCCCAACAGGGAAATCTGGAGAAAGAATTTCCTGGAGGAAAATCACAGATCAGTGTAACTCTTTTGATCAATAAACATTCATTGAATGCACAGAATGTGCCAGTAACCATATTATTAGTGATTTTTCTACCAAAACAAGATGGTAATAATAATGTCAAACTTTACTGAGACTGATATAAGATGGATAGAGATGATGGTTAGATAAACAGACAGACTATAGATAGCTGAATGATATCCTCTAATAGCAAAGTCTTCTTTTGCTTCCAGCCTCCTAAACCCTCCCCCATTCTAAAACTATGGTAAAAGTCTTGGTAAAAGAGGTATTGTCCCTGCTTCACAGGAAGTAATTAAGGCCGCAAAACAAAGATGATTTGCCCAAGTTCATGTAATTGGTAGAGTCTAGATTGACCTCAGAACCATCTA
Organism: Heterocephalus glaber; assembly: GCF_000247695.1. Next base: position 5,507,773 of record NW_004624774.1, read on the forward strand.
ACTCTAAAACATAAGCTGTTAGCACTACATTATGCTGTCTTCAAACACCACACCAGGCAACATCATTGTGCCCTGTGGTTTATCCTAGAAGTCCACAACCTCCCTCTTCTTGGTTGTCTCTGTTTTACTCCTTTTTTACTTTGAGCCTTTCTAGCACTTTTTCTCACATGCCTCACAGTAAAGAATTTGCCCTGTGTCTTTTGCTCTTGAAGAAGACTTTTATTTGCTATCACTTTGTTCCTCCATGAACTACTGTGTCCAAGCATTCATCATGTGTGGTGCAGAAGGCACCAAGAATAATCTGTTGCCATCAAGGAATTCACAGTTTAGCAGGGATACAAAAAAATTAATGGCTAACCATAGAGGAATTAGGGCTTCCTGAAGTGGTAGGACGACCCTGGTGGCACCCACACTGACAAGTGTAGAAACTTAGAAATTAATAGCACAAAATCATGGGCCAAGAATAGTATTCCCCTTCCAATGTTCCACAAGCTCTCTTATATCAAGAAAGTCTTAACTTGGTGCTAGTCCATCTTTAACACCTCTTTAGCATTTGTTAATCTCCTTCTCTGTGGAAAAGAGAGAAAGGCACTGAACCCAGTGCCTGAGTTAAAGTCTTTGGGCGGACACCAGATGTAAACCATAACCGAAGTATGAACATTTTTAAATACTTTACTTTAAAGATTCTTTTCCTTATTTAAAAAAAAAACAGTATGTTAATAAAGGTACAAATAGTATGTGAATCTGGCAAAAAAAAAAAAAAACTATGAAGATAGGATACAATGCAATTTAGAAAACACTAAATGCAGTTTAGATCCCAGGTAAAATACATGTATGACCAGAGCTTTATGAGGTACTATGGAAGCAGACAGGAGAGCAGTTTGTTAAGTTCTGTCTTATGCTGAAAGAGAAATATTTAAATATTTGATTGTTATTCCCTTTTATGACTATGAACTAAAAGATCAAGGAAAAATTTTTTTGAAAATTTGTAGAACATATTAGGCCTCACCAACTCCACAAAGGGTGGTTGGAATGTAAGAAGACATTTTTCCGAAATCATTCCAGTTAAATAGCCTAGTTTCCCTACTACAGTAGAAACAGGTCTGGAATTGTCTCTCAAGTCCAAAACACCAAAGAGATGTGACTGCTACCTTCTCATAAGGAAAAGCCAGAGGATAGAGTTTCATTTTCCCATTGTCTCCATATCTTCCTACCTTTGGGGAACCTCCTGACACTTCTGGGTAGAAAATCAAGAAATAACTTCCCAGATGAACTGTAACTCTCAACTAAAATCATAAAAACAACTGCATTTGGTGGTAGAGTACTTGCTTGGCACTGGATTCATTCCCCAGGACTACCCCCAAAAAACTCCATTTAAATTCAGGATTAGACCTGAAGAACCTGAGTATGTTTCATAGACAACTTTGGTGAAGAGGGCAAGTAGGTGAATTGGCACCAATGCAGTTGGCCTTTGAAAGAGTCATGGAGATTCTCTCTCAGTCCATGCTGAGGAAAAAATGGCTTACACTGTTTCAACTGCACAAAACATGAGTGAGAAAAGTCCCTCAACAATACAGTGACTCTTGGGGGAATGCGCAACTACAAGACCCTCCCTCTCTTGGTGATTCCAAAATTGACTTGGTTCAGGATATGGAGCCTATTGCCCCTCTCCCATACTCATAGAACAATGAGGTGTTCTTGTTTTCTGTAACAGTAGGCTTCCTAAAAGGTCCTGCTTCTTCAGCATACTGTCTTCCTCCCTTCCTATGGCCCCTCTCTCTACAGTGTTAGTATATCCATTCCCCTCTTTCAGCCTTCCTCTCCATGTGTATCACAGGTCTGGGGTATGGAGCTGCTATACAACTAGAAAGCTCTCCTTCCCTCACCTCATATATCCAAATAGTCAGCAAGCTCATTTTGCCACCTAAATAACTATTGCTTGTCCATTTTATGCCACTGCCTTAGTTTTGGTCCTTATCTCTTCCCTAGACTATTGCTCCCACCTCTTCACTGCCTCCCCATCCATGCTCAATTACTGCATTTCACTCTACCCAACACTTACACCCTCTCCATTTTTTCAGTCATGGCCTCCGCAATGATCTCTTCAAAACCTAAATCCTTTCAGCCATGTCTCTCCCCCAAACCATCAATGGTTCCCAATAGCCTGAGGAACAGTAATATGTGCTGTTTATTGAGTGTCCACTAAAAGCCAAAAACTGTTGAGAAATGATTTACAAACATTATAACTATTCTTACAGCTGTTTAGTTTAGGCATTGGTATATCATTTTACCAAATGGGAAACCTTTGAGACAGAAAGAGTAGATAACTTGCCCAAAGTTTCAAGGCTAGAAGCAGAGCCAGGGTGTGAGGGCAAATCTATGCTCCCTCCCCATAATTAGTTCTTAGTATGACATTCTATCTAGGCCCTCTACAATCTGGCTACAACCCACCTTCCAGCACCCCTGGCTCCTCACACATATACATACATGAACATACACACACACACACACACACACACACACACAATGTGTATGAACCACACACACGCACGTAAGTTGCAGCGATCTACTCAGCATTCCTAAGCACAGTATATACAAGGCTTCCTCACTGTGTTTTTGTCCTTATGCGCAGTACAGATCTTGCATTTTCTTGGGCAATTAACAAATGTTTCTTGACTAATTAAATACTATTCCCTCTGGAATTTGTTTCTGGTGCATTCACCTATCACAGTCATAATCATATCTTAACCCCTGCATGCATACCATTTCGTCATGGAAGCGCTTGCCTCCTCTTACCTGCAGAATTCATATCTCTCCCCGTGTTCACAGCATATTGTTTATACTTGTATTACAAACAATATATAGCATCTTCTTTGTCCTATAAAATATATATATAATCACCGTGCTTACTAGATTGAAAATTTCTGAAGGGAAGGGATACTGTTTTATTCACTTATGTAGCTGTTGCCTTCCAGAAGCCCTCCTATTTCTGATTGTTAAGAAAAGAAGAAATGGGGGGATGGGTCACTTGAGCCAGCATAAGCAATGCAATTCCTTCCCCACCCTCTTCCATTCTATGCCAGAACAGTAGGGACAAGCCCAAGCACATTCCCTGAGCTCTTTGGAAGGAACTTTCAACACTGTGGAGAATTCTGAGGTGTACAAAACTGACTCCCCTTTTAAGCCCATATTTGGAAAATTCTAAATGAAGTAGTTTCTAGGAGCTTGATCTATTATAAGTCCAGACCCTCTCTAGGTATGTCCTATGTCCCCATCTTCCATAGGGGCTTCCCAAGCCAACTTGATAGTGTTCAGGGATGCCATAGGATATTTCTTATTTAGTATTGAGATAATTTTCCCCTCTTGGACACCCTCTCAATGCAAATCTATGTTTTAGACTCTTTATCAAATCATGTACAGAGAGGGGCCAGGGATTTAGCTCAGTGGTGCTATGCCTGCCTCCCAAGCACCAAGCTCCTGAGTTCGATCCCCAGTACCAAAAAAACAAAAAAAAACCACAAAAAACAAATCATGTACAGAGATAAATTAACCTTATGCTTATATTCTTACATTGCTATCTCCCAATATAAATTACTTTCATTTTGCAATTCTCACTCAATAAATCCATACTCACAAATGATGCTTTTAGAGTCTCAAAAGAAATGTGGTAGAGGGGGTCTTAAAAGGGGAGAGCCTCCACTAAATGAATCCCTGATCACTCTGTTCCATCTCATCATTATCTGCCCCAACGTGCCTTATATGGGAGGGAGCTTCATAGCTATTTGAAACATATTTGTTAAAGTATGAGGGACAGATGACGATGAAGACAGACTGATAAACTATCAGTTAATTGTCTTAGCAGAGGTTGAATGGTAGATGTCTGAAAGCAAAAAAGGACCAGAGGGACTTGCTCCCTCTCTTCTGCCAAAGCCTCCTGAGTAGAGAACAATCTACAACCACCTAGAGATCAAATATCATACAGAAGAAGACACAGCAGCCTTGCATCCAGATGACTTTTGCCCATCCCAACTGCGGGTCTTCAGACAAATCAATAACAGCTCTGAGATTCAGTTTCCCATCAAAAAAAGAAAGTAACCCCTGCCTCACAAGGTTGTTGAAAAAAATCAAAAGATGAAAACAAATGTATGTACAGTATTGGTTACCATTTTTCTTATTGTTGTTACTTTTTAAATTTCTAATATTCAGAATGTTCTTAGTAGTCAGTTGCTACATTATTCTTCAGTCTTTTTCCTATACATTTTTAACTTTGTTTTGTTTTGTTTTGTTTTTTGGTACTGAGAATCAAACTCGGGACCTTGTACTTTCAAAGCAGGAGGTGGAACCACTGAGCTAAATCCCTGGCCCTCAAATTTTTATAATAAAAATTTTCAAATATATATAAAAGATGAAAGAATAGTATAATAGAAATTATCCAACTTGGGCCATCTTACTTCATATACATTCTCATTATTCACCTGCTCCCAGATGGGGCTATTTTATTTTGTTTTGTTTTGTTTTTTGGTACCAGGGATCGTTGCGCTTGGGCGGCAAGCACTGAAACCACTGAGCTAAATCCCCGGCCCTAAGATGGGGCTATTTTAAAGCAAAGTCAAGATGATGTATCATTTCATCCCTATATGTTTTAGTAAATATCTCTTTTAAACCATTTTTAACATAACTATGATACCATTATCATACATTAAAAAGAAACAAAAAATTTTAAAAGTGTTCAAACTTACATACTTGCCTGAGAAATTCTTTTTTATAATTTATTCATTCAATGGAATCCAAATGGGATAAACTCCTTGCACTGGGTTAATATGTTTCTTAAATTTATTTTATTCTACACATTCACCATCCTCCTTATTCTTTTTTTTTTTTGTATTAAATTCTTTTATTGGTACATTGCAGGTATACAACACAATTACATTTCTCATTGGGAATTGTACCTTTACATAATGCATCTTAGTTCTTATTTTTTCCCCATTCCTAGACCTCCCTTCACCCCCTCCACCCTTCCCTATTTACAAAGACTTTATTTCCACTTTTTCCATTTCTCATCATTTTTTCCTTTCCCTTCTTTCCTTTCCCCTGCCCCTCCCACTACCCCTACCCCTTTGGACCTTTTCTTCCTATTTTGCATTATCGATTATTCATTCTAATCATTGGTACATTTTAGGTATACAATATCATGACATTCATCATTGGTAATTTGCACCTTTACATAGTCTCTCTTGGTTCTTATTTTTCACCCTTGCCCAGCCCTCCCTTCAACCCCTCCAGTCCTCCCTATTTACAAAGATTTTGTTCCTATTTTTCCATTTTCTCATATTAATCCCATTCCCTTCTATCCTTTCTCCTAGCCCTCCCACTTCCTTCCCCTTTGCCCCTTTTCTTCCTATTTCACATTACCTATTATACATTTAGTCCTTATTTACACTTTCAGTTTCTCACACTAGAGAAACTATTTGGTATTTACACATGTGTGTCCTATTTATTTCACTTAAGAGTATGGCCTCAATGTGCATCCACTTAGCTATAAATGTCTCTAATTTCTCATTTTTTATGGCTGAGTAGTACTCCATTTTATAAAAAAAACCCACATTTTCTTTATCCAGTCTCCAGTTGATGGGCATTTGGGCTGTTTCCAAGTTTTAGCTATTACAAACTGTGCTGCTATGAACATGGGTGCACATATATCACTGTGGTATGATTCTTTTAATTCTTTGCAGAAGATCCCCAGCAGTGGAATAGCGGGGTCAAATGGGACTTCCAGTCCTAGTTCTTTGAGGTATCTCCATACTGATTTCCATAGTGCTTGCACCAGTCTACACTCCCACCAGCAGTGGAGCAGGGTTCCTCTTTCCCCACAGCCCCACCAGCATTTGTTATTGGTTGATTTCATGATAGCAGCCATTCTTTCTGGAGTGAAGTGGAATCTCAGCATTGTTTTCATTTGCATCTCTCAAATGACCAATGATGTTGAACATTTTTTCATGTATTTATTTGCTATTTCTACTTCTTTGTCTGAGAAATGTCTGTTCATTTCAGATGCCTATTTTTGGACTGGGTCTTTAAATTTGGGAGGTCTGATCTTTTTAAGTTCCTTATAGATTCAAGATAGTAGACCTTTGTCTGAGGAAGAGCAGGTGAAGATTTTTTCCCACATTGTGGGTTGTCTCTTCACACTGCTGGTGGTTTCTCTTGCTGTGCAGAAGCCTTTTAATAAGAAGAGATCCCATTTGTTGATTGTTTGTGCTAGTTCATGGGCAACTGAGGTTTTGTTCATAAAATCTTTTCCTACACCGATGTCTTCAAGGGTTCTACCTAACCTCTGTTCCAACTGGTTCAGAGTTTCTATTTTAATATTTAGATCTTTAATCCATTTTGATTTTAGTTTAGTGCATGGTGAGAGATATAGGTCTAGTTTTTATCTTTGGCAAGTTGAAGCCCAAATTTTCCAGCACCATTTATTAAAGAGGCTATCTTTCCTCCAGTGAGGGTGTTTGACTCCTTTATTGAAGATGAGATGGCTGAGTGTGTCTGGCGTTGTTTCTGCATCTTCTAATCTGTTCCACTGGTCCTCAAGTCTGTTTCTTTGCCGGTACCTTGCTGTTTTATCACACTAGCTTTGTAGTATAGTTGCAGTCCTCCTTATTCTTTGCAATGAATGTGTTTTTTATTAAATCATTTGTCCTATTAAATTTTCCACATTCTGGATACTGCTGGTTACATCTCTGTGGTGTCATTTAATATATTCCTCTGTCCTTCATACTTTTTAGGCTTGATCAGAATCAGTCCCAACTTTTTGGCAAGAATACTTCATGGAAAGTACTAGGTCCATTTTTGTTTTGTTTAGATGCACAATTCAATGATTTTTAATATATTCAAGAGTTGAGTATCCATCACCATAATCAATATTAAACATGGTCATTACATAAAAAGAAATCCTATACCTCTTAGCCACACTCCCCAAACCCTTCACTTCCCCCCAACCCAGCCCTAAGCAAACATTAATTTCCTTTGTCTCTATAGATCTGCCTATTCTGGACATTTTATTTTATTTTATTTTATTTTATTTTATTTTATTTTATTTATTTTGGTGCCGGGGACGGAACTCGGGTCCCTGCACTTGCGAGGCAGTCGGCAGAACCACTGAGCTAAATCCCTGGCCCTCACGGACATTTTATATAAGAGGAAGCATACAATATTTTGATCTTTTGTAACAAACTTCTTTCAATTACCATGATTCACCCATGTTGTAATGAGTATTAGTTCCTTTTTATGGCCAAATAACATTTTATTATATGGCTATACCAGATTTGGTTTATCTATTCATCAGCTGATGGACATTTTAGTTGTTTTGACTTTTTGGCTATGATTTAAAATACTGTTATGAACATTTGTATACAAGTTTTTGTATAAATATGTTTTCATATGAGTATACACCTACAAATTGCTAGACCAGATAGTTTACTGTTTGAGGAACTGCCAACTATTTTCCAAAGTCCTTATACCATTTGACATTGCCATCAACATTGCAGAGTGTTCCAATTTTCCACATATTTACCAACACTTGATTTATTATGTCTTTATTATAGCCACCCTAATGAGTGTGAAGTGGCATCTCATTGTGGTTTTAATTTGCATTTCACTGATGGCTATCTATGAATTTATTGTAGAAATGTTCTTTGGAGAATTGTTTCTATCCTTTACCCATGTTTTAGTTGGGTTGTCTTATTATTGAGTTGTAAAAGTTCTTTATATATTACAGATAAGGTCTCTTAGAGATATATGACTTGCAAAATTTCTCCATTCTGTAGGTTTTATTTTCATTTTCTTGGTGGTATTCTTTAAAGCACAAAAGTTTTTTTTTTCTTTTTAATTCTTTTATTGGTACATTTTAGGTATACAATACGTTTACATTTATCATTGGGTGCTTGTACCTGTACATGATGTATCTTAGT
>NW_004624774.1:5518249-5555645 GCF_000247695.1 Heterocephalus glaber
CCCCCCCCCGCTAATAGTGCGGCCCTGGCTAAAGCATTCTGCCTGTCCAGGCCCCAGTTTTTTCATTTGCTAGATGGAATGACAAAAGCAACCCAGCAGAGTATTATATGGCTTAATTAGTTAACAGCACACTGTGAAGATAACATGAGAAGGTCATTGCTGGGTTCCTCCTCTCTTCTGTTCAAGCATTCACATGAGACATCTGGGCTTTTTCTGGCTACTTGGAAGTTTTCTCAGCCCTAGCAGGTGACAGGTTCCCTGAGGCAAAGAGCTTTATAGCAAAGAGCTTTTGAAAACTATGGGCTTTAGGGTCAGCCAGATACAAGAAGGAACTCATTGCTTCTTATGTGTCTTTTTTTTTTTTTTTTTGGTACCGGGGATCAAACTTGGGACCTTGCACTTGTGGGCAGGCATCGGAACCACTGAGCCAAAACCCCGGCCCTCGTTGCTTCTTACTGGACAGAATAATCTCTAGAGGCCTCAGTTTTTTATATCTGTAAAATGAAACCAACGATAGTAATTTTTATAAGATTGTTGTGAAAAATAGGGCAATGCATGTACATGAGATAATGGCCAGAATTTAGCCATGGTAATTGGCTCGATAAATGTTAGCTCAATTATTATTACTCTTGGGCCAAGCCAGGTCCATCCCCCATCCTGTGTCCCCAGGGCTGGCTTGTACATACAGGCCTTGCTGAGAGTGATTCATTACGCACACTTGGAGCCTTGACATGTTGGAGCCTGCCTTCAAGTGGAAAGGCTTCTAAAAGCCCCTTTACTTCTTTGATAAGCAGTGACAATTCCAGAAGTAGGGAATAAGTGTGACTTTTGGCTCCTGAGGGGCCCTAGGGCAATTTTCAGACCTTCTGCTTTAATTCCATGTGAGCCATATGAGGAAAGTTGAGAATGAATGCAATCGAAAAAACATGATAAAGGAGCCTCACGTGTGGGCTGAGGCAGGGACAGCTGTCTGTTGACCATTTTCTATATGCCCCTATCACCTTTTTCTGTGAGCCCTGTCCTCACCTAATGGGTGCCCAGTGCCTACAGTGGGTCCTGGTTGCCAAAGTGCCTCACAGCCTATCAGTGGACCAGTCAATACAGAATTGTAGAGTGCCTGTCAGGTACCAAACACTGAACTTGGCTCTGGTGACCCAGGGAATAAGATAGACATGGTCTCTACACTGGGGAAACCTCCAGACCAGCAGGGAAAATGCAGGAAACAAAGCATTACAATGCTGATTACAGAAGTCTAGTGTGCAAAGTACTGTAGTTCGAGGATTAGAATGAGGGAAGCCTGTGGTGAAGGGGGTCCTAGCCTGGGAGGCCAGAGAAGTCAGCCTGAAGAAGACCTGCAGGTTAGCAGAAATCACCACATGAAGAAAGGAGGCCCACCCAGGTCTTATCCACTTCTCCTTAGCCCCACAGCCCAGCCTCCTTTGTGCTGAAGCCACGCCACGATGCGCCATCCTCCTGGTGCATGGTGACTCTTATAGGACTAGCATTTCCAGCCCTGCCCAAGCTCCCTCAGTGCTCTGGGGAAAAAACCTTTCTGGTTTCTGGTGACTAAATCAGGTTCAGTAATTAACCTCACTTGCTCCCTTGATTCAGCGTTTCTCCAATGAGAGGTTAAACTTTACATCATCATTTTTTCCCAATTAATCCTGGCAGGTGAGCCACTGAGGCTACCCAGCCCTGCCCAGGGAAAAGAGGGAATGACCCAGCCTGCGCCTCAGACATTTACCAGAGACTCTTTAGCTCTGGGAGCCAGGAGCAGGGATCACTGACATCTAGTGGGGCCCGTAGCACACACTCCCTCCCACTGACCTCAGCAAGAAGGAAAAATAAGAGAAGCAAAATATAACAGAAGGGGAAGAGAAGGTGAAACAAGGTGTACAGGACAGCTGGTAGGGGAAAAGAATATCGCTTAAGGCCACATGTGGGGCATGGACAGACCTCAGTGGTACAGCCCCCTCAGCCACGTGGCTCAACTTTGCAAGAGCTCACTTAAAATGAGAACACTGGGCTGGGGATTTAGCTCAGTGGTTTGGCCGCCTGCTGCACAAGCGCAAGGACCCGAGTTTGATCCCTGGTACCAAAAAAAAAAAAAAATAGGAACACTAATAGCTTCTTCCACTGAGACCTGTTAGGGACTGAATAAGATATTCACATACAGAAGAATTTTCCAACCTTGCCGCTATTAACATTTTAGGCCAGATAATTCCTGTACATTAGAGGTTTAGCAGCCATCACTATCCTCTACCTACTGACACAGGAAATTATACTGGAAATGAAATATGAACTATTGTATCTCCCAACCTGTTAGATGTCTGATACACCGAGCTTGTATTCTCTAAAAATCAAAGAATGAATTCTAGGAACAGAGGTTAAGAGTAGGAAGATATTTATTCATAGGATAGCTCCTGAGAGGCTGGAGGGGTCCCAAATGGGTAGCTGGGGACCCCACTTTACAGGGGAGTTTTATGGAGTAAAACCCATGTGGGTACAGTGTGGGCCACAGCCATGATCAACCAATAAGCTTTTAAGCATAATCACTCACGTGATAGTCGTCCAGTTGGAAAACAAGTCACATAACAAGTATGGATGGAAAAAAAAAAAAAAAGAAGTATGGATGGAAAGAACAAAGACTTTTCTAGGAAATGGTGGGTCCAAAGGTCCTGGACACCCACAAGGTGACTGATGTCTATCTAGACTTCATCAGACCCAATGTTTGCCCTTTGAGGAAGTATAGAGGTCTGGTCATCTTGTCTTTATCTTGAGGCTTGGTCTCCTACAGAAGTGTCTCTGGCCACAGTTGTGGTGTGTCTCACCTTTGTCATGACTCTCTGAAGGTCCTAGCTCTCTCTCCTGACTGCCTATAATATTTCTACCTAACTCGGCTGTCTATAATACCACTAATGCCTACAGAACTCACCACTCACTTGTAGCAATAAAAAATATCTCCAGACATTGCCAAATGTCCCCTGGTCTTAAGGTTATCCCCTAGATGAAAATCATTGATTTTCAGGTTGTATCACAGGGTCTGGCATATATTGGGTGCATAATAAGTAGCAGTTAAGTAAAGGGTGTGTGAAGAAGATGCTTTTTCTGAATAACCACAGCAGACTGTTCTCCTCAAACACTTGTTAAGAACATAAGGGCTTTGGAGAAACCTGTTACTTTCCAAGGTTGGACAGGTGGATTTGCCAGAGTCCTGTCACTGAAAATGTGCAGCCAGAGACTAACACACCCCTGTCACTTTGTGACCAACCCAGTGCCATGGTCTTACACACACCCCAGTATCTGTGGATATTGTTATTGTTATTATTCCCACTTTAGACACAGAAACTGAGACCAAAAGAGGCTAAGTAACTAGCTCAAAGTTACGCAGCAAGTACATTTCAGGGTTTGGATCAGAACCCAGGTCCGACTGTCTTCCAAATCTACACTCTTTCCCTACCCAAACAGCAAGTGTAGGCATCTCCACTGTCCACTGTGACAATTTAGGAGAGATCCTCCAGCAGCAGCCAGGCACAGTGGGAAGGAATGATAGGAATGATTAGCAATGTCTGTCACTGCCCCAGGAGTAGGAAATGGGATGTGTACACCATGTATTTAGCTTCCCTCCCCACTCCCACAAATATAATCTGAGATTTAGTGATTCTATATCACTGAGTAATTTGGCATTATTTGCAGGCTACATTGGCATAGGAATACATGAGTTTGTTCAGCAAACAAGCTACTACGTGGTATGTTTTCTGTAGAAATAAGCTGAAAATCAGGCCATTTCACAAGTAGTGGCTTCTATGGAGGACACAAAAGAGGCATGATCCCCAATTGTCTTCATGGAAAAGCTAGATATGGCCCCCTGTAACAACTCTTTTTTTTGGTACCGGGATTGAACTCAGGACCTTGCGCTTGCGAGGCAGGCGGCAGAACCACTGAGCTAAATCCCTGGCTTGTAACAACTCTTTTAATATCTTAGGAAATTTAGTTTTGGCATTAGCTGCATTCTAAGAAAAAGAAAACAAACAAAATTACAAGGAAATGGGCCATTTTTTCTTTTTTTATTAATTTTATTGGTATACTTTAGATATACATAATGATCACATTCATCAAATGGAATTTGTACCTGTACATAATATATTTTGGCTCTTCTTTTTTTCTCCCCAATCCTTTCCTCTCCCTTCAACCTGGGCAATTTTTTTTTTCGTTTAAAAACTGATATAATAATTTTCTTTGTAACTGGAATATAATTTTTAAAGCATAAGCTTTGAGAGATAAAATATCCATCCTTGTCTCTCTCATCTCACCTGGAAACAATCAAGCCCTATAGAAAATTGCACAACTAGGTGCATGACAAACCCACTTACATATTCAAAGAATATTGCAAATGCCAGTTTTTCTGCTTCCAAGACACTTCAGCAAAGGAGCCCTGCTTTCTCACTTTGAGCACTACACAGGGCAGCTCTGTGGATACAGATGGCAGGTCAGAAAGGAGAACAGATCATTCCCACCCTCCGAGCTCAACTCAGGGCTACTGAACTGCACTCTTGTACCTTTCTCCATCGCCTTTTACAGAACCTGAGCTGGCACTGACTAGAAGAGTCGTCCTGCTGCCTCAGTGCTTCTGTTCATAGGCAGAGCATGCCCACACATGCAGGTGACCATCCATTCAGTTCCAATCTACTGAATCCTTGTCATGTGCCAGGGCATGCACTCATGAGACAAAGCCTAAACAGATTGGAGCCAAACATACCCTGGATCACAGAGTGAGTTCACAGGTTTAATCATTCGTCTCCCTAATAAGGTGGGAGAATGCCTGCACTTTATTTTCAAAGTCTTATTCTCTATGCCTGGGTTTCAGTCCTTTCTGGGGCATTACCTCTCTAGCCTAGTACAGCAAGCAGCCTCCAGAGGAAGGACAACCCACCCCAAACTACTTTTACTGTTTTCACCTAGAAATTATCCATTGGCCATTCATTTCTTTGACCTAAAAGAGGATTAGCAAACCAGACCTTTTGAGCTAAATACAACCCACTGCCTAATTTTGTATAATCAGCAAGAAGAATGGTTTTTATTATTGGGGGAAAAAAATCAAAAGAAGAATAATACTCCATGACAGGTGAAAATTATATGAAATTCCATTTTCAGTGTCCAAAAATAAAGCTTTATTGGCACCCAGCCAGGCTCATACTTTAGGTATCATCTATGGCTGCTTTTGATGCTACAATGGCAGTTTGGTGGTTGTGACAGACACTGTATGCAAAGCCTAAAATATTCACTACCTTATCATTTATAGAAAGTTAGTGACTTCTAAGCTAAAACATTGCCATTTTCTTTTTTCCTTCAAAATGCTTTGTGAGTAGGTGGGTCTGGTCACTTTTGTCCCTCCAGGGAGGAAGGAGCACTGGACGAATGGCAGGCACTATCTGAACACCCACATCTGACCTGTGCTTCCATATGAGCATGTATCACTTTCCATCTTGCTTTAGAATTTACCTGCATCCTGACTTATTGCTCTCAACTCCATAATGTAACAGGGTGACTGGTAGTCCCTGACCTTCTCAGGGATAAGCCCAGTTAAGCCTGGCATGGAGAGATGTTTAGTACATGTGACTTGAATACATTTGTGAGTGAAAAATTGTGTGACAGCCAGTGAATGTGTATGTACCTATGTCTATGAGTCAATAAACATAAGGGACTGAATAAATGAAAGCATAAATGATGGAGGGATTTGATAAAAGAAGATGTGAGTGTACCAGTGAAGGAATTCTTGTAAGGATGACAAGTTAAATAAAGAAATACGCATTTAAATGAGTGACGGAGGAAGGGCTCTGTAGGGGGTGGTGAGTGACAAGTGAATTCGGACTATGGGGTCTCCTCTGACATCACATTCCATACAGGGAATAAAGGGTGTCGACATTAAGTTCTGTTGATTTCACTCTTGCCTTGCTTGTTCATGCTCTGATAGCTCTCGGGATTTTGAGCTTAATCAATACCCTCCCTTCCTGAGGGTTTATCCGTGTGTTAGTGCTTTAATGTTTGGGCTTGATCAGGACAAAATCACCAGCACCCCTGGGCTTGAGCCCAAGCATCTGTACCTCCAAGTCTGCAGCCTCCCATACATAGAAAAAATATGACTTTGATTGATGTGTCCCCTTCCACGCACTATAGGAGGAAGAGACCTGCCCCAGAAGTTGAGAGCCCCATGGAGACATACATTCCTGTGCAAGGGAAAGGTAGCATGTTAGTTTTGGATGAATTCATTGCCAAGGTCATTCTAGGAAGACATGGAATCAAAAAATCCTTGTCCAAAACCATTCTCCCTCTGTTGTTCTATCCCTGTTTTTTTATAGAACATATTTCAATTAGTCTGTTTCCCTGTGAGTTTTGCATGTGTTTAATTTTTGCCTGCTTCCCCCACTAGAATATAAGCTCCATGAGGACAGAGCCAGGCACTTGGAAAGCTCAGTAAATTCTTGTTGGAAAAGAGGAAAACATAGTCTGGGAAAGAAACTCAGCAAACCAGCTGCTCAGGACATGGCCTCTCTCCCTGTGGTGGCCTTGGACCTGGCTCTACAGCCAAACCCCACCAGTGACCTCCTCAAAGCTTAGGGAATTAAATTAAATGACCTCTAAGCCCCCTTCCAGTTCTCACATACTAAAGCCAGAGGCTGTGGATTTTTTAAGATTCATATAGTTAATGAACCTGAAACCTGAATTCCCTGGCCACAACTCTTTTATTTATTTATTTAGGCACTGGGGATCGAACTTGGGACCTTGCACTTTCGAGGCAGGCGGCAGCACCACTGAGCTAAATCCCTGGCCCACAAAACTCTTTTCCTAAAGAACTGGTTATTACATAGAGGATGGCCACTTGATCTGGCCTGCAACCAGGGGCAAAATGGCACTAGGTGTGGTGACCTCTCTTTTGGCCACTGGCCATCAGCATTGTGTGTGAAATGACCCACATGGTGTCATTGCTTTCCCTGAGGCTTCCCAAGCCTCTGCTCAGAGCCACAGCCCAGCCCTACATCCTATTTATGCCTTGTGAAAGTCATAAAAGTGTGCCATAAAACCTTTATGAGAAGAATGATTAGGAAATTTCTCAGCCTTCCTTGCAGTTTCCAAGCAAACCTTTTCTGGCTCAGGCCAGCAAATGAGGTACAGAAAGCAGGAGGCTCCTGTCTGAGATCCCCACCCTCACTGACTCCTGCCTTCTGTGCATCTTCCAGCGTTTACATCCAGCACCACTTGATTCAAGCTCCAAAATGTACATGATGCATTGTACCATAGGGAGGGCTGAGAGGGCTGCTCTAAAGTCTAACTGTAAATTTGAATCCCAGCTTAGCTTACTTGCTCTCTCAGTGGCCTGGGGAAAATTACTGTAAGTTTTTACCATGATATTTTCATCTGTAAACTGTGAATGGTGATGATAATAACAGTATTTAGTCCTTTCATTTGTTATGAAGATTATGCGAGAAAATAGGGTGCTTCAGAATGTGTGGCCCCTAGCAAGTAGTCTGTAAACATTAGTTAGCACTTCTGGTGGTTGTATTTTCAGAAATCTGTTTAGTTTTCCCTATTAGTGAGCTTACACACTCCTTAAAAAGGGATTATGCTTTCTTTTGAAACCCTTTTCATCTTCACATTGTCTCATCTAGAACTCAGACCTTCAGAGCACTTGTCACCTGGGGAATGAGCCATTTTCAAATCACTGCTTCTATAGGATATCTGTTTCCCAGAATCTTGGAGCATGAGCCCATGGCCTTCTTTTGGGAAAATGACATGCAGGTTTTTGTGGGGAAATCATTGGCTGGGAAAAGAGGCTAAGTTAGGGACTATCAAAGAAAAATTAAAGAACGAAAACTTGAACTACTTACCAATACACCTCAACTTTCTGGTGTTCCAAACTCTTAACACCAACAAAAGAGACAAGTAGGAGAAAAAATTTCTTCACATCTGTCTCAGATGGCTGAGACACTGATTCTTCCAGAAGCAGATTCACAACATTTCTTGAGTGCTTAGATATTGTTCTCAAAGCTGGGGATACAAACAATAAATTTACATTTGTTCTAAGACTGGGTCAAAATTAAGAATTTCCTCTTTCTTAATGCAAGTCAATGTTTTCATTTCTTGTTAGCACAATGAGTTAAAAATACCAGGACTTGTGGAAACAAAGATGATCTGAATGGATTAACTCTCTGTTCATTTCCCTTGGAATGCAGTGCTGTGGAAGGTGAGATGCATTGATTGTCCAAATAGCCTGGGACTCCAAGCTCATGAGGTTCACTCAGTGATGAAAGACAGCAGAGGGTTGAGGGGACCAGAAGAACCACAGGCTGCCCACTGTCAGGCAAGGATGGAAGGCCTGTTGGGGCAGCTAATCAAAAATGTTTGGATCTAATTGGAGACACTGAGGAACAACTTTCTGACTTCTGCAAAACATACCAGGCCAGAAACATGTTACTCAGAAAGGAGCTCTAAGTGATGCCTTTAGAAATGTCACATGCCCTTTCCATTTGTTGTAAATTTCTGAGCCTGTCTCTAGATAGGATGCCCTCATCTTGATGGACTCTGTGACTATGTTCTGTTAATCCCACGGGAAGGGAAAATTATTATATGACCAATGGAGGTCACAGCTTCAGTATGTTATGTCCCCAGGAGTCTCCCATAAAGAAGGCAGGCTTGCAAAAAGAAGATATTAGGCAGTGTTTCAAGATACCATGGAAGAATCGGACTCTATCATTTCTAAGATTATAAATTCATTTATTGAAGAAACTCAATTACTCAAAGGGAACAGAGAAAACTGCCTTGATAATGTCAGAAGTAGTCATTATCTATTCTCCTCTTTTTAAAAATGTTCATTGTTATTACTGTAATGTCCTTTGAGAAATTTTTAAAAGCATTAAAATACAGGACTGGAAGTTTAGCTCAATGATAGAGCACTTTCCTAGTACACGAGTCATTTGGTCCATTCCAGAGAGAGAGAGAGAGGCAGGGACAGAGACAGACACAGAGATGGGGGGATTAGAAGCACATCTACAGATCTTAGAGCAGGGAAAAAAAGAATTAAAAGACAGAAAATACAAGATTTTTTAAAAAGCAAACTCTGCAAAGATGCCAAGAAAAACTCAATATTGTCAAATGATTATTGGGATCTCTGAATTCCTTCAAAGGGATTTTTTGAATTAACTTTTCTCTCTGATTTCAGTTTCCCTCAGCAGCTGTCTCCCCCAAAGTGAGACCCTTAGGCTTATAATATTTGACAAATCCTTAGAGAAACACCTACTGTAACTCAACTAAAACAGATGAGTGAAATTATGAACAGGAAGCTTAATTAACTTGCTCATGGTTGTATGATAAAAAAGTAACAAAGAAACCTGAATTCAGAGCCCAAGTTCCTAACAATTATGTTTTGTGTCTTGGCTGCCATTGGCAGGCCCATTCAACTATTCCCATGGGTCTATTTTCCTTACTCTCCACTGTGTAAAGCTATTTTCTAAGGCGTTAAGGTCACTTTTTGTATAAAAGAGGTGGGAGGGACACTGTTCATACACTTCCTAATTCTGGGGTGCTCTTGTATGGAAAATGTGAGGCAGGACACTGGCATAGGACAGATAGTATTTTAACACACAATCTACCCGTACGTGAGAGCAGTCTTGACAAAGATGGATCCCCAGGACCTAGCTCAGTGTGCATTATCTGGTAGATGCTTAACAAGCATCTTTTATGAATAAATACCATGAAAGGACCCAAAGCCAACTTAAGAAGACCTCTTCTTCTTTAAATTTTTATGGCCTTTAATGAAGCCCAGTGAGAGAATTTAATTATAATTATTGCCAAATGGTACTTCGTCAAGTGGACTATTATGACTAGCGGACAGGGGTTATAATTAAAGATTTGTATAACCCAGCATTTCAAAAAGCACTGACAGTACCCACCCCATCACAGCTGCCTTGGTACCCACATCTTGCTCCCTTGTGAAGGCAGCAGGCCTTTGGGCTCAGGAAAGCATGAAGTAGACCATAGCAGAGGAAGTGGCAGGACAGGGGACAATGTGCTCAAACAAAAGACACAGCTCAACTCAGGGAAGGCTTTCTTTGGAGTTTGAAGTGTGAGTTGGATTTTCTGCTTTTTCCCAAGAAGCCAATGTAAAGCACAGCTATGGGGAAGTACCAGACCCCATCCTTCACTGGAAGCTTTATGATACACAAGTACAGCCCAATCTGATGTCAAGGAAGAAAAACTCCTAAATATACGTCCCCACACACCAGAGGTCAGCCACCCCATCACTGGATCTTCCTCAAAGGGAATCTGGCCTATTGGACCCTTATATCCTAGAGAGGACTCTTTCCTTCTTAAATCTGGTCCTACTGAGGAAGTCCTGTTGCTTGCCTCTTCTCCTCATACTTCTGTCTTACATCCTTCTTACTCATGATAGGAGCAATGGGAACCACATATTAGGTGCTTTATAGGAGCCAAACAGTGCAAAGCATTTTTCATACATGTTCTTATTGAAAGCACCCAAGAGTCTCATGAGAAGGCTACTATTGTTTCCCCCTTCCACAAATGAGGAAACTGAAATACAGAGGAATTAAGCCTGAGCCTCATAGCCAGTAAGCTCAGTGCCAAAACTCAAACCCGAGTCAGCCCAAAAGTCCATTCTTGTATCCATGGCTGCCCAAAGTCTCAAGGAGCTACAAAAGGCTACCTACTCAGTGACTTCCAGTGGAACCTTCTTGAGTAGTACAGTGGGACTCTGGAGTTTTCTAAGGACTCAAATTGACAGTAGAGGGTGCATGTAACAGGAACTTTCCAAGCCTCTATGCTGACATTTCAAGTAGTACCCTTTCTCTACGGTAGAGGCCACCAAGTAAATGCTCCCTCAGGAATTTATCTTCAACAAATAAGGTTTAGCAAGAACATTTTATGTCTGGTAAACAGCTCCTGGAAACACTTCAGAATACTATTTTAACCATTTAAAAAAATTGCAGCAGTATTTTAAAATCTTCCCAGAAAGAAAATCCCAGACCCAAGTAGATTTACATGTGATTTTTTTACATTGTCAACGAGGAGACATTCAACTTTTATATAACTCTTCCAAAAAATGAAAGAGGATATCCCCCATTTGTTCTATAAGGCTAGACTATTCTTTGTATCAAAAACAAGAAAAGACAACAAAGAAAAAGTATTTCACTTATGAACACAGATGCAAAATTCCTTGTGTATATTAGCAAGCCATTCCCAGATATGTATTAAAATGGAATACATCATGATCAAATTGAGTTCTTCCAAACATTGAAAGGTTGGTTTAAACATTAGAAAATTACTTCATCTAATTTAATCACACTAACAGATTAAAGGCGGAAAACCTTGTGACATTTCCAATGGATTGTGTTTGGTAAAATTCTATATCTATTCATTACATATAAAAAATCATAGCAAACTAGCAATAGAAGGAAATTTACTTCACATGATTAATAGAATCTACCTAAAATCTACAGCAGGGCTGGGGATTTAGCTCAGTGGCACCACACCCGCCTCGCAAGCCCAAGCTCCTGAGTTCAATCCCCGGTGCCAAAATAAATAAATAAATTAAATTAAATTAAATCTACACCAACAATCATATTTAATGTTGAAGTGTCTAAAGCATTCCCTTTAAGATTAAAAAAAAGAACAAAACATCTGTTATGTCCCTTCTCAACACTATCCTAGAACTCCTGGCCAGCACAATAAGGCAAGAAAATGAACTAAAAGAGTAAATTTGTTTTTTGGTACTGGGGATCAAACTTGGGACCTTGTATTTGCAAGGCAGGCGCTGGAACCACTGAGCTAAATCCCTGGCCCCAAGAGTAAATATTTAAAAAGAAGAAACCCAGCTGTCATTATCTGCAGAAGATATTATTGTCTATAAAGAATCCAGAAAAATGTAATGAGAATAAGCATAAGTCTATCAAGATACTGGATACAAATCAATGTAAGTCAGTTACATTTCCATATACCAAGAAGAAGAATAGAAAGGTAATTTTTAAAAGACACAATTTAAAGCAGCCATTAAATTTTTGTATCCTTAGAAATAAATCCAACAAGACATGTAAGACTTTTATTTAAAAATGTACAAAGTTTTATTTAAAACATTTTGAGAAGAATTAAAGAAGACATAAATGGATGCTATTATGCTTTCAGATAGGAACATTCAATATCTTAAAGATGTTGATTCTCCCTCAGAAATCCAGAAATTAAATCTCAAGGAGTTTCATTGCTTCTATGGAACACAAAGGGCAACTCTGAAATTCAAATGGAAGAATAAAAAGCCAAACCAAGATATTTCTAATGAAGAAGGAGACAATTTGGTTGGCAAAAAGAGTGATATTTACCCAATCAGGTAGGCAATTTTATTTTAAAACTATAGTAACTAAGACAGCATGGATTGAGCACAGAGCTTCTATTAAACCAAGAGAACTTACTGGAGAACCTAGCAACAGATGCAGCATGAAGAGTTGATTTATGACAGAATAGGCTTTGGAGATCAGAGAGAAGGATGAACTATGGGTCTGGGCTAATTAGGTATCCATGTGGAAAAAGATGAAATTGGATTCCTCCCTTGTCAAAAATCAATTCCAGGTGGATTAAAGACTTAAATATGAAAGGGAAAACTATAAAACTTTTAGAAGACAATATAGAAGTATATTTTTATGACCTTGGAATAAATAAAAATCTCATTCAAGATTTTTCAAAGGTGTGAGCCATAAAGGAATATATAGTATAAATTTGGCTATATTAAAAATAAGAACTTTAGGGCCAGGGATTTAGCCCAGTGGTTTCACCGCCTGCTGTGCAAGCGCAAAGACCCGAGTTCAATCCCCAGTACCAAAAAAAATAAGAACTTTAGTTCACCAAGACACTACATAATTTTTAAAAAGCTACAAAGAATTCATATCCAAAATACTAGAAGTTTGTAACTTAATATGAAAATGATAAATAACCCAAGGGGAAGAGGAAACAAAGGATGAATAGGCATTTCACATAAAATGAATGGTCTATAAACATTTTTTTAAACTTCAAGATCATCACTACTCAGACAAATGAATTTAAAACCACAATGAGATAGCATTGCATAACTACCCAATGAACAGATAATAAAAAATTGGCATTGCCACATACTGAAAGACTGAAGAATAACTGGAATTGTCATTTGTTCTTGGTGGAAGTATAAATTATTACAGTCACACTGGAAAACAATTTGTTCCTATCTAATGTGGTGATTGATTGTCAGCTTGAGTGGGAACACCCAGCTGAATTGAGTCAGCATGGTTCTGGG
Organism: Heterocephalus glaber; assembly: GCF_000247695.1. Next base: position 5,531,577 of record NW_004624774.1, read on the forward strand.
TGTGGAGGACTCACTTAAGGAATGAGGTTTATTTAACATTAAGGTGGGAAGGGGACCAAAGGTCGGATGGTTGACTGGATAATGGTGTTCGCATTCATGCTCTTGCTGCTGTTGCTGCTGCTGAGCACAATGTATGGAGTCTCCTGGCCCTTCTGCTTCTCCTGGAGCAGAGTCACCGTGCCCAGCATGTGTCACCGTGCCCAGGTGTGTCACTGAAGCTCATCTTCAGGAGCACCTCCTCTCCCAGCTTCTTCATCCAAGCCACTGAGCTAAATCCCCGGCCCTACATCCTTGATCTTAACATCAAGTTTGTAGCCATCCTTCTCCTTGAAGAAAGCCACAGCATTCCTCTCACCTGCTGTACTTGTCATCAATGGCTGTCTTGTCCTCAATGCAGTACACAGCTGAAGGCAGGGGCTTTTGCGGGGCCTTCTCCCAGGACCACTTTCTGAACTGTGGTCTCTAGCAGACCTTTATTCTGACCCAGGATCAGGGCAGTGGCCAGCTCTCTGTTCGTGAAAGGCTTCTCAACCAGGATAGTGGTGGAGGCACAGAAATCCTGCTGCTGCTTCTCCTCATCCAGGTTGACAGTGCTCCAGTCGATGTTCTCTTCCCCATCCAACTCAGAGCCACAATTAGCTGAGTGCTCCTCATCCCCTTTAAAGTCCATGAGCTCCTTTTGCTCCTCCCAGTTGTCAGCCAGCCCATGGCTCTCCCCCAAGGTACAGCATAACTCCAATATGACATCGACCACTGTTGGGGCTTGTGTCCAGATGTCCCCCTCAAAGCTTCATGCACTCATAGTCAGGCTTTTTCAGAAGTGGCTGGAGGGCTAGGCTCAAGGGCTCTGGGATTAAGGGGTGTGAGTGCTATCTGCCCTAGGTAGCCTGGATAAAATTTAAGGGACAGAAAGAGCTGTGGTCGTCCCTTGCTTGCTCTCACCTGCTTGCTTGCTGTAGACTATTTCTCCTCTTCCATGCCTCTCTGCCATGTCATCCTGCCTTAGAGCCAGCCACCTATGAACTAAAACCTCTACAAACTGTGAGATAAATAAACCTTTCCTCCTTTAACTTTGGGTGTCAGATATTTTGTCTCAGCCATGAGAAAAATAACTAAGAAAAACCCTATGGCCCCCTTCCACTCGGGATCCTCCTCCTCTTCCTCCTCCTCCTCCTTCTCCCAGCCCTGCTGGCAAGACTCCAACTTCTTCACAATCTCCACCAGCTTCTTCCCACCGTCTGGCAGCTGCTGCAACTGCAGCCTCAGCCCCTTCTCCAGCTGCTTCTGCAACTCCAGCTGCGCCTCCTCCTCCCCCAATGCCTCTGGGGGCCCCGTCGGCAGAGCTCCCCCATCCCTCTCAACATTGATGTCCATGTTCTCCACACAGGTGTCATATGATGCCGGGGCAGGGGCACAGGCCCCTCCTCAGTGTCCTCTGGGCAGCCGCCTCTGCCTCTGGTATTCGGAGTTGACCCCAGCTCCCAAGCCTTGAACCAAAATCCCCATCTTGAGTCTGGTCCCTAAGGGGCTGCAGATCATGTGCCCGCATGACCACTTCCTTTTCCTTCTTAGAGTTTCTTCACCTTCTCCTTGGACTTTTTAAAGGTCACTATCTCCTCAGGTGTCAGGTAATCAGAAGCCAGCCAGGGTCCTACCGAGCTCAGGGACTTTGTCTGGCACCGCAGCTTGGTCTGGAGTTCTTCCAGCTCCACATTCCCACAGGTCATCGGCTGTGCCACGCTGCTGCAGACCAAAGGAGTGTGACAGCTCACCCTCCAGTTCTTCATTGAACTTGGCCAGGATAGAGCAAGGTTTTTGCTGCACCAGGTCCTCCACGCTGTCATCCTCTGCATAGGGCAGGTAGTCAGGCTTCTTCTGCAGCTCCAGGTTCTTCTCTGCTCAATCCTTATCCACCAGGTTCAGTCTGACCAGCACATCCTCCTCCTCCTGGAGCACACCTTTGTCCTTGGAATAAGAATGTCTCTTTCTCCCAGAAGGACTCAATGGCATGCTCCACAGTGAGGCCCTGCAGGTCCAGGGCACTGTACAAATGCTGCTACCTCTACCAAAATTCCTCCTCTACCAGAGTGCTGATGCCAAACTCTTGGTCCATTTCCTCCAGCAGCTTGGCCCTCTTCTCTGCCAAGTCTTCCACCTGCAGCTGCTGGCTATTCTCGATCGGGGCTGTGGTGTTATCCAGCCAGGGGTCATCCTTCTCCAGCATCTTTACCTTCCCCAACTTCTGGTTCAACAGATGCTTTTCCTTGGCAGCTGCCAGTTTCTTCCGTAGCTGTCACAAGGCCATGGGGTTGATGACATCGGTGGCCGCAGCTCCTCCTTGGTGCCCGCCTCTTTCTTGACAGCACTGACTTCTAAGGGTTTCAGCCCCAACTGTGCCCGGAGTTTATTAGTTTCTTCGATGTTGAGTGACTAGGCATCTCCTGAGCCGCCTCCTAGGGGTCATCGCGCTTTTCTGGCTTCACTAATGGGTCGGAGGGCTGGGTCTGGTCACTTCCCCACCTCCCCACCCCACCCCCCGTGCAGCTTGGGCTTGGGCCGCCGCTACGCACTCCCGCGCTCGATCCCACACTCTCAGCTCCACCTCCATCCTTCAGCAGCGCCACCGCCGCCAGGCTAGTGTTTGTGTTTTTCGGGTTCCGAAGCCACCACGCCTGCTCAGCGGCACTCCAGGTGCCGGCCTCCGCAGTAGATCCCACCGCCCCTTTCTCTCCAAGGTGCTTCTTTAACGACTCCACTGCGGCACGTCTGCCTAGAATCGGCAGCCAGAGCCCCCACGGCGCAAAATGGGACCGCTTCTGGGTCACTGCGTCAGCCGTCAGCCGTGGAGTCCCAACAGAGCAAAATGGGAGCTCTTCCGGGTCACACTGCAGCCAAGACCTAAGCATTTTCCAAGCCTCCTGAGAGGCATCTGTAGTTTCTGTGCCCAGGTGGCCGGTGGTGAAGGCAGCAGGGGACAGAGAAGCAATTCCAGAAGTCTGCACCAGGCTCCAGATCCCTCCCTCTCTCACATAACACAAGAAGACCTGCAAATGCCCAGAAGCCACATGGCAGTGGTTCTTTTTCTCTGACTGATAAAGACTCCTTTTAAATGAGTCATTTCCTTCAAAAGGGATAAAGAAAGGCTTAGATTTTAGCAGAAATCCTCACTCCACCCCTACCTCACATCAAACCCACTCCCTGATCTCAGGGCACAAACTCTATGCCAGGAAGCAGCAGTTGCTGGAGGACCTTGTGTCTGGCCTAGAAAACCGCGGTGGCACGGGTACCTGAGGTCACAAGTGACCCCAGGGAAAGGAGCCACCCACCAGACCAGTCAGGAAGGCTGGGCCTCCTGTCTTGTATCCCCATGACAGGAACAGACCTGCCTCCTCAGAACTTAGCTTGTCGGTGTCTTCATTTACAAGGTGTGGCCTTCCTTTCCATCTTATTCTCTCTGCCCTTCTTCCAGCTTCTCTCTTCCCTGACTTTATCTTGTTCTCCTTTCCCATCTCCCCAGTCGATCTTTCCTTAGCCTTCTTGGTTGAGATATGATCCACAGGTTCCTCTAAGTTTCTCTCCTCTTCAGAAGATGCCCCCTGCCATGAAGCTCCTTTGCTAGTGTAACCTCTGGGGAGAGGTGAATACCACACCATGCCTTGCCACTGCTCTGCTAGAGCACACCGCTCTTGGGGATCATAAAACCAGCATCAGTAAAGAGTTAAACAAACCAAGTTTAAACTAAAGACAATTTATTTGAAGGAGGAAAAGAGATGATGGCTACTCTGGATGAGTAGGGAGCATTCAAAAGTAAAATACTAGTTGATTCTTTTCCGCAAGTCCCTTCTTTTTTTTTTTTTTTTTTTTGTTAAATTCTTTTATTGGTACATTTTAGGAATACAACACAATTACATTTCTCACTGGGAATTGTACCTTTACATAATGCATCTTGGTTCTTACTTTTTCCCCATTCCTAGCCCTCCCTTCAACCCCTCCACCCTTCCCTATTTACAAAGACTTTATTTCCATTTTTTCCATTTCTCATCATTTTTCCTTTCCCTTCTTTCCTTTTCCCTGCCCCTCCCACTACCCCTACTCCTTTGGACCTTTTCTTCCATAAATAAGGACTAAAATGTATAATAGGTAATGTGAAATAGGAAGAAAAGGGGCAAAGGGGAAGGAAGTGGGAGGGCTAGGGGAAAGGATAGAAGAGAATGGGATTAATATGAGAAAATGGAAAAATAGGAACAAAATCTTTGTAAACAGGGAGGAATGGAGGGGTTAAAGGGAGGGCTGGGCGAGGGTGCAGGTCCCTTCTATTGAGTTCCTTGTCCCATGTAGTCAGTCTCCTGGAATCTAGTTCCATGGCTGTCTTTTTTCCTCCCCTTGAATTTATTCTGGTCACTGCTTTTCCTGTTTGGGGAAGTCTAGGATTATGGGTGGGGGGCTTAGGGACAAGTAGTTTAGGCTTAAATATTAAGTAAAGGGGCTTATTTTGATCACATTACTTGGGGCCTCCCTGAGGCTAGTTTTTTTTGCCTTTGTCTTTCTGATTTCTTGACCCTAATCTGCAGAGCCACAGGTGGCCTCTAGCTGCCCTTAGTAAGTCTCTCCATTAACTTCTAACAAAGCTCAACAAGGCCATCATCTTATCTTTTCCCTATTTACAGAGGCCCAGTATTCCAAGCAAATCACATCCCCTTCCTGATCAATACCAGAGCCTGAGCTGAGTCAAGCTAAAGCCACATGAATGCTTCTCACCAATCAGATAATGCACAGTATTCACAATAGTTGTTTTAACAGTTTTATTAAGGTATAATTACATACAATAAAGTTCCACCATTTCAAATAAACAATTCAATGACTTTTGGCAAATGTATTCAGCATGTAATCACACCAAAATCAAAACAGAGAGCATTGGTATCTCCTTAGAAAGTTTTCTTGCCTCTTTTGGCTACTGGCAATTCTTAATCTGTTTTCTGTAACCATAGCTCTGTTTTTTCTTATTTTTTAGAATTTCATATGAATGGCATCACATAGTATGTGGACTTTTGGGTCTGATGTCTTTTATTTAGGATGATGATACTGAGTTTCATCCATGTTGCACATGTTGGTGAGGAGTATCCCACTGTGGTTATACCGTAATTTGTTTGATTCACTGTAGATTGGCCTTTGAGTTGTTTCCAGTTTGAGGCTAAAATGAATAGTTGCTGTGAACATTCACATACAAGTCCTTTTGTGGACGTATGTTTTAATTTCTCTTAGGTGATACTTTGAAGATTGCTGAGTAGTGTGGTAACAGTGTATTTAACTTTATAAGTGGTTGATCTGTTTTCCAGCATGGTTGTGCCACTTTGCATTCCCACCAGAAGTGTATAAGAGCTGTAGTTCCATATTTGCATCAGCACTTGGTATGGTTGGCCTTTTTAATTTTAGCCATTTTTGTAGTTATATAGGTATGGTATCTCCTGGTAGTTTTTACATTTGCATATCCCTAATAATTATTGAGGTTGGGCATCTTTTCACAGGCCTCATTTAATTTATTTTATTTTATTTTGTGGTACCTTTTCCCCATTCCTTATTGGGTTTTCTTCTTACGAATGTATTGTAAGACTTTCCCTAATCTTTTTTATCTTCCTCTTTCCTCCCTCCTTATTCTCTCTAGAACTTTATTCTCCTATTCTGTCTGCCCCAGTTTAACTCTCTGCTCTTCCCAGAGTCTTCTTCTATCTCCCCTTTCTCACTCTTTCTTCTTTGCTTCTTTCCTCCTCCTCCACATTTTCTTTTCTTCTCTAGGACACCTCAAATCCTGAGAATCTGACCTCTTTTCCCATTACATATTATAAATTACTCCATCACAAGCCCATAGATTTCCATCCTGGCCACTGTCAGTTCCAAAAAAGGGGAAAAAACCTCTCCCTGATGAAGGTCCAGAAGCAAAAATGTAGAGCCCGTCATAATGGAAAGATGGCTTAGCACATGGCATCTTCCTCCTCCCTAAAGATTAATGGTGTTTGTGGATAGAGGTGCTTTTACTGAAACCTAACATTGGAAAGTCAGGAGTGTTAAGTGAAACTCAGCCTGCTGAATCAGCGGTTCAGCAGCCTTCACAAACAAGATCACTTGTTTGCATAACAAGCCTCTCCCCTGACACATCTCCCAGGTCCAGGGGCATCTCCTTGCCTGAAGACACTAGTGTGACAATATTTGACTTCAAAGTGCAGAATACACCATATGCAGTGTTAGAGTATCCAGATGAAAGATTGTGGAATGGTTTCTTTTCTGAAAGAGGACTGTTTAGCTATAACTCACTTATTATACAGTTCACCCTTTCAGAGTACACAGTTCAGTGGTATTTTGTATAGTCATAGGTACTGTATGTGTAATTATTATTACCATAGTTTTAGAATATTTTACCACTTCAAAAAGAAACCCAGTAGTCTTAGCTATCACTAAACTCTTTTGCTATCATTGCTATGATCCCCTACCCGCCCAACTCCTGGAAACCTTAAATTTACTTTCCATCTCTACAGATTGGTATATTCTGGATATTTCCTATCAATGGAATCATATAATATGTGGTTTTTTGTATATGGCTTCTTTCATTAAGTATAATGTCTTCAGTGTTCATCTATGTTCTCCTATGTGTTACTACTTCATTTTCTATGGCTAAATAATAGTCCACTGAATGGATATACCATTTTGTTTATCCACATTTGAGTTGTTTCCACCTTTTGGTTATTTATTATGTTTTTCTATAAACATTAGTATACAAGTTTTGGTGTGGTCATATGTTTTTATCCCTCCTGGGCATACAGTAGATATTTCTCCTGGGTATACCTACTAGGACTAGACATACTAAGTCATCTGGTAACTTGAGGGACTGACCAACTGGTTTCCAAAAGGGGCAAAACATTTTACATTTCTACCATCAATATATGAGGGTTTCGACTTTTCTATCTCTTTGCCAACAACACGCATTATCTGACAGGAATGAGGTTTTTTGTTGTTGTTTTGTTTTTGAGACAGGGCATCACTATGTAGTTTAAACTGGCCTTGAACTCACTATGTAGCCCAGGCTGGCCTTGAACTTGTGTCAGTCCTCCTGCCTCAGCCTCTTGAGTACTGGGATTACAAGCATGTGCCACTACACCTGGCAGGAATGGGTTTTTAACCATATAATTAGATCCTCAAAAGTTCATACAAACATACACACACAACCACAAATACATTTATATAATCATTGACACAAATACACACAGAAAACCATATAGTGGTGCTTAACTGCATACTCCTCTAGAGTTCATGTACATAACATATTCATAGAATAGTATAGATACTTGTGTAGATATTTGCTTTATACTCTAGATACGTTTAGTTTGGTGACCTTTCTTCTGCTCTGTATCTTAGTTTCTCATCCAAAATTGCAAATTAATAAGCTACTTTTAATAAGAATTAAATTCACTGTACACTTATAAAGCATTTAAAACTGTCTGTCAAATGCTAAGTTTTTAATCAGTACTAGCCATCATATTTTCTGAAAGCAAGTTTTCACAGAGGGAGGAGCACACTGAAAGAGGCGTAGGGTGGGGCAGGAGGTAGAGCAAGGAGCCAAGCAGCACTGCATTGGCTGTGAATTAGGCAGCTCTCCATCCACCCTGTACCTGAGCAGTCTTCTCTGGTCACACTAGCAACCCATAAACTCATCTATCCCACCCTACTCTACCCAAAGCCACAAAGCTCAGAGAAGATGAAAGGTGGTTGGTGCAAGCTGGCTCTGGATTTTCAGTTGCATCAAGTCTTTCTGTGGCAGGCTTGTCTGCTGCAGAAGGCCTGGCTTTGGCATTCATTGGCTCTGCTTGGCTGTCTTTTCTGTTTGTATAGGTCAGCATTTATCACCCTGCACCTGCCTCTCCAGGACATTCCATGGCCATGGTCAGTCTGCCCAGCTCCCAGCAACACCTGTCAGCTAACATGTGAGTAAAAACCTCAACCCTCCACCCTAGGACCTAGCATAGAAGGGTCATCTTTGCCCTCTTTTGGCTATCAAACATACCCATGCACAAACCAAATCATTCCATCCTGAGAGACAACAATCCCACTTCCCTCACCACTGCCAAAGGAAGTAATGGTGAAAAACAAAAATTAGCAAGTCACAACATCCTAGCTCATTATTTTACGAAAGGAGAAAGAGACTGCTAGATTATATATCACATCACTGGAAGACTGGATATTGAGCAATCTCAATTGTATTTCTTTAGGTTCAAAATGTTGGGTCATAAATGGATGTTGATTTAGTAATCACCATAAAATACAGTGTGTGGGGAAGGAAAAAAAACATGTAGTTGCGAACACACTCCTAAGTTCTTTAATAAAACATTCTAGTGTCTCATAGTCCTTAGAATCTAGAAGGACTTGTTAACATCTAGCCTGAGGGATATTCTGGTGACCCCTGAATTTAACAAAGCATACTGGGTTATTTCTTTAATACCTTCAACCTGGCGGCTACTCAGACTCATTCAGCCTCAGTCTCACTGTTACCTGTTGTCTTCACTCCCAGGACTCATACCTGGATGTCACCTGAGTCTTGTGAAAACTTTAGGGTGCAATGTCCATTCTAACTTGAGGACATTTTCACTGTGTTTATTGTAAGTTCACTCCCCTCCATCCCACTATGAAGCTAATATTTCATTGTGTGCCAAAGAACAAAAATCAACCCTTGCTTCCCACTTCCCAGTGTACACTTCTCTGCCTATATTCAGCTGGCTCCTTAGCCCTTCCTAAAAGTCGAACTTGTCCCTACACACAGTTTTGGGAATAAGTCAGAGACTTCTGTGCTGACCTCTCATTTCCCTGGGCCTTGCAGACTGTGACAGTCTTCTTGAGGGACACACCACAGCAGTGAAAAAGTATGCTAGGTGGACCACTACCTGTAGGTTTGAGAGCAATCTCTACCACTAATTCCTAGCCACCAAGGCTTTCCTCCATAAGAGGACAGTTTTCCCATTGTTAAAGTGCCAGTGTCGGCCTAAATTAGGAATTAGCACCTGTGCGGTGCTGTATGGAAGGGGAGAGAGATGGAGAAAACAAGTACCTGCTCTTCTCCGCTGCTATTTGAACTAGGTTGTTCCACTTTGATCCTCCTTCATGTTGAGGTTTCACATTTTTAAAGGTTTTTCTTGCTAACCACTGGGTTGAGGGGCTCTGGGATGCAGCTCTGATTGTACCACTGATAGGCCCTGTGCCCTCCGCCAGACATGCTCACCTTCTTCCCTTCCGGTTCCCTGTGTCTCCCAGGTTTGTAGCCCTACACTCCTACTCAGCCCATGGACCAAATGAGCTGGACCTGCAGAAGGGAGAAGGCATCAGGGTCCTGGGGAAGTACCAGGACGGCTGGCTCCGGGGCATCTCCTTGGTCACTGGGCGAGTCGGCATCTTCCCCAACAACTATGTCATCCCCATTTTCAGGTGCGTCCCCTTCAGTCTCAGGCTTCAGAAGTTTGGATCATCCTATACCAGGGACCTCCTGAGGGTTGAACTGATGGAGATCAAGAAACAGCTTTGCCCTATTATCTTAACTCTTTTAAAAATATACAACAAAAACAATTATATTTTTATAGCTCTTCATAGTTTACAAACACTTCTGCCTCTTTTAACTCACTAGCCATGCCTAATAATCTTGTATATATTATTTTACAGATGAGGAAAGTGATGTGCAGGATTAGACAGCTTGATTAAGAGTGAGATTTCAGGTTTTCTTCTGCACAAGTCCCAGAATCCCACCTCACATCCTAGGCCCCAACACTCCATCTAGTGGAATAACTGGGAAGTGAATCAGATGACCTTCCCAGAGTACCTGGGCAGAGTTCTCAGGATGCTACACCATTAGGCATAATTTCCATGAGCTTGGACCACTAAATGTTCATCCACACCCCAGAACAAATGCTAGTCACCCTGCAAGCCCTTTTCTCTGTCTGCTTTCCTCATCTTTTTTAATTCTGCCACCACCTGTGAATTTCACTTGCCCACAGTTTATCCTGCCATCTTACACCATGACCACAAATGCACACAGACCTCAAATCTACCCATGACTCATCCTACCTCCACCTCCTTCAACCCAAGCAAAGCCATCATTATGCCCCAAACACTGTCTTTATGATATACCGGAGGGTCACAACACCAGGGAGAATGACAGGCCCATTGTAATCTGTAGGAGTCAGACCAAAAATCATATGTCCACTTTTGGGGACCTTCATTGAGGCTGGACACTGTCTGGAGGAGGGCTGCAAAGATGATGAGGAAACAGCAAACTGTATCACTGAGAAACTGATAAAGAAACTGCCTTGTTTCACCTGTAGAAGACAAGGGACAGAGGGATCTTAAGAGACTGTGTAAATCTGGAGGTAGATTTGTTAGATAAGAGGGCAATGGAGTAGACCAGGGGACACAAATTAGAAGGTTTTAGTTCAATAAAAGGCTGCACTTCAGACCCATGGAATTTTCCAACCAAGCTGGATAGTGAGGTAGAGAACCTCCTCCTAAGAAGAGTGCACATAAAGTCTAGGTCCCCACAGATCCAGGATTATAGAAAAAGATTTCTTCACATGGCAGAAAGTTGAGATAGAAGATGATAGCTATGGAAGGTTCCTGGACTTTTTTAAAGTTGAAAACTATCCAAAGGCAAACTAAGAGTATCTGTAACTGATGTTTTATTTCATTCCTTCAACAAATATTGAATGCTGTAAGGTTGCTATTGAATCCACACCTTCCTCCCAGCTCACGGAAATCAGAACAGTTGCCTATCTTGAGGTCCTGCTAGTGTTTAGGCATGATTTTCCTTATGATCAAAGAGCATTCCCAAGAACAAGTCCTTGTCAAGAAACATGTTCCTGAGGGTTATTGGATGACAAAGAATCAATGCTTTCTCAGCATTTGTTATGTTCTCCTAGATGGTCTTTCTGATATAAGAAAGTTCTCATCCCAACAAATCTTGGACATGAATGATACATGCCCTATTTGTCTATCTGGGTTCAGCTAACCCTTGTTCTTAACCATTCTTTCCACTGTGGGAAGTTTCATTGTCTCCACTTCTCAGGGCTAGAAAGTGCTGTCCTTTGCCAGCTGAGTTTCTACTGCTATTACCAAGTTAGTGAGAACTTAGTGGGTTGGGCTACCTGTCCAAGGCTCCTTTCTGCTCTTAGATTCCATGTGGGGTTTTTGGCTCCCTTGTCTTTGTTTTTGTTTCCACTGCTATCCAGCCCCTTCTGTGTGTAATACAGACTTTTACGAAATAGAGTCAGATATTTGGGGTGGCTCCCAAGCATTGGAATCTTTGCTCTTATTAGTATCATCCCCACATGAACTGAGTCAGCCTGAATTTGGGAATTAACTACAGCCGAGAATTGACCAAAACACCAGAGTTTATATTTAGGATTCAGCAAGTGAGTCTTTGAATGAGTGAGACTCAAAAAGGCTGCTGTGCCATTGTGTACTCCAGCCCTCTAAGTTAAATACCAACACTAACCTGCCTACCTCTTCTTGACAACAACTAAATCTCTGCCATTAAATACCAGAGACAGGGCCAGGGATTTAGTTCAGTGGTTCTGCCGCCTGCCTCGCAAGTGCAAGGTCCTGAGTTCGATCCCCGGTACAAAAAACAAACAAATACCAGAGACATTTGTGGGCTCAGGTTGTACAGAACAGCTGTCAAATTTTTTTCTGTCTGCCATCCAAACCCCTTCTAAATAGCAACAACATCCCTTTGAGTCTGCTCTTCTATGTAGTCCGGGGGCGAGGCAAACCTTCCCTCCCTGTTCAGAGGTCGAATCCTTCTCCCCTTCCTCCTCGACTCATCATGTAGCTAAGGATGAGGCCCAGATAATCTTACATTCCCAACTAGAACTTTGAAATGTACGAGGAAGGAAAGGATGCAGGCAAAGGTGATGATCATTCATGATGAAAGCACCAGCAGGAACATCTGACCCATATGTCTTGCTGGAGATTTCCTTGCTGAACCCTCTGAAGCTCCTGTTTCCAAGTCCTTTTCTCCCCCTCCTGTCCTCCCAACAAATTCCCTTCTGCCCAATTAGCCAGGGTATTTCTTTTTTTTGCAAACTTTACAGACACATAGATGCATACCTGGTGCCCTATGGGTAGAGGAAAGTGATGGATGGATCACTGCTCCTTGGCTTTTAGCACTTTACACAGACTACATAAAGCTGGCCATAGTCTGCTGCCAGTGGTGGGCCCAGCAGAGCTGCTATGTGCAATGCCCCTTTTGATTTTTTGGTTTTTTTGTTTTGTTTTGGTTTGGTTTTTTGGTACTGGGGATTGAATTCTGGTTCTTGTGCTTGCAAAGTAGGCGGCAGAACCACTGAGCTAAATCCCTGGCCCCCCTTTTGAATTTTGGTAATATCCCAGACAGAAAAAGACACAGGGACCTGATCAATAGAGCAAATCAGAAGCAACATCCACTCCTCCCACTTACATCCAGAATGTCTTTGTCTTCTTTGGAAAATAAGGATCATAATGTCTCATAGGGATTAATTAATACATGTTAGCAAAGTACTTTGATGTTGGTAGAAAGTGTTAGGTAAGTGCTAAGCTTTTTGCCAAAAGACATAGAGAGACTCAGTGTTGGATGAGAGACTTGGGATTTAGGAGTTCCTGGAATCTGGCCCAGTGCTGGGCTCAGAAAAATGAAGTCATACCTCAGTCCTTGAATAGCAATTCCAAGAAGGGACTGGTAGAATAAGGCTAGCTTGGACCTAATTAGCGTTATTCTGTCCTTGCTGCTGCTGCTACTGCTGAAAACATTTTTGGAACCTGTCTTTCCTCTTGCCAATCCATTTTGCAGCATACAACTCCTGGGGCCTCTGTTCAAAAGACAGGCAGATCATCTTCACTCTGCGATGGAAGCCAGAGTTGGGATTCCTCTCCACTGCCCAGGCCTCATCTCTGAATGTAGACCAGGGCAAAGCCCCAGGCCTCTTCAGTGACCATACCACCAGAGGGGCCAGAGGCAGGGTGGCAGCTGCAAAGGGAACTCCCTTGCTGCAAGTACAAGTACAAGAGCATTTGGCTACATACTTGTTGGGCAGCATTGGCCACAATTAAGTGGCACCTTCACCATCTTCCTGTGACAGTGGTTCATTATGAAATTATATTATCTTTCTTTTAAAAAGAAGGAGAGGAAAGAAGAAAGAGAAGTGAATGGAAATTGCCCTAAAGGAAAACTTGGAGGCATTGACAAGAAGGAAATCATGAGGGCATCTTGTGCCAGGGTCTTGGTTGAGTTCGTCATTCCCGGGGAATTAGTAGAGGTTACTGAATCGGCAGAGTACCAAGGTGACTGGTAGAAGAGGTGATGTTGGGGTTGGGTTGGTGAAAAGGAAAGAAAGGCATGTAAAATGTCCACCACTCCCAGGAAGTTCAGGGAGTTGCAGGTTGGAAACAATGAACAAGGGATTGTTATTTTATAAAACTTTAATGATGTTCTTGAAAATCACAGCCTATGGCTGAATAATTAAGATCTTATGAAGGCATGTGCAGGGGCTATGGGCAGCTTTAGCTCATTTATTTCAGGCAGAATAAAAGGGTTTTCCTGCTACCAGATAATGCTCTCACCAGCCAGGAGGAGGTATAGCTAGCTCAGTGGTAAGGGCAGAGGAGCTGGGTTCAAATCCCCAATCTAACAGTTGCTTGAGTAAGTACAAATCTCTGTTTTTTTAATGTATAAAATAGTGGTGCTAATAGCACTACATCAGAAGGCTGTGGTAAAGAATTCGTGTATTGATGTGGGCAAAGGCCTGGCATACAGTAAGGACTCAGCACATTAGGGCCAGGGATTTAGCTCAGTGGTTCTGTCACCTGCCTCACAAGCGCAAGGACCCGAGTTCAATCCCCGGTACCAGAAAAAAAAAAGGACTCAACACATGTAGCCATCATGGTAGCCATTCAACAAACATTAATCAATAATATATGCGGTACCCAAAAGATATAAAATAGCAATAGAAAATCTGCCTTCAGAGAGTTTAGACTCTAGTGGGACAGCCACTGAATGGACAAGAAATTGCCATTGCAAAATGAGATGAATAAATGCAAGATCTTGTGCTGAAGGGATGTGCTGCAAAGAGGGATCAGAGCTGCAGTGAAAGATGAAATTCAAGCCTTCTAGTCCCACCAGGCCTCCATATGAGCCCCTCTCCCTGCCCTCAGCTCTCCCACACAGTTATCAAGAGGTAGAGAGGTGCAGCCCACCTAGTTGGGCCCATATGGCAGGAAGAGGGTGAGGAGCATCCACATTTTGGTTTATGGTTAGGAGCTGATAGTTTTTGAAATTAGGACCCTTGACTGAACATTTTCCTTTTCTGTTTCTTCCCTTCAAAAAAAAAAATGTTCAACAACCAGAAAGGCCTCTAGTTTCCCAGATTCCCAGAGCCCTGGTCTCTACACCACATGGACATTGTCCACCTCTTCTGCGTCATCTCAAGGCAGCGTTTCAGAAGGTGATCCCCGGCAAAGCCGTCCTTTCAAATCTGTCTTTGTGCCCACGGCCATAATCAACCCTGTGAAGAGCACAGCCGGCTCGGGAGCTTTAGGACAAGGGTCCCTTCGGAAAGGGCGGAACAGCATGAGAAAGAGTAAGTGGTGGCAGAGAGGTACGTGCTTAGAGCTAAGTAAGAGGGGTCCAACCCCAGGGTACATGGGGTGCTTTTGACAAAAGCAGAATCTGGGCTTTAAAATGACCTCTGCAAAGGATGCTTTGTAATTTCCAAACAATTAATTATTGTATTGAAGCCACACTGACTGAAAGTCACCACCCTGGGTCACTTCCTGCATGTGTGATGACCACAAGGATGGAAGCAATCATGTATGCTGACACATAATTAGAACACAGCCAAGACAGGTGCTGGTTCTTACAAGGACAGACTGGCCAAAGCCTCTGCCGGGTCAGTGCTTCTCAAACTATGCTCTAGGGAGGACCCCAGGAGGTGAGTGTGCAGGAGCTGGAGGTAGGAGATGAGAATGAAGGGCCCAGTGCTCAGAACCCCTGACTCCCATTGTGTATTTTATGTAATGTGTGCATAAGGTGGTTTTTTTAAGGTTATAGTGTAAAAACATGTACAAAAGCAAGTCTCCCTCATCCCCTTAGCCCTCAGTTAGAAATTTTCAATAGGTAGGAAGATAGATAGATAGATAGATAGATAGATAGGTAGATAGATAGATAGATAGATAGACAGACAGACACACCCGTTAATTACGCTCACCACACTGTGCTGCACCTTGTTTTTATTTTTCCCTACACAACATCCACATTGCAATAGATACATACCTGTCATTTTAGGAACTATGTTTTCATCTCTTACCATAGTAAATCTCTACATAAAATTTCATTTTGGAGGATTCTAAAAAGTGTTTGAAAATGTTCTGCAGAAGTTCAAGGTTTTCTTCCTCTGTAACCAGCCAAGTGTAGTAAATATGGTTTACTCTATTCTTCCTTAATTAAACTGGGCCCTGCAGTCTCTCTTGCAATCTTAACAAATGATTAAACATGAAAATGATACACACAACTAATTAGAGGAGAAGAGTAACATACGGGACAATACTCTATGCAGGAAAATGCCCCAAGAAAAAGAAAAGTATCTTCACAGTACCCTATCCCAGTGTTTCTGTCTGACTGCCTGTTTGGCCACCAGTCTCTCTACTCTGGCTGCTTCAACTCACCTAACTGTACCTCCTGCCTTTGCCTCCCATTCCTTCCACCACCTCCTTCCCCTCAACACACACACACACACACACACACACAACACACACACATAAGTGCAGTGGTACCTAGGTTCACAAACTTGATTCTTTCCACTATTCTGGTTGCAAACTGAGTTAGATGAGAACTGAATCAAATTCAACGGTTAGGTTCAATGTTGACCTTATTGGGGAAATTTGATACAGTTCTGATCCAGTTTGGTTTGTGGCCAGAATCATAGAGAGAATTGAGTTTGTGAACCAAGGTGCCACTGTATGCACAACAGCCCTGAGCCAGGTACTAACCTATTCAGTCTTCTCATTTGTAAAATGGAAATAAAAACTAATATTTATCTCATCACTGCTACTATATGGATCTAATAAAATAATCTATGAGACTAATGGTATAGTGCCCGGTATAGTGCCCGGTATATATAAGCTCTCAGACACATTAGGGTTTTTTAAATAATATTTTATTAGTAAATAAACTTTATCATTGCTACTACAAATAAATAGGTCCATCTAGAATTCATTTAGGATTGAAGCATTTACACTCAGTCTAGACCACTTCAGAATGCTGAGAATTGCAACCCATTGTCAATGACTCACACTTTCTTTTATAAATTCCCCCTCTACCTCCATATAAATTTTGATTGGCTTAGAGCTTTGACTGTTTGCATTGTATGCACAAGTAATAAGAAAACATTAAATCTCTTGAAAATAAGAAACCAACAAGATAGATACCATGACCCAATTTTTTACACATTCATGGGAGCCTCAGGACATGTCTTCCCAGTGTTGCTTTGACTTCCTGGGTCCTGGAGGCTTTCTCTTTCTCCCTTTTCCTAAGGTGAGACTGGTCAAACTATCAATCTCCCCAAAGCAAAGAGAAATGACAGGAGAATTGACCGTGGGCACCTCACAGAGCTGTCAGTAGAAAAATAAATGTCTAAACTGAAAGGTCAAGCTTGTGTAAATGGTAATGGGCTTTCTTGCTGCAGCTGAGAATGCCCAATGTGTTTAGTGAGTGTCCTGCTTTTCATGTTCCCATCCAGCCTGACAAAGTGTCACAATGCCGAATGTGGCCTTGCCTCAGGCCTTCTATGATAGACATAAATGACTTTGAGTCAAAACGTGTCAGTGGAGTGTCACAAGACACAGATCTCTGGATGAGATATAACCTATAACTTTGTAAATACTGGGAGATGCTTTTGAGAATTGGCCTGCAGTGTTTCTCAGAGCTGTGTCCCCCATTTCCTCCCAGGATGCAGTGAACCTCTGATTCCCAGGTCACCCACAGGACATCTTCCCAAAGGATGGGGCTCTCCTATCTTTAGAGAATTTCCGGAAAGGAATGGTTTCCTTTTACTGAAGGAGGACTATTCCAATTTTGTTTTTAAAAAATAATGAGTTCAGGAAAGGGCAAAACCAGACTCTTGGGCTTTTTATTGTTAATGTACACTACCCATCACCCTAAAATGAGTGATAGCTAAGAAACAGGGCATCTAATACGTTCCAAGCACTATCCAGCTAACATTTTGTGCACATAACAAGCCATAACCCTGACCTGCCCCGTGATGTCCCATTCCTGTCTCTGCCTTACAGATGAGGAAACTGAGGTGCAGGACAGTAACGTGACTTCCTTGTCCTGGACTCCCTGGGACAAAGTCTGATTTGAGATTCTATGTCATAAGACTTTTTTGAGCTCATCTACACATAGCCCTAACTCTGGACAATATTTCCAAGTTTGCCCCTGTCTGATATCCTGCTTGTCTAGCACTCATGCTGTCATTTCCACTCAGCCTTCCTCTCCGCAGGCGCCCCCCAAATAAAGCACTCCCCACCTCATGCCTAAAGCTCTGTCAGAACTGTCTTCAGCAAGTAGCAGGTTAGAATCCTCTTCCCTGCTCCCCTGTTTTCCTCTGTCCTTCCTTCTTGTCCTTCTCAGTTGTCTGTCTCTTGTGTTTCTTAATTTCTGCTGTCTCTCTGTCTCTTGTTTCCTCTGTGGTCTGCATACTATTATGTCTGCTTCTTATTGTGAAGCTATCTCTGTGCCTCTCTTCTTCACTCGGCATCTGAAGGCCCTGGAAGAAGAGAGTAGGGTGTGTCTGTCTGTGTGTGTGTGTGTGTGTGTGTGTGTGTGTGTGTGTGTGTGTGATGGAGTGAGACAGAAAGACAGAGGAGAAAAGCCAAATAGAAGCAATATACCCCTCTCTCTCTCTCTCTGTCACACACACACACACACACACACACACACACACACACACCATTCAGTGAGCCAGTTATTTGCTGTCCGCATCAGCAAACAGCACTAAAAAAGAATAAGGTCACCTGTGAAAGACCCTGGGAGAGTGTGAACACAGTCAAATTAGGAAAGCGCTTAACTATTCCAGGGCATCAGGACACACTCACCCACCCCAACCCGCCTCTGTCCTCTGCCCCTGTTGCTGATATCTCTGTCTTATAATCCCCCAGATGGGTCTCTGCAGAGACCCGCCCAGTCCGGGATCCCCACCCTCGTGATGGGCTCCCTCAGACGCAGCCCCACCATGACAGCGCGGCCTCAGCAGTTCCAATTCTACCAGCCACAGGGGGTCTCCTCCTCCTCCTCCTCTGCAGTGGTGGAGATGGGACCCAAGCCTCCTTCCACCGGGGAGCCTGCCCTCACCTTCGTCAACAGAGGGAGCGAAACCAGGATCCACTCCGCAGCCAGTTCCCTCCTCATGGAAAGCAAGGAAGTCCCCACCAAGAGCGAGCCGCCACCCAAACCGCCTGCATCTGCCCCTCCATCAATCCTGGTGAAACCAGAAAACTCAAGGAATGGCATCGAGAAGGTAGGAGTGGGGCACTGAGAGCCTGACTCTTTAGCCCCGACTTTCCACACCGTCGCAGCCCCTGAGGTTTTAGCGTTAGTGGGCAAAGATCCAGAACCCAGAACGCAGCCACAGAAGAACCCTCACACCACGCCACCTCCCCTCCCTAGACATGGTGCTGACTCCCTTATGCCTCTCAAATCCTTTATACATTCTTCTTTTGAGGCCCAGAGGCTTGGAATAAACATGACTTTGGCATCAGACAAATCTTGATTTGAAACTGCAACTTGCTGGCTGGGTAGCTTTGGGCAAAACACTTTACCCTTCTGAACTTTTCTTTGGCTAGTGTGTAAAATGGAGGTAAGAATAATGATAACCATATAGACTGGAGAGATGAAATGATATAAAGTGCTTACATGGGGCTTGACACATAATCATTCATTATGTCACAGAGGCAACTGAGACACAGGAGAATCTACTATCAAGGTCACACACTGAACGATGTCAATTCCAACAGCTAATTTATTGTGACCTCTGTGGCAGAGGTCAGACCTGTTAACTTCTACCCGGACCTTTTTACACTAGGAGACAGGAGCTTTTGAAATACCCCTGAAGCAGGAAGGATCTGGAAAGGAAGAGGTAACATTAAGAAAATTAGATGATGCTCATTGTTATCTTGAAGTTTTGAACATCACTGCCACTGAGGTGTCACCACCACTAACATCGCTCCCATTCTCCCCAAGACAGGAAGATGATGTAATTTCCTCCTATTTGTTAAGCATTTCCTAAATACTAACAACTTGCAGGCACTGTGCCCAGTACTTCACATGTCCCATCTCGTTTAATACTGACAACACCCCTCTGAAGTAGGTATTATTTTCATCTTCATTTTAAAATAAGAATATGGAGCCTCAGGAAACTAAAGGCCAGTTCTTGAAACCACACACCTGATGCACAGAAATGTCTGGAATAAAATCCATAAAAACTCAGGTTCCTCAATCACCCTCACTGGAGGAAAGATAGCCTATTTAATAAATGGTGTTGGAAAAATTAGATTTCAACCAGCCAAAGATTAAAACTAGACCCATACCTATCACCATGCACTAAACTAAGATCAAAGTGGATTAAAGATCTAAATATTAAGACAGAAACACTAAACTTGCTGGAAGCTAAGTTAGGTAGAACTCTTGAAGACATTGGCATAGGAAAAGACTTCATGAACAAAATCTCAGCACGGGAACAACACACAAAGCACAAAGAATCAAAAACTGGGATCTCATCTTATTAAAAAGCTTCTGCACTGCAAGAGAAAAGCATCAACAGAGCTAAGAGACAACCTACAATGTGGGAAAAAAAATTTTAGCGGCTGTACCTCAGACAAAGGTCTACTATCTAGAATATATAAAGAACTGAAAAAAATCAGACCCCCCAAATTCAAAGACCCAATTCAAAAATGAGCATCTAAAATGAACAGACATTTCTCAGACAAAAAAGTAAAAGCAGCAAATAAATAAATGAAAAAATGGTCAATATCACTGTTCATTCGAGAGATGCAAATGAAAACAACACTGAGATTTCACCTCACCCCAGAAAGAATGGCTGCTATCAAGAAATCTACCAATAATAAATGCTGGCAGAAGTGTAGGGAGAAAGGAACCCTTCTCCATTGTTGGTGGGAGTGTAGACTGGTGCAACCACTGTGGAAATCGGAGATACCTCAAAGAACTAGGGCTAGAGGTCCCATTTGACCCAGCTATTCCCCTGCTGGGGATCTTCCCCAAAGAATTAAAAGAATCATACCACAGTGATGTATGTGCACCCATGTTTATAGCAGCACAGCTTATAATAGCTAAAGCCTGGAAACAGCCCAAGTGCCCATCAACTGGAAACTGGATAAAGAAGATGTGGGGTTTTTTTTATAAATGGAGTACTACTCAGCCATAAAGAATGAGAAACTAGAGACATTTATAGCTAAATGGATACATATTGAGGCCATCCTCTTAAGTGAAATAAATAGGACACACGTATAAATACCAAATAGTTTCTCTAGTGTGAGAAACTGAAAGTGTAAATAAGGATTAAAATGATTAAAATGAATAATTGATAATTTGAAATAGGAAAAGGTCCAAAGGTGTAGAGGTGGTGGGAGGGGAAAGGGAAAAGAAAGAAGGGAAAGGAGAAATTATGAGAAAAGAAAAAAAATGGAAACAAAATCTATGTAAATAGGGGAGGGTGAAGGGGGTGAAGGGCGCACAGGTAATGGGGAAAAGAATAAGAACCAAGATACATCACGTACAGGTACAAGCACCCAATGATAAATGTAAACGTATTGTATACCTAAAATGTACCAATAAAAGAATTTTTTTAAAAACCCTCAGACTCCTAATGCTAAGCTATACACTTACAGGAAAAGGCATTTTCAAAAAGAGTTGTGATTCATATGAGTGTTGGGAGTTCTCGTTCTGACTCAGAGTATTCAAGTGATTTAAACTTTTCCAGGCACAGCTGCCCAATAAGCTAAGTTATTAGATATAGCCCTCAAACAGGGTTTAGTCAGTCTCCAGGCCCCAGCTAGCTATGGAAAGAGTCAAAAAGTGTGAAGAAATTTTGGGTTATCAGTTGAGGATACAAGGATTGAATTTCATGGAAAAAAAGAAATAATTCCCAGTATCTACAGAATACTTTATTAAACCCTAAGACAGCGATTGGCCAAAGCAAATACCTTTAATTACTAGGCAGTTATATAACAGACTAGGACAGGTGAAAAGAAGGAGAGTGAGGCTGGACTTGGAGCAAACAGGAGCTCACAAGTCTCACATAAAGGGGAACTGTTCCTTGGGTCCAGTCAACTATTGCCAGATGGGGAGTTACCCAGTGTGCAAGATCTGGTTGTTTTTTTTTTCAATGCTAGAAGATTGAACCTAGGAAAGCTCTACCACTGAGCTACATCCCCAGCCCTTTTTCTTTATTTTTTATTTTGAGACAGAGTCTCACTACGGTGCCCAGCCAAGGCTCAACATTGTGTTCCTCCTGCCTCAGTCTCTATAAGGGCTGGGATTACAGATGTGCTTCACCACGCCTAGTCTTTGATTTTTTTAAACACACACATGAAGTCCTGGATTTTTACATGCAGTCTTCTGGTCATTCTGTGTGGAGAAATACATCAAATTCTCAAACATTCTGAAGGCTAAATTCAGCCAGCAGGTGTCTAATGAGCAAACGATCCACTGAGGGCTTACCAGACTATTAAGGAAATCTGTAAATAAAGTCACAAGGAGAGGCCTCAACAAAGAGTTTGGCCTGGAGTTAGACCTTAACCAGGGCAGCAAGGAGACAGGGAAGGTGAGCTTTTATTTGCTAGAAGGGATCATACCCTCTTGCATCAGGCCCTTTTTATAAATAATTGCCTACTCTATGTCTCCCAGATAATGCTGAGTCTTCTTCAGTTCTCGATTTAAATAGCTCTGCCTCTAAGAAGCCTTCCCAGCCTAGGCCCATCGCAGCTGTAGTTAGGTTCTTCTCTGCATTCACAGTGTCTGATACCTCCCCCATCATGCACTTGTTATGATTTTCTGTTTGGCTTTGTTCAGTCTTGGATTCACACCTCCTAACAGAGTGCATTATGCACAGTAAACACTCCTAGTAGACAGAAGTATTTGCTGAATGAATAACACATAGATAAGGCATTCTGAGTGGGGACAAATGTAGAAAAACAACATGAACTCAGTCCCAGGGGAAACAGTACATGTCTCACCCATGTTCCTTTGCTCTTTTCTCTTGCAGCAAGTAAAAACCGTGAGATTCCAGAATTACAGCCCTCCTCCCACCAAACATCACACCTCCCATTCCTCCTCTGGAAAGCCTGAACAATCAGCCACCCTCAAGGGGTCCCAGCCTGAAGCAGCCTCCTTGAGCCCAGAGATGACCATCCTGTTTGCCCACCGAAGCGGCTGCCATTCGGGACAGCAGACAGACCTCCGAAGAAAGTCAGCTTTTGGCAAGGCCACAACCCCAGTGTCCACTGCCTCAGCCATGAAGACCATGTCTCCCAGCAAATGAATCTACAGGTGGCTTTTCCTAGAACACAAAGAGGTGAATTGCATTTAAATACAGTGTGCTCCACTGAGACCATCCTGCCATTCTTTGGGGACTCCTTCTGTTTGTTTTTACCTCTAGGAAAAGGAAAGTGGAAGCAGGAATTCCTGCCCTGGGTGTAGTGGCCTTCTGAACGTAAGGAATCTATTCAGCCAGGCCCACTATTCAGACCAAGGATTAGGAGAGCGTCATGCCCACTTTGTCCTCCAGTATGTAGTGTGGATTCTCATCTTCTATGTTCCATGTAGAATTTCTGTGGTGTCCTAAAAGGGGCTTCAACCAGAAGTATGCCAGAGGTGGAATTGTTGGCATTGCTTCTTTGACCTTATCACCATTTTCTCCTCTTACCCCATTAGAACAGCTTCTGCCATCTTCGGAGGCCTATACAGTGGCCACTAATAGCTCCTCCACAGAATCATAATTCTGGTATAAGACGGATACTTTGAACATTTTAAACTCACTAAAACTTCTGAGTTTGAACCAAACAAAATGAGAAAGATGACTATGAAATATCAAGTTATCATACTTTAAGTTTCTCAATCTGTTTCTGCACATATAAACCTACCCAATAAATAAGCAGGAAGCACAGAGCTGTGAATATGCATGTGTTATGGACAATTAATTCATCCCCACCACCAAAACAGAACATGGTGTACCCAAAAACAGCCTTAAATAGGGGCTCAGTTTGGATATATTTTCTTGTTTACACTGTTACATTTTTGCTTTCCCTGACTTCTCCTTTGGGTTAGGCTAGTTGTCTCCACCATAAGGCACCTATGTCAATGAGAATATGGGAGTCTAAGGCTGGAGGAAGTGCTTCCCAGAGGAAAGCTGTTATCAAAGGGGCTGAACAAAGAAGGTCAGAGAGAAAATGGAAAGTAAGGAGGAAGAAAAAGAGGAAGGGCAAAAAATATAGGGAAGAGAGAAGGAGGAAGAGATGAAAGCACAACAGAAAGATGAACATATCAGGGAAAAAGATAAAAGACTCATGGGTGGGAGGCAACTTTGACATTCCCAACAAATAGAGTAAAAAGGACAGGGTCTGCAATGAAGAAAGGGGCAAAACCCCACAAAGAAAGAGCTGAAGTGAGCAGGACTGGACAGGCAGAGCCTTGTAAACTGGAGTAAGGAGGCAAGGCCATGCTGTAAGACAATCCATTCATTCTCGTTAAACTTTTTTTTTCCTTAAAATTTTTTATTGATACATTTTAGGTATACAATACATTTACATTTATCATTGGCTGCTTGTACCTGTACATGATGTATCTTTTTCCCCCCATTAACTTTATTGGCACATTTTAGGTATACAGTTACATTCATCATTGGGATCTTGTACCATTACATGAGTCTCTTGGTTCTTATTTTTTTTCCCCTTCCCTTGCCCTCCCTTCACCCCCTCCACCCTTCCCTATTTGCAAAG
>NW_004624774.1:5558479-5575089 GCF_000247695.1 Heterocephalus glaber
ATTATTTCTGATTTCATTTTTCCCAGATCCTCTTTTGTTGCCAGTTCAGAGAGTCCAGGTGGTTGAGTATCAGAGTGTTCCATCTTGTTTCCCTTTGGGGTTGCTGTAGGTGATCTGGAAGTCTGTTTTTGAGGCTTTGTATGTGTCTTCTCATTTCCACGGTGGGGGGGGGGGTTGCTTCTGGCTCCCACGTGGCTCACCTTCTGTGCCCTAGGAGCTTGGGATGGCAGCAGGGGGGCTTCCTTCTGGGTGCTGGGACTGGCTGAGCTTCACTGCCCATTCTTGTTAAACTTAATTGTTGAGATTTAACATTCACTGCGTGCCCATCAGTGTGGATACTTTGATGCATAAATGTCATTTGGTACTAATACTGGATCCCATAAAAAAAAAAAATGCAGGCCTAATTGGACCTTTCCCATAGATAGATCTTGCAGGTCTTGGAATTACAAATGTATCTTTTAGCTACCTACACACTTGGCATATTAAATTATCTGTAGACTTTTCCAGAATGTAATAGAACAAAGTGTTGTGCCCAGATCGCGAAGTCCCCAAAGACCACCAAGGAGCCGATTCCGATGTAAACACACGAGGGTTGTTTATTCAAGCTCGAGCAGGGGCACTCAACCGTCACCGACACAGCAGATCAGGATTGAGAGCCCCGAATTTCAAATCAGCAGGGTTTTTATTGTGACTACAGCAAGGTTTAAGGATTTTCCATTTAGCAGTTACATGATTGGTTGATATTTAGCAAGCATGGGGTGTACATGGGGGGGCGGTTGAGGGGTGGCTACATGTAGATTTTATGGGAAAAAGGAACAATCAGCACATTGACAGAATGTTCTATAGATAATGGGCCCGGGAGCATCTGTTTTCTGGGCAGACAGAGGATTGAGTTAGAAGCTGTGTCCTTTTTTTATCTGTTGTCCCACAGCAAGGACATTTTATCATTATTTTATGGGCACAAAGGAGACTAGGGGAATAGTTGACTTCAGTGAAGTGGAATTTATGTCAAGGCCACTTTACTGTCTTATTCCAAGATGGAGTCAAATTTTAAAATGGAGTTAGTTAGGTCTCACAAAAGCAAAGCCATAATCCTGCCAAGGATCATGTGTCACATGTGTCATTATGTGTCACATGTGTGAGATTGTTGTGGCTGGTAGAGCAAACATGGTAGCATGTTGGTCTAGCATTTCTGTGAGATGCTGACCTGTGTGCACTCCACAAAATGAACATGCCAACTCCATGCCTCACTGAACTGAATTTACTGATCCAGTGGTGAAATGGCATACAGTCATAAGGACAGGGAAACATGGTATGATTTGTCCAAATACGAGTACCTATATCTCATCTTTTCCCAAAAAGCCTTCTCAATTAGTTTTTTTAGCAGCTTATTTTACACTGAGTGGCAGAGATGTAGCATAAGACAGCTAAATGTTCAGTCTGTGCCTCAGTAGCAATGGATCCAGTCAATTTTTCACTTTTGTGGCTATCAAGCAAGTTCTTTAGGTATAATGCAAATGTGCTTACGAAATGGAAATGAAAATAGAGCATGAAACAAAGTAGTCTCCCCATTATCCACTATTTCTACAAGATAACCGCTTTGAGAAATGGAAAAACTCAAAAACTCCTAGGCCTGTCACTCCCATTCCATCCCGACCCTTCACCCATGCCCATCAAACTCACTCACTCCCAAACTAAATCTCATCTTTATAGAGTTTAAAGAATGTTTGGCAGGGATAAGGGGATGTTGTTTCCAGATAAAAATTTACCTCAGCAGCACCTTTAATTCATTCATCCCACCAACTTGTTTCTAACCATTACTACATGCTGGGCACAGCAACAAGGACCATAGACCCGGACCCTCATGTAATTTCCAAAAAATCTTTACAGAGTAGCTGTAATTGTTCCTATTAGAGAGCAAAGGAAATTGAGGCTTGAAGATTAACTACAGTTGACAGAGCAAGGATGCAGACTCGAGCTATTGGATATCAAAGCCCAACTTGGGACTGTGCTGTGTGAGCAAAAAGACTGACCTTGACTTCAGGCCACTGGCTCCGTACTACTAGGAAGCAGCTTAGTGCACTTTTGATTACAGAGGCACAGATCCCAGCAGGCTCTGCTGCACACAAACTGAGTTCAAATCCTCATTTATCACTTTCTGGCCTTGTGGTGTCAGGCAAACTACTTAGCCTCCCAGAGCCTCCTTTGCTTTAATAGGACCAATAGCAATGCCAACCTCACTGGACTGTCGAGAAGCTTCACTGAGATAATAACCCTACACAATTTTAACAGTGCTGACCCAGAGAGAACACCTAACAAATGCAGGGCTTAGATGTTTTTAAGAAAATAGGTCATTGAAATTCCACTTGGGAAATTCTAAAACAAGGGCATACCCTGGTCTGTGGTGCTAAAAAGAACCCAACACAGCCTAGTTTGGGGAGACCAGGCCACAAACCAGACTGAACCCTGAAGGACAAGCAAGAGTCAGAGAGACAAACTGATGGGAGAAGTGGTGTTCTAGCCAGGGGGAGAGCTTTGACAATTGGGTTTAAATGTAGCAGCCAAGCCAAGCTCCCTTATCCTTACATGAATCCACTCTTCTGTGGAACATTCCAGGGATCTCAGATGGAAGCCTAGTGCCTCAAGTCTGAAGGTGAAAATTCCAGCCTATGAGAGCTCCCCCTCTGCTAAGCCACAAGATACCTGAGGAAAGGTGCCCCTTTGCCTCATAGTCAGATGCCAGCACCATGTTGCTAAGAAAGGTGCTGAATTTGATTTATACTTAAGGCTATTGATTCCCCCTGCTTTAAAACCATGCATATAAAAAATAAATTTAAAAAAAGAAAGGTGCCAAGGGTAGGATTTAACTGGAGGCAGTAAGGGGACAACTGAAAGGTGATGATGGGTCACAACCAGCTGAGGACAGTCTCTAGCAACCATTTTTGAAGAAATGGTCTCATTACACAGCATCAAGATCCTTGATTAGGGCTTGTCACCATCCCTCCTCATGTGAGACCAGCCTCATCCTCTGCCCTTCAGCCATCTATAGACTGGGATTCAGGAGCAGAAGTATTTGAAGCAGTGGCCCACCTATGACTTAATGAGTTGAAGGACTGACTTCACACACAACTCAGTGACTTCTAGTATCTCTTGCAAAGTCAGAGGTCTGTCCACATGAGGCCTGTTTCCCCTGAACAGTCCAGGGAACCTGGATCCAGGTCCAGATGGCCTCGATTAAGCGGACATCCACTCATCAATTTGCCACGACCCCACAACCTGCTCCACTCACTCACTCTCATGACCCGACCCGTGCCTGAACTCGGCATGTTCTCCTTAGAGACTAGGTGTTGGACTCCTTCTCTCAGGTCATCATAAACCCTGCAAAAGCTAGAGCTGAATCCTTAGAGACAGGCTACTCCAGGGAGGATTGGCTCCACCAAGTGTAGTGAGCCTAATCCAGGCCCTAGAGAACCTTATGCAGCAATTTTGAGGTGGGAACTAGGCAGCTGTGTTCTTAACAAGCTTCCCAAGTGATTCTGAAGCTCATGAAATAGGAAGCTCTAATCCATTTTTCTCATTTTATATAGCAGAGCTGACATTCAGCTCTGGCAGTCAACAGGAATATGGCCACACCAGCTGTTAAAATATTAAAGTACTTCTGTACTGATTGGTGAATGGCAGATGCCCTGAGCTCCCTGAAGTCTCTCCCCCTCCCACACCCTGACCCTTCCTCAGATCCTCTCCACTAGTCTACAATCCAGTAGTTAACACACTAAAGCCAGGCAGAATGAAGCCCTCTGGCAATAAAGCCCTTCTTCATTCTGATTGCCTAGTACCTATAGCATATTGGTTAGTAAATGTCTTGACTATTACTCTGTAGTACAGAACAGGGCCCAGAGAGGTCACTCGAGGTCTGAGAACACTGTGAGCAAGCCCACAACTCTTCCCAACACTACCCTACATCTTTGCCGATCACATTTGCCAGGCTGTTGGCCCAAGAAGGGAGCTGACTGGGAAGGGAGTCCCATGCATGTTAGTTTACCTGTTTCATGGACCCCTTTCACAGACAGAAGCAATGCCTGTGTGCTTCTCAGCTCCTCTGGCATACATTTGGGAGGTGTGGAAGTTATTTGTTTCAATGAGAAGAGCAGATGTCCTTCCTCATCCTCTCACCTACCTCTGACCTTGCAGGCCAGCCACACACTTCCGGGTGCCCTCCCTGGGAAGTGAATAGCTGTGGCATGCAGAGCAGCAAGGTCCTTTCCAGTCTCTCAGTCTCTTGCTCAGTTGCTACCACTGAGGCTTCCCTTGTTTACATACCAAGAGAATAGACCTTAGCTCTCCTTTAGGCCAAGAGAAGAGATTGTTAGCACCTGCAGCAACCTCGGACGTGACCATAAAAGACAGTCACTTAGGGAATGTGCTTGGGAGGCAGGACCAAACCACAGAGGCTAACTGCAAAGATCCTTGAGTCAGGTTGGTGTCATTGAGAATAAATCATGCAAGGACATTTTGCTTGAAATAGAGCAATGTTAAATGATCAAGCTGTCTGCCAGCATTATGTCCTCGACTAGAGCAGAATCAAAGTGTTCTGAGGAGATACTCTGTCCACTGATCTACACTTTGACAAATAGAATGCAGCAGAGGTGGGATCCAAGGTTTGCCTTCAAATCAAAGATGAGGGGCAGGGAGGAGCATTACACATGCACCCATCCATTCGCTCAACAGCAGTTATCTATCACTCACTCTGGACCAGGCTATGTGAGACAGAATGAGCACACAGTGTCTAACAGGATAGACAAAAATAGGTAAGACTTTACCATAGAAAGATATGGTCCTCATACAAGATGGTTTGTTTCTTATTCATTTTTTCTGGGTTTTAGACATCATTCTGCTTTTTTGCCTGCTTTATCATTAAACATTTCCTACATATAAAATATACAATAGGATCATAAGACAACCATACACCTGCCACCCAGCTTTTTAAAATACTGTAATTATCAATAGTATTGAATTCCATTGTGTGCCTCTTCCAATCCCATCCTTTTCTTCCCCTATCTTCCCTCACAACCACTATCCTGAATTCCATGTTTATCATTACCTTGTAATCTTCCTACAGGTGGACTATGTGGAATTTTCAGTGCAGCCCATAGTGGTAGTCAGTAAACACAAGTCAAAGCAAACATTGCAGCTTTGAGCTGTTGTATTCAGCCAGAATATTTGAGCCCATCTGGTTTCTGTCCTTGGGATTCTAAGGCTTTGACTCATTGCTAGAAACTGAGATTTTGATGGACAAATATGTCTTGTTTTGAGAGGTTCCAGTTTGGAGGGATTGTACAAGAATTCTTCCAAGTACTGTTTGTTGCTTCTGAATGGGGCAATACAGGTTGAGGCTGTGCTCAAACTGTTGAGCATAGGATTCTGTGTGTGTGTGAGTGTGTGTGTGTGTGACTAGAGATTTATCCCAGGGCCTTAGCACTGAGTTACATCATCAGCCCTTTATTTTTCATTTTTTATTTTGAGACAATCTTGCTAATTGCTAAGTTGCCCAGGCTGGGCTCAAACTTAATGATCCTCCTGCCTCAGTCTCCCAGAGTGCTGGAAATACAGGCATGTTCCATCACGCCTGGTTGAATGTAGGACAGCTCTCCTCTGGGCCTGGCCTGGCACCCCTGGGTGGCGGACTACAGAAACCAAAAGCAGCTCCTCAGAATCTGAAACTGAAAGACATTTATGAGGTATGAAGGGAAAAGCTATTTTGGCCCCAACTTCAGATCAAAAACCTGAGACTCAGAATGTCTCAATCCCTTGCCTAAAGTCACAAAATTAGTTTGAGTTAAAAGCAGAAATCAAAACAAAAATGCACCTATCATAAGCCAAGTGATTTACATGCTACGTGCATTATGCCATTTAATCCTACCTAACCCTTGAGAGAGGCACTGTTGTCATCCCACTTTGGGGATTAGAAATAAGGCTTGGAGGCCAAATGACCTGTCCAAGGCAACACAGACTATGACCCATATCTCTAAGCCCAAACTCTAATCTTCAGTCACTACCTCCCTCTTCAGTGGTGACTCTAAACATACTTCTAGTATAGCTGAGGTTGGAAAAGGCGGACAAAGGTGTATGCTGCAGAGCTCACTGGGATGAGGGGGGAGACAGTGAGGGATTTCACTCAGAAGGTCAAGTCCTCCCAGAGAAAAACAAGGAAAGGGCTTGTGCATAATAAAGTGGGAAGGAGGATAACCAGGAGGATTCTGCACATAGAAACCCAAAAGGTAAAGTCCTGTTGCAAGGACTGCCAGTCACAGCCACACAACTTGAAAAAGAACCAAAGTTTGCAATGTGGTTCTGGATCATTGATGTCAAAACACGATGATATGGCCGGGGATTTAGCTCAGTGATTCCAGTGCCTGCCTCACAAGCAAAAGGTCCCGAGTTCGATCCGCAGTACCAAAAAAAAAAAAACACAGTGATCATTTTACATTCCCCAGATCACTCCCTCTTCATGAGATTATTTCTGGTTTTGCTTGTCCTCACACCAAACGATACAGAGCACAGTCCCAGAAGAAGAGGGGTATGATTCCAAAATAAGTCCCACTTTCATCTCCTCGGTGGGAACAAGAGGACTCAGAGAGCAGATATCTTTCAGTGTTCCAGTGCTGGTGTTTATCCAGAGTTCAAAGACAACATCCACAGATGCAAGCTAATTATGCAAATAGGGTCACTGCTGACAGGCAAGAACTGCAGCACTGTAAGGACTAAAAGGACATCTGCCCGGAACCAGGGAGAAAGGCAAAAGCCATTTGCAGAAGCCATTTTGTGTGCTGTGTGCATTTTATATTAGTACCTTTGGAACCAGCAGCTCTAGCAAAACCAACCAACTTGATGAGCGTCTTTTGTAGTGTCAGGGTTTGACTGCTGTAGGCCATTCGTGTCCTGGAGCCCAGAGCCGTCCTGATGTGCTTCCTATGAAAATGATTCCCTGAGCTTCTGAGAGGACTGTGAACAGTTTCCACACCCAGGAGAGCCAATCGAATAAGCAAAAAGCAACTATGAGTCAAAACATAAGGAGACAGCTAAAACAGGCCTGCAGGCCAAAAGAGGAATTTGAACAAATATTGCCTCCACAGGACTAGACCCACGTTCCTGCTCCCCCTGCCTTCTCCCCAGTTCCTCAGGAGATGTTTTATGTGTCTGTCAAGGAGAGTGGAGGACCACGCTGCACGTAGAGGACATGTCAGTCACAGCCAGAATGCGCACACCAGCTTCCAAGACAAGGACCAGAACAGTCAGACAGAGGGGTGGCAGTGCTGTGAAGGAAGGCTAATTTAGATATCAAAACACATGCCCAAATATTCTGTTTTTCACATCCTATTTATAAACTGATTTTTTTAAAGCTAAGGTTGTTTTTAGATGTTGGTGAATTTGGGAGCTTAGGCCATTTTCATTATGGGAGTCTCCAACAGAGGACCAGATTTTAAAGCACCAGCCAAAAAAAGGATTTGGGATCCCTGTACCAGCTCTGTTCCCAGCCACTAGAACCTTACAAGATTTGGAGAAGTGATCTAATAGCTAGGATGATGAGTTTTGTCCCAAATGTGTTATTTGCTAGCTATATTTCTTTTGGAAAAATGAAAAAGGAAACTTGGAAAAGTTACAACACCTCCCTTGACTTCAATTTACTCATCTGTAAAATGGGGACCAAGTAGATCTCTTGGTGCAATTAAATGTGATCATGCATGGCAGCTCTGCGGATGGCACTGAGTGCATGGAAGTGTTCAATAAATGGTAACCATTAGCAATAAAAGGATGTGGAGGCACAATTCAAATACAAAAATAACAAGCTAGGCTCTATTGTGCAGAAGGGAGAGAAGGAAACAATGAGAGAGTGTTTCAGTCATTAGAAGATCTTCGTCACAGAGAAAAGGTCCTGAAAAGGGGAAGCACAGAGAAATGTCATCAGGGTGTAGACAGTAAAGTGCCAGGGCTCTCGAGTCATGTGTCCCTAAGTTCAGCTGCTGGCCCCACTGCTTCTTGGCTGTCTGAACTTGGGGCAACCTAACTCACCTTTCTGGGGCTTCTTTACTCACCTAAAGGTGGAAACAACACGAGGCACTCTGTAGGGTGGTTGAGAAGATTGAGTGAGACGCTGGAGTGCAGAAAGGGGCCTGGAAATGGTAGCTGCTGGGGAGTTTGCAGGGATGACAAAGGCTGGAAAGCAGGGTGAGAAGGAGAAATGTTTAACATAAGAACAGAGCATCACTAGCTGCCATTTACCAGACATGTGCTAAACGCCAGGTCCTGAGCTGATCCCTCGGGCTCAGTCAGGTCCGCCATAGGGTGCTTAAGAGCACAGTGGAGTGTGGTGACTTGGATTCAAGTCCAGGCTGCATTTGCTCACTGTGTCACCATGGGCGGGCAAGTCATTTGGGCTATGCAACCTTTAGCTTCCTCCCTTGTAAAGCGCAGGTATAAACTGTGCCTTCCTTGTGTGGTGTCGGGGGAGTAAATAAGATATGGACATAAAGTCATTAGCACGTGCCCAGCATACAGAAAACTCTCTGTGAGGTTGACTATTACTCTTAGTATTTACGTGCATTTTCTTATTTAATGCTCACAACACCCCATGAGCTAAATGTTATTGTCCCCTCCTTATAGATCAAAAAACTGAAGCTCAGAGGATAAATCGTCACAGTTAAGAAGCAGTGAGGCCAGCTCTGAAAGACTAGAAACTTCCTTGCTCTTGTTACCTCTAGAGCTGATAATCAGTACCAGAGTTGAGCTGATAGGACAATTATTTTAAAATGCCATAACTCTCATCAGTCTTTTCTTTTCTGGTTATCCCTACCACCTACCCACCTCCTCTACTCAAGGTCTAATGCTCAGGGCGTCTGCACCCCAGAATGCAGCGGCCAAGCACACTGGTGTTGCCCCTCTGGGGACCAGCATTGACACGATTTACGAAATGTCCATTCTGACGCGTAAGAAGGTCTGACATGGACAAGCTTCCGGCTGACCGGTGATTTCCATAACAACTCCTCCTCCTTGTTGCCAATTAACAGAAATTAAATCTCCCGGGCACACGTTGTAATTTAGAAACTACACGGGGTGATTAGCTAATCCCTGTTGGACATGCCAGTATGGCCTGCAGGATCCAGGCCATCATTCCCCTCGCTCCATCTCATTTAAAATCACAGAAGGTTTTTCGACAGGGTATGGTGGCACTCGCCTGTAATCCTAGCACTTGGGAGGCTAAGACAGAAGGATAGCCATGAGTACAAGGCCAACTTGAACTACATAGCAAGACCCTGTCTCATAAAAAAGTTACAGATGGTTTTCTCCCTGGGTAAAAATCAATGTCATATCATTCATTTATTTATTCATTTTTTTGCTCAAAAAATATTGACTAGGTGCCTACTGTGTGCCAGGGATTTTCCCTACAGTTGGGAGAACAACACAGGTAAGCTTCTTACCATAGTAAGGGCAGTGATTGATGAACAACTGCACAGGATCTCTATATGACAGATGGCATGAAGCACTGAGACAGGAGAGCTGAGGGAGGTGAGCTACATAGTGGAGGCTGGCCTGGGAAGGCTCTTTCAAGGAGGCGACATCTGAAGCTCGACCTGGGACTAAGAAAGAAGCAGACATGCAGCCTGGTGGGAAGAGCAGAAGCAACCTCACTGTTTTCAGGAAACTCCCCATGAGTGCTTCCATTAACAGCCCTTCATTTGTCAGGCATTTTTATCAAGCTATAAGAATTCATTGAAGGAACAATTGGAGCATAGATGAACACCCCCCCACCCCACCCCCCCCCACCCCCGCCACAAGAGGGACCTTCATAGAAGGATGCACTCCCCGGAGCTGCTCCTGGAGTCATCACAAGCAGCAGTGCAGGTTCTCTTTTCTCTATCCCATTCCCCACTTCTAAAGCAAGTGGCTTGGCTTGTGGACCAGCTTTCCAGGACTAGGATCCTAGAACGCACCTTCCAGAGGGACAGACACAGCCCTTTAAAGCAACAACTGTGAAGCAAGTAAAAAGCAATCTGTCACTTTTTTAAATTTAAAAAAAAGTCAAAATAGTCATTTGGAATTGTGTGGACAAGGCATGAAATGTCATCTCCCTGGTTATCATCAGGATATACTCTGAATTTCCATGCCCACTCATACATTTAGAAAATGCTTATTATGACTTGTAGTGTCTCTCTCTCCCCGCCCCCCTCTCTCTCTCTGTCCTGCCTCTTTTTCTCTGTCTCTTCTCTCTCTCCCTCCCTCTCTCTCAGCAGTTAGGAGCCCGGGTTATAGAATTGATCCACCTGGCCAGGGATTTAGCTCAGTGGTTCCAACACCTGTCTCAAAAGTGCAAGGACCTGAGTTCGATCCCCAGTACCAAATAAATAAATAAAACGGGAAGCTCAGCCAGTCCCAGCACCCAGAGGGAAGCTCCCCAGCCTCCATCCCAGGCTCCTAGTGCAGTGAAGCTCAGCTGGTCCCAGCACCCGGAAGGAAGCTGGGACAGAGGCGTCAGGGCCCTGAGCAGTGGACCAAGGCAGTGTGTGCAGAGTGTGGCCTCAGAAGACTCGCCTGAGTCGTTGCTCACTTTCTGTGCCAGGTATTGGGAGTGTGGGCTTGCTGTCTCCCCCAAGGCTGAGTGAGCTGCTTCTGGGGTTGTTGGGCAGCCAGTGCCCAGAAAGCTCCCCGTGTGTTTGCACCCAGCTGTGCACAGAGCAAAGGGCTCCGACATTTCACATCGCTGTTGTCCCAAGCTTGGCCACAGAGATCCCAGCAGATGCGCTTGGCTTCCGAGGTTGCCGCTTGGTTCCCCGGGCTCGCCTCACCTGCCACACCCCGGCTGGCAGCTGGAGGGCCGCGTGGCCCTGAAGAGTTTCGCTTCACTTCCCTCTATTTTGGTTTTGCCATCAGGGCCTCATTTCCTCTTATTGCTTATAATTCGCTGTGTTATTTCATCAGTGCATGGTGGTTACATTCATGGTAAGGTCAGTACATTGTGGGGAAATCTGTAAACCGTGGATTGCTCTCAAAGTCACTTCTATGGAGCACACAGTCCCTGTCCCCTGGCGTTGCCTGCCCAAGGCCCGGCTCTGTCTGGATGATTCTTTCTTTGTGGCCGGTGCAGTGGGCAGTGGGGCACAGTGTGAGGGCCCAGCAGCATCCGGCCAGGATGGGGTGCGGGTGTGCAGTCAGGGAGGGATTCCAGGACAGTCTGGTGCAGTCAGGAGCCGCAGCTGTTCGTGGACACCAGAAAGATGGTTCCTGCAGCTTTGCAGGGGCTGTGTGCAGCTTGCAGCCTGGTGCAGGATTTGGGGCCCCAGGAGTGATGTCACCCAGGGACAGACTCACCCTGCTCTCTGCCCAGCTCAGCATGCGGAGAGGAGGAAAGCACTCGGGGACTGTGCACACCAGGGCAGTGTGGGAGGGAGGTCAGGTCTCAGCCTGTGGTCACCCGCCCAGAATGACATCACTCACCTGGCACGAGGCAGCGACTCACTGGCCTCTCAGGGAGCAGCAGCCCCTCTGGTGGAGCCCATAGCCCTAGCCAGAGATGCTGAGCTGACCCAAGCGTTAATGGTGGACACCCAGCCATCAGGATCCATTCGTTTTTCAGAGCCGCTCAGTGAAGCCAGGTGAGGTGGTGCAGCTCTGCTACCTAGCACTCTGGGAGGCCCAGGCTGGGTGATGGCAACTTAATGAGAAGACTCTGACAATCACAATCACACATTAAATGGGCTGCTGATGTGGCTCAGTGAGAAGGTCCTGAATTTAATCCCCAGTACTGAAAATAAGTTTTACTGATTTGTAAAGACCTCAATCCATGGGCAGGGCTGGACCATACACCCCCAGGAACCTCCAGCCTCTGCTGTCCAAGATGCTCTGTGGTTTCATATTTTAAGAGTAAAATTTAATAGAGAGGAGAGAATGTTCGTCCATCTCCAAGTAGGCAGGCTGGGGCTGTGCTGTCCTGTCCCTCTGCCTTCTGAGCGGAGACAGACAGCAGCCAGAGCAGACTGTCCCCAGGTGAGCCCAAAGACCTGCAGAGCTGATGTCTGGGAGGTCACCTGGAGCTCAACCAGGATGACATGCTCTGCCCTGCAGACTCTACAGAAGGAGCCCATCGCTGGCCCCATTCCTGTGACTATGACCGGAGTCTCCGCTGCCAGGCTTCCACCCTAAAAAGTAGCATTGATGACACAGACACCGGGGACCCTGGAAGCAGGAGGGCAGAGGCTGCTGAGCCAACCGTGTCACTAGGGCCCTGAATGTGTGGGGTTGAGCTTGACAGGCCAGGTCCCCACTCACATAATGAGATGGTAGGAGAGCTGAGGAGTGGCACACCCCCTCCCAGCAGGGAAGACACAGCCTGAACCCCGAGATGCAGACAGGGAGGGGGCACCTAGGGGAGGCCACGGCCCAGTGGGTTTCCTGCGACGGTGCCCTTCTCCTGTCCTTCATTCAGACTGCACACGTTATCTTACTGTGATAAATACATCCTGTCTGGCAACACAACCTGGATTACCTACTGAAGAAGCCAATGAAAAATGGCCGGGATCTTTCTAAGGTTTCCCCTTCTGCATAGCGCAAGATTCATCAGCCCCTCTCAGGACTGTGTGGCCAAAGGCAAGTCCGACTCCACTGGTGTGAACCCTGCAGGCCAGCTGCCTGTGGGGACGAGAGAGGAGCAGTGGCCAGGGGCGTGGGCAGGAGCCACTAAGCACAGTGCTCTGGGGATGGGCACACACAAGGAGAAGGCACTTCAGGCCACCACGCTGACCCTTTTAAACACTAAAATTTTAAGTTTTATTAAAAGCTAGTTCTATTATTTATATAAATCCAAGAAATAAGGGCAATTGTAAATACCAAAACAAGAGGCAGCATAAGTGAAGGAAACAGTGGGAGGGGCCAGGAGCTGGCCCAAGGCGGAGCTCAGGAGGTGACACGGACCGCTGTGCAACCACCGGGTGCCCCAGCACTGCAGCAGGTGAAGGGGCTGCCACGGACTCTGGCTGTGGTCCCAGTGCTGGGCAGGAAGCTGCAGGTGGAGCTGGCTCGGGCTCCACATGTGGGACTTCAGCTGGGGCTGGAGCTGGTCCTGCAGTTCCAAGAGAAGAAAAAGTCATCAACTGTCCATGTTCCCTCCCAGGGCAACACCTCTCCACTGCCCATCAGACAGCTCTGCGCACAAAGCCTCCCCAGGAAGTCCTCCCAGACCATGACAGCTGAGGTCTCAGTGATCCCAGGTAACCCCAGCACCCACCTGGAAGCTGTCTCTGTGTCTGAAGGCCCAGCCCTCCCCTCATGCCCACAGGCCCACACCCTGTCCTCCTCATGCGTGGGCTGTGCCTCAGTGGGCTCAGCTTGCTCCAGCTGGGCCAGGAGTTCAGCTGGTGGATTCTCCTGGGAGTGCAGCTCCACCAGGAAGTGGAGGACAAAAAAGGAGGACCGGAAAGGCAGGTAGGAGGCAGAGTGAGAGGCCCGGCCTTTCCTCCCATGCTGCCTGTCCAGGGAACATGCGGAGATGGCCAAGTAGGCCTCCTGGCCCAGCTGCGCGTGCTCCAGCCCCACCCTCTCCATGCCCAGTGGGGCAGTGCTGGCCCAGGCAGCCCGAGAGCCTAACAGGAGGCTCCATGCTCTGTGGTGCGACCACCTCTGCCTTGTTCAGGGCAGCCCAACACACCGTCTGCCCACCCGTCCCCACTGTCAGCTGCATGAGGACAGAGTCTGGTGTCTGTGCGTGCTACACTCAAAGGCACAGGGCCACTGCTCTGTAACGATCTGAGACGTGGGGGACAGTGGGCATCTGTCCCGCCCACCTCTCCTCAGGCTTCAGCTCTGCAGTGCTGTGCTGCCCAGTGTCTATGCCGCTCCCAGGCTCCTCTTGCACTGCTGTGGATCCACATCTAGGGAGGCCGGAAAAGTGCCATCTACTGCAGTGCGAGGAATGCTTGCTCAGCTGTCCAGGGTGACTGAGGACCCCAAACAGCACTGAAGCCCCAGAGGGCAGGGGTTGCATCTGCTCTGGCTACTGGTGATCACAGCCAAGCCCTGGGAAAGGTCTGCACACAGTGTGTCTTCACATACATCCATGGAATGGGGACCCCACCTGCTCTTCCCTGATGTCAGTGGGCCTGGGCCCTTGGCATCCCCACAGACTCCTGCTCTGGGAAGACCAGAGGCCTGCCGAGTCACTCTGTGGTCTCCTTTACAGGGAACAGACAGCCTTCCCCTGTGCAGGGCTCAGTGGGGCAAAGCACAGCCGGCCAGGGATGGAAGGGAATCCGGTAGGCCCAGGTCAACACTGCCCTGGAGACCCCAGTTCTGCCCCGCAGTGATGCCAAGAGCCCGATTTTCTCAGGGTCCTGCTGCTCAGAGTTTCGAGCAGGCTGAGGCAGGGCTCATACCTTCCTGAGACTTGGGGCCACAGTAGCCAAGTGCCGCTGGGTGCCAACCACAGAGCTCACCTTCCCACCATCCCCTCCTGCAGGGCGGGAATGCAGGCCCCAGAGGGGTCCAGGAGGGAGTCCATGTGGATGGGGTGGCTGTCCAGGAAGTCCCATTCTGGGGGCTCCCTTGGGGGGGGTGCTGCATGCCTGCCAGTGCCATCCTCACCATGCAGTCCTCTGCTCGGCTCTCCTCCCATTGGGCCCCAATCTGGGATGGAACAGAGGGGAGACATGGAACTGGGGCCCACCCAGGCCATCAGGAGGGCTGGAGGCTGAAGCCCAGACCACTCTGCAAGTCGCCATCATGGCTCGTACCAGAAGGGGCACAAATGGGCCTGGCAGAAAAGCGATGCATGTTAGAAGGTAATTTCAGAAGGGACACACAGAAATGCTACCGATTCATGGCTCATTAACAAGGAGAGGTCATGGCCTGGGGCATGAAGAGCCCACCCACCCTCAGGTCCCGTGGTGGAGAGAGAAACCGAGGCTCAGCCTGGCTCCAGGCCTCCTACAAGGCCAGCCTGTCCCTGGTGTCTGTTAATGGCTCAGAAAAAGTCAGGCCCACTTCCTGGTCCTGAGAGGCTGCCCGGCTGTGCTCACTGCCACGTTTGCAAGTCGAGTAGCCCCTGTAGGTACCACATGGGCCCTGGCCAGGAGTTGCCCTGAGGTGACACAGCAGAATAAAGCCATGACAGGATGGAAGTGACACAGTGTCCTGTGTGCAGCTCTATGGGGACAGTGCCCGGCAGCAGGCAGCAAGCACAAGGCTCTGCCTGACC
Source organism: Heterocephalus glaber (assembly GCF_000247695.1). Next base: position 5,573,721 of record NW_004624774.1, read on the forward strand.
ACAGTTTGTGCTGTTTCTGCCCCGGGTAACCTTGTGCTCCAGAAACACAAACAGATCTGTCTCAGGCTTCTACCCCAGAGGACAGGAGAAGGCCCTGCGGGCTGCGGATCATCCCTGGGCACTGCCCTTCTCCTCCTCTCAGCCCCGTCCTGGGGGCACAGGCCAGGGCCCTGGGCTCACAGCCTCCCACACCTCCCCCTGCCCAGGAGGAGCCTCCCTCATGACCTCGTCCCCCACCCTCCTCAAAGTGAGGAAGAAGGGCGGGACTTACACCGGGGACTCACAGCGGTGGCCGGGCCTGACTGGACCTGTCCTGGACTCGGTGGCCCCGAGTGTCTGGCGTCCAGGTCCCGGGAGATCTGCCCTGGGCTCCCGCTCATCTCAGGTCCCCAGGTCTCTGGGTCTGGTGAGACCCGCCCTGTGCTGCCCCTGATGGCCAGGCAGCTCCTGGTGAGTGGCCTGAAGCATGGGGACTTAGCCATCCATCCTCTCACTCGTGCCCAAGTGCTTTCCCTGCGCGGGGTCCTATTGCTGCGGCCTCAAGGCCTGGGAAAGCAGCACAGCATGATCGCTGCTGACTCTCTCCAGCCAAGTGACTGTTAGGCAGCCGTCGCTGGACTGTGCTGCCCAGTGACTCCAGGGTTCCGAGTTCTGTTTGGACCTGTCGCCAAGGAAGTGAGGTCGCAATGCTAGGGTCATAAGCCAAACCACCACCTCTGATGAGAAGACCCCGGGGCCCCTTCCTTTTATAGTGGAACACATCTATCTGTGTACTCCTTAGAAACAGCAATGAGAAACCAGAAAAGCTGCCTGTGAAGTTAGAGTTTGATAAATCAGAAGTTTTAATTCGGCAAATGTGTAGATGCTTAAGATGCAGCAGGCACAGGGAGAAGTGTGCTTTCCCATCCAAAGGGTCCACTCTCTCTCAAGACACAGTGCTCATGTCAGCACTTAGAGATCTGATGGATTTGAGGATGATTTTCTTTCCTGGATTGACTTCAACTGCCTTTCAATTCCAATAGGGACTATGGAGATGATCCCAAAATGTCCAATATGATTTTCTTTAAAGGATACAAAAGTTTCAGCTGATAACCCCTGGGTGGCCAGGAGTGGAGGATTCACAGCAGGTTGTAACTTTCAAGTGCACATGGATAGCTACTTGAGCACAGATACCGAACGCAACACCAAGTGCAGTATGCAGTGCAGAGACAGTGTGAGGGGACAGCAGTCAGTCAGTCTTTGTGAAACCTCCCACCCAGCGGAGGTGCAGAACACTTTCACGCATCACTTGGGAACGTCTCTTGTGGCGCTGCTATCCCCTCCTGTCCTCTCATCCCAAGCTGACCACGTGCTTTTTGTCCCTGGTGGA
>NW_004624774.1:5575334-5612651 GCF_000247695.1 Heterocephalus glaber
ATTCTTCTTCCAGGAGACACACTTGCATGTCTGTTTATTTGCTTTATATCACTATTTTTTGCCTACTTTTTTATTTACAACATTTCATTCCCCTTTGATGTTTCTAATGAAATCTAATAATAAATTCGGGTTATTATCTTTAAAATAAATAAATAAATAAATAAAACGGGCCGGGGATTTAGCTCAGTGGTTTTGCTGCCTGCTGCGCAAACACAAGGAGCTGAGTTCAATCCCCAGTACCAAATAAATAAATAAATAAATAAATCAAGCATCTGAGACAGGTTTCTGTGCCAAAAGAAACTTTAGTAATGACTATTAACAGCGAGCACGGTTTAATGATTTGTTTCCATGCACAGTATTTTCCATTCTTTGAGATAATCAAGAAGCATGGTCACAATAAATAACCTTAGAGGGGTCTCTTATTTATGGTAATAGCATGAGCCAACCGTTACAGAATTCCTGCTACATCTCTGACCCTGTTCTGTGTGCTTTACTTATACTGATTCATTTTAAAAATCTTGCCACAACCATACAAAGAAAATGCTATTTCTAGCCCCATGTCACTAGGCAAGGAAATGAGGCCTGGAGAGATTAATATCCATGAGTTGTAAGAGTAAGAATGACGGAGTTTGGAAACCAACTCCAGTCTGTGGCTGCTGTTTGCAGCCTCTTTTAAGGTGGGACGAAGCTGTCCTGCAGGCGTCAGTGTTTCTCCTTCAAATAGACCTGTCTGCTGAGAGCTTGGTAAACGAAGAATTATTACCTGCCTGTTCCTCAGACCACCAGCCTGTGGACACAGCACTAATAAGAGCTGATTCCCAGCACTGCACTGTGCCAGCCTTGGGAAAACTCGCCTCTCTCACTTGCAGGGTTTTCAGGTGCCTATTAAAATGTCCGTCGCTCTTAGAGTAGAAGTTCTTTCTACATCATTTAGCACAACCTGGGACGAGAGATTAATGTGGCAGCCAGCTTTCCCTTGACAGTTACTTCCTTATTACTTCTCTGGCCCAGCACTCGCTCTCAGGAACGCTGCCTCACATAAATGTAGTTAAGAGAGCCAACAAAGCACCACGATTCCCATGGGAATTCCCATTCCGGATGCAGCAATCTCAGACAACCTTGCCTCCAGTCTCAGAGGGACACTTTTCTCCAAGCTGCTGACACCAGGACTGATGTACAGACCCACATGGCCATTTCTGAGACAGGAACAAGTTGGCCCTTCTCTCCAGGCAGATGCCCAGTAACGCCACAGGTACCATCCTTGGAATGAGGAAGAAGCAGGATATGTGGAAGGTGGACCTCCTTCTCCTTTAAGGCTAAAATTTTTGAACAAAAAAAAACCCTGAAACCCCCTGTCCCTGTTCTCCTGTGCCCATTCCCCTGTCCGCATTCAGTCATGCTCAGTGAAGAGAGCATGTCTCCAAATCCTGTGTGATTTTTTGACCCTGTGAGCCACAGACCACCTCCCAGTAATCATGGACTTTGTATCCAAACCTGCATCTGCTACTGAATGCAAAGCAGCCACCAGCAGCGCAAGGACAGAGGAGTAGGTGCTGCATGGTGCCTGTGCCCCTGAGAGCTCAGAGGAGACCAGTTCTGAGGTGGAAAGGGGCTGGCTGCTTGAAAGCTTGGGTTCCTCTAGTACATTCAGTCTCTGGAGCCACACAGATCATAGCTCTCCTTTTAGAGACAGAAAGTTTGGATGCAACTCCAAGTATTGGTGTGGTAAGATTCCCACAAACTGCTTGCAAGATCTCTGACTGGCCCACACTTTGCCCCAAAGAATGAAGCTGTAATCATTATTCATTTCTCCCAAATTAAAAAACAAACTTGTTTCTTCAGCACACATCAATCCCTGGATAGAAAAGAAATCAAGCTCTAAATGAAAGAAATTAGGCAAGAATGGAAAACTCTTTCTCCCAATATTTCCTTTGTTACTGGGTTTACATGGGAACTCACTTGTGAACAAACTTTGAGGCTGGGGTATTAGAAGGCAAGTCTTAATAAATTTTATCAGGCCAATTTTCCATCATTCTTTCAGCTGTCTTCTTTCCTCCTTCAGCATGGTCATTTTGGACTTCATATGCATTCAGAAAGCCAAAAGCCAAGGACTGGCAGCAAAGCCATGGAGTCCAGCTGATTTCTGTCTCTTTCTCCTCAAACTCACAGCCCCCAGCACAGGGCCACCAGAGGTGTTCGTTTGCACTTCCCTCCTGACCGGCTTCAGTCTAAGGAAGGGAAAAGGAACAGCAGACTGGGCCATGAGGGAGTCACACTGGTTACACACTTGGGGACCATCGGGATGCAGGTTGAGTTTGATAATGAAAATAAAATACTTGAGGCCTCGGGGGAATCCTGGGTGCTCATGAATTTTAACTTCTTATTTCTGAAATAATTTCAGACTTACATGTTTGCTAAAAATGCACAAAATATTCCCATGAACGCTTCTGCTAGGTTTCCCAAATATTAACATTTTACTATGTTCTTATTGATTTTTTTCTGAACCATTTGAGAGTAAGTAAGCTGAAGAAAAAAATAACCATTTATCTCTAAACATTTCAGGGTGCATTTCCTAAAAACAAAGACATGCTCTTATATAACCACATACAACTAGAAAAATCAGATCAACATTGATATAGTTCTACTAACTGGGCACAGATCTTATTTAGTTTTCCTATTTTTTTTCAATTATCCTACTATTTTTCTTTATAGAAAAAAAATTTTTTTGCAAAACTCCTGTCTAGGATCCCTTCCAGGTCCACATATTGCATATAATCATCATATCTCTTTAGTTTCCTTTAATCTGGAATGCTTGCTTAAAATTCATTGTCTTTTATGGTCTTGATATTTTGAAGAATATAGGCCATTTATTTTTGAATGCCTCTAAATTTGGATTTGTCTGCTATTTCTTTATCTGTAAATGTTGATTATTTGGCTTTGGCAGTAACAGATGATATTACCTAGGATCAAACAGGAGACCCTGAGTCCATACTGATATATATATTTGGGGGGTACCAGGGATAGAACTCAGGACCTTGTGCTTGCAAGGCAGGCGGAGGAACCACTGAGCTAAATCCCCGGCCTCATACTGATATAAATAGGTGAGAAAGAAAGGAAAGCTCTTCTTTACTGCAATAGAATGCCAAACAGTAAGTGTAGAGAGATTGATAGAATTTAAAAATCACCATGTGGAAAGGGAAGAAGGGAAAGGAAAAATTATGAGAAAAGAAAAAAAATGGAAACAAAGTCTATGTAAATAGGGAAGGGTGGAAGGGGTGAAGGGTGCACAGGTAATGGGGAAAAAATAAGAACAAAAATACAGCATGTACAGGTACAAGCACCCAATGATAAATGTAAACGTATTGTATACCTAAAATTGTACCAATAAAAGAATTTAACGAAATAAAAAATTTTTTTAAAAATCACCATGTGGCAATCACTATAGTAATAATTAGTCAGAAAAGAATTATCAATAGATGTTAAAACTAGTGGATGAAAACTCGAAGAGCTTCAGAGTATCTCAAATGATACTTATTAATCACAAAGAGGAAAATTACTTTACTGTTGAAAAACTTGGTAGACGCCACCTTAAAAGACCAACCTTAACATACCAGCACTGGGAAATAGAGACCATGTTGGTAAACCTCCTGATATGATAGACTGAGAAGGACACAGCATCCATTATGAGAAAAAAAAAAAAAAACTCCTGCACAAGAGGCTTAAAATTTTTAAAGACCTATAGTTCTCCCCAGGATGCTTCTCACACAATAAAGTCTAAAATCTCTTTTGCCTTCACAGAGCCTGCCTTGGAAATCATCTCAGGAAGAGCCAGAAAGAACTGGGGTGCTGAAGAGAACAATTTGCTTGAATGGAAACTGGTCCATAAAACTTTGTGGAGCATGTCACCTTCCTCGAACATCGGGCGTGACACGGGAATACCAGCATCTGGCCTCCAAGACAGAGGGTAATAGGAGAAAGACTCAACCTGTCATCACCTCAGGATTCATGGTGGAGGGGCCAGGATGGAGACAAGCAAGGAAGGCCTGTGCTGTGGCAGGTTACTCTAGACTCCTGTCCCCCCTTTATTCCCTGCTTCAAAACCAAACTTGATCTTGCCAATTTGTCACAGCTCAGCACCAATCTAACAAAGGAAAAGTCCAGCATCAAATGCCTTCCAGCTCTGGGTGTGTCCTGTCTCTAGCTCAAATTTAGAGCAAGCCAGAGAATGATAGGATATTCTTTGCCCAGATGGTTGATCCAATACTTCTTCACTCTGTCCCCTAGCACCCCTACCTCATCCCTGACTCCCCACCAAGCATCCCACATCCCTCTGCCACATCCTCATTCTTTTCCATTCTAGTTCCACTCTGCTTCCTCTTTCTGATCCAGGGGATACCTATTAAAATATAGTGATCAAGGAAATAAAGACCTGGTGCACAAAAAAGTCTCAGACAAGAAAAATCCATGGTGTTATAAGACAGATACCGCAGAGTGCAAGGCTATTTCAAGTAGTAAGATACACAATCAGATATAACTGTGTATCCTCTTTATATTTATAAATAAGTTGCCATGAAAAACAAGCCATTGGAAGACATTCTACAGCTGACTTTTAAAAATTATATATTTTTTCATATATATATTATATACATTAAATACAATTTTTAAACCACCTGTGTTAACCTGAGAGAGACATTGTACAGATAAGTGAAACTCACAAATACACTAAGACTTTTTGGACATATATTTTCATCTCCCCTATCATAAGACATCAATAAGAATTTCATATTCTTAAAGTGTATCTTGCCCTAACTACTAAAGATAATAACAGGAATATATGCTGCCCTAATCTCTGAAGATAATGATAGGAATGCAGCATCGCTGGGATATGTTGATGGTTTAAAGTTCGGGATTTTAATTTCACACTGATGTATCCTGCTTTTTATTCACCTTGCTTATAAACAGGAGCAAGCACCAGCAAAACTATAATCAGAGTAAGGATTGCATTTTGTTTTGTATTTACACGTAATTTTTCTCCTGTGTGAAATTTTTTTTCTGCCGTCACATGCAGGACTTAAACTAGCACCTATTTTGTATGGGGATGAATAACTTCTACTTCTTAACCACATCCTCTTCTCAGTTCACCACAGGAGAAGGTGATAATAAGAAGGCCCAAAACGTTAGCATTATCTGCCAAAGTTGTGGGTGAGAAGGCAAGAGGTACAACTGAACTACAGAAGGACGAACTGGAAGATAACGACGCTTCTCTCACACATGCTCAGATTGGGCTGCTGATTCAGTCATCCTTTTCTCTGACTGCTGTGCCTAAATGGTCTCTTCCTCTGGGAGGAATTCAGATTGGATACTCTTGCCTCAGCAGTAATCAATATAGGGATGCTGCCCTGGAGTTCTGGAATCTATTTATTCCTACCATGAGGCCCTATCACTACCTATCCACAGGTTTAAGTGATTTTTCTTTCCAAGGTAAATTCCACAATGATGTGTGTAAAAGTTAAGTGTTGGCAGGGTGCCCACATAAAACCTGGGGCGGGGAGGCCACATAATGTTTAGGGCCCAGAAGCCACTGACCACTTTGACTACTAACAGCCCGTCATCAAGGCCAACTTACCTACATTTCCATCTTCACACATTGGCTTCCGCCTCTTGCAATTTGATTAACAGGGAAAAACCACTCCCAATTTTTATACATGCTATTTTTTAAGTCTCTGGGGACTTTCTGTGACTCATAAGGGAGAGTTTCACGGGGATTTAGCTCTTTCTTTGAACCTATTTAGCCAGTAAACCAAACATTTTCTAGAAAACAAAATGAAGAATCTGACTTCTTCCCAGCTAAACCCAGTTTAGGAAAAGCTTCCTGTTTTGTAAAGCATTCATCTTTGGACTTTCAGCTCCAGCACAGTCCCAAATGGTCATGCATCAAACAGCGGTAGAGGGGGTAGGGAAGCTGGCAGGGATGAATTTGAATGCTTTTTTTTTTTTGTATGGGGATCAAACTCAGGTCCTTGCACTTGCAAGGCAGGCAGCGAAACCACTGAGCTAAATCCCCAGCCCCTGAATTTGGATGCTTACAGTGAAGTCAGCTCAGAATTTGCCTACAACAGACTTCTACGCAGGAAGTCTGAGTTTCACCTCCTCAAATTGTTGCTTCTTATTACTATGTCTGGTCAGGGGGCAGTGGTGTTGTTTAGGTGAAAAACAAAGAAAATGATGGGGAAAAAAATCACTCCTCCAAAGAAATATAAGCAGAAAAGCTATAGATTTTGTCTCTGCTTACTCTTTTTAAGGACAGTATTTTTTAATAGACCAAAAGAGTCATAAATTAATGTCTGTGAATGTTTATGAGAAGGGTATAATGCATTAGTCAGTATGGAATATTATATAAATAAACCTTATATACACAAAATATATAAACAAAAATTATTTCACAGGAAAGTGAATAGTTAAGGATTTCCAAGCTTTTAATATCTTTGTTCCAAAAAATAGAGAGTTCCAGGGATGCTTATTTCCCTAGTATATTCCACTGCCAAGCCAAGAACTTCAGCAAGTTGTTTGCTGTTTGCTTCCAGGGTTTGTAATGTACAGCAAACTATATGGGTTACATTAACAGGTCTGCCTCATATGTTGGTTTTGCTTATACATATGGAGTTATCAGAGATTTGTTCCACACTTTGCATCCTGAAAAACCCAAAGGAATTTTCTAATAAGAGGAAAAATATACAGAATATAAGTTCACTATTGGGTAACTCTCAGATCTGTACCACTCAATGCTTTCTGTAAAACTGAGTTAATGTGATATTTGATATCAGAGTTATCGTCTCTCACCTAAATATCTAGTATTAGATAATGTCAGTCCTGGGAGCACATATTTTTGTCACATCCTTTTTTCTTGAGCTTGACATGTCCTAGAGAAAATCGGAAGTCCTGGCCCTGAACTATCTCCCTTCAGAACCACTCTACCATCCATTTTCAAAGAACTATCCACGTATGAATTCCCTGCTGCTCTGTGGTAGACTCGATGCTCTCAGACCACAGTTTGGGGAACTTGCTTGGGTTTGTGGCTCTAATACAGTGCTAAGTCTGCTGCACACTGCCTAGATTGATCAGAAGCAGCAAAGGGGAAAGGCACTTCCAGGCTGGAGGCCTCCCTTCACAACCTTCATATCTGCCAGGAAGGGAGCGTGCTGAGACCTGTGCACCAAGTGCCATCTGCTCTTCTGCAGAGAAGGGTCAGCCATGCAGATTACCCCAGCCTCCTTGGCCAACAATGTGCATTGCTCCCCCCAGCTGCGAGCTTGTGAAAACCCAAAATGTGTTTTAGCATGAAACAATAAAAACAGGTTTATTTTCATTTCACAGAGTTGTCTGCCAGACTTTGTTGTTTGTTTTTGTTGTTTCAGTTTAACTGATTTGGAGAGGACAGTGCTTAATCACAGACTAAATGTCAATGCTGAGCATTTAATTTTTCCCAAAGGGGTTGGGTGCCCTGTAGCTGCTTTGGACATACAGAAGTAGTTTTGGTGGAAATGAGGGCCACAACGAGTCGCACTTCCTCTCTGGGCTGTCAGGGACGAGTCCACCTCTATAGAGGTAAGTCTGGCTGGTACAACTGCATGGTTCTAAGAAGCCTCTTGACCAATCCCTTCTGCTTAGTGCAGAGGTTAGAGCACAGGCCCAAGAGCCTTCCTGCCTGCCTGTGTGACCAGCTGGGTGACTGAAGACAGGTTACTTAACAGTTCTGTCACTCAGACCCCTTTTCTGGAAAATGGAAATACAATAGCACCTTCCTGAGGGATGATAAGAGTTAAATGTCTTAAAACATACAGAGTCCTTGGGGTGGGGATTTAGTTCAGTCATCCTGTACCTGCTTTGCAAGCACAAGGTCCTGAGTTTGATCCCCAGTACAGGGGATGGGGGGACATGGATGACGACGACATACAGAGTCCTTTGAACACTGCCTGGCACTTACAAGTGCTCAGAAAATTAGTGTCTTATCATCCCCACAATGTGTGCCATATCATCTACCAGCTGTTATTTACTTAATATTCTTATTTTAATTGACTCAATTTTCATCTAAAATTTAATTTGAAAAAGATTTTATACCTATATATGTTTTCCAACTGTAAATGGAAAACCAAAATAATGTGCTACAAATACAAGATGGCCATAAAATAATACACTTGATCTTAGCCAAAAGGCTGAGAAACAATAGCCATAAAATAGTAATAGCACATATTTACTGAGTCCTTACTACTTGCCAGGTGCTGTTCTAAATAACTTGATTTATTATAATCCTCATAACCCTATAAGGTCAGTACAATACCATCCCCCTTTATTAGTTGAGAAACTGAGACAGAGGGGCTAAGATTTTTGCCTATAGGGCTGGGGATTTAGCTCAGTGGTTCTGGCGCCTGCCTTGCAACCGCAAGGTCCTGAGTTCAATCCCCGGTACAAAAAAAAAAAAAAGAAATTTGGCTATAGTTGCACAGTTAGTACTGTACATAGGTTTTCTGCTCCAGAACCTAGGCTTTTCAGCTCTGTTCTGGGCTGTTATCCCACTGAAAACCAGAATACCATTCAATTTGCCCAATGTAGCCCATTATTGTCTTCATAGGGCTGCTGTAGTAAATGGCCGCAAACTAGGTAATTAGAAACAACAGCAACTGATTCTGTCAGAATGGAGGCTAGAAATCCAAAATCAAGATGTTAGCAGGGCCACGCTTCGTAAAAACCTCTGGGAGAGGATGTTCCCTTGGCCCATCTGGCTTCCGGCAGCCCCAGGCATCCCTTGGTTTGTGATAGCATAGCTCCAGTCTCTTCCAGTCTTCACCTGGCCATCTTCCCTCCGTGTCTGTAATTCTGTCTCTTCTCCTCTTATAAAGACACCAGTCATACTGGATTAGCACCCTCCCTAACAACCTCATCTAACTTGATTACATTTGCAAGACGCTATTTCCAATTAAATTCACAGTCACAGGTATCTTTTTGTGGGGTTTGCGAGAGGCAGGAGACACAGTTCAACCTAAAACTGTTGCTATGTAAGGCTTTGAGCCTGGGGCAAAAAGGTGGGGCCAGGGATTTAGCTCAGTGGCACTAGCCTACCTTGCAAGTTCAAGGTCCTGAATTCTATCCCAGTCGGGGGAGGGGGCAGGTATTGTAGGTATTAGCACCAACCTGCAACTTTTGCATTTATGCCACCAAGACTGCAGGAGCCAGGACCAAAAAAAGGACAATGGCTTACACGTTTCAGTGATACTAGGTGCTCAGTATGGGAGCTAACTACTGACACACTTTGGGAAAAATAGTTTGGCAGTAGAAAGCCACATGACAATTTCTCCAGCCTCCCAGACATCCCTCATGGGAGGATGGCAGTAGAAAGCTGGGGAAAAAAATGTAACCTTCCAAAACTCCAGGGGGAAAGGGTCGGATGTACAATACTCACCTCTAGAATGTGCTTTATATGGCTGGACTGGAATAGCAAATTCAGACAAACAATAGTCTTCAACAGGGGGAATAATAAAGAACACCAGTAGAGGCAGTAGTGAAGAGATCATTTATTTTCCTACTGTTGCAGAGAAAATTTATGAAGAAAAACATCTTTCTCCAGGAGCGGTATGAGGGAAAGGCATGAGGTGTGAGGAACAGGAGGAGTTATCTTGCTGTCAAACGAAAGCATCCTTAGCTGAAGGGACTACACAGATTTCATAGAGTTGGGAGCTTCTCATCTTGAGCTCCCGGGCCACCTGACAGACGGAAAAAGGCCAACAGCAGTGCACCACCAGCCAGTCCTCACACAAGGTGCCCTAGGGCAAAACCAGAGTATCTGATTTATGGAAATTGCAGCAGGCTCATTTTTTTTGCAAGAAACAGCACACTGTTAGCTCCTGGCCCATCCCACCCACTCCTTCCAAGATCTACCGACACCTTAAGTCAAAACCCAGGACACTGGGTTGCCCCAGTGCCAAGCAGCTGGGCGACTAGCCAATACCTACAATTCAGAGCCCTGCTCTTCAAACTTTTGATTAGGGCCTCCTTCTTAAACCAATAATTTCTCTGTTAATATCTTAGATTTTTTCTTCTTAAGATTTGATACTTATTTCTTTGACATAGGTAGTAAGTGCAAAATTCACACAGTAAAGAGAGATAGGAAATAAAAAGTAAATCCCTCTCTATAGCTGCCCCCAGCCTTTCAGTTACCTGTCTAGGGACAACTGTTTGTTTCTTATATACACTTCCAGATAAATTCTATGTCTATGTATGTATGTATACATATATATATATATATATATATGTCACATACAATATATATAATCTTTTTATGCAAATAGATACATATTTCTATGCCTTTTTTTTCCACTCAAAAATATATCAATAGAGATCATTCCCTTGAATACATAAGGAGATTTTTTTTTTTTTTTGAGACAGGGTCTTGCTATATAGTTTAGACTGGCCTTGAACTCACTATGTACTCCAGGCTGGCCTTGAACTCAAGGTAATCCTCCTGTTTCAGCCTCCTGAGTGCTGGGATTATAGGCATGTGCCACCACACCTCACAAGAGATGCCTTTTGTTTTTGTTGTTGTTGTTCTTGTTTTGAAACAGGGTCTATGTAGTTCAGGCTGGCCTTGAACTCACAATGTAGCCCAGGCTGGCCTCAAACAAAGTGATCTTCCTGCCTCAGCCTCCTGAGTACTGAGATTATATGGCCAGCTAAGAGATGCCTTTTTCCTAATATGTTTGACCTGTCTCTCCCCAACTTCTCTTGTACTTCAGTCTCAGCTGAGCTAGAAATTGACTGACTCATTCAAAGACCCCCAGGGTACCCCCAAAGTGAATTCTGTGTGTCACATAGGCTATATTTTAAGTCAGACCTCCCAAGAATATCCTCCAAATTTGGTAAACTTTGTATAATTTGGTATAATGTGTTAAATTTGGTGTAATTCCATCATTTTCCCTTGAAGTAATAAGAAACAGACAGAGGACAATGTGGTTTGATGTCTATAGATGGAAGGGAATCTCATCGCCTTAGGGGTTGAGATTAATCAGTCACCTCCTGCTATTACTGTTCATCAAAGCACATCTCAGGATGCACTGCTTAGCCAATGAGCTGGCCAAGCCCACTGACCAGTAATTTGCATTCTAATTTTCCTTTTGGAAATACCCTTTATAATATAGCATTTTAGTTAACTTACACTTCTTACTAAGGAATAAAATCAGAAATTTCCTTTCTCAAAGGTTTTCACTAATTGTGATATCTTTAAGTTCTCTGTCTATCCAGAAAATAATAGGATTGGAAGCCATTTAGGTTCTCATAGACATCAGCATTCGCATGTACCTCAAATGCACTTACCTGTATTTTATATCTCTCTCTGGTGCCAATTCTCAATGCAAAGGTTGACCCAGGTAACAATGGCCAACAAAGACATTCTCCATAATACCTGGCGATGTCACTCTCAAGACACATGGGACAAAACAGGCCACAAAAACCTGTCAATAACCATATAAAAGAAAGCAAAGGTTGTCAGATGTTCAGGGAGCAATTTCACATCTTAAGTAACATTTACAACTCTACACTGTCTACATTGTCTCCTGGCAACTGGGGACTGAGAATGAATAACCAATTCACAAACTCAGCATATGAAAATTGCCACAACTGAACCACATCAAAATTGTCTCCTTTTGTTAAACATTGGCCAAGCTGAACCTGATACAATTCTGTTAGCACTGACTATGGTAATTGCTTTTTCTCATCAAGAGAAATGTGTTAAATAATTTTTAAATCCTGACTGTTGCTTCTGTTATGTTAATCTAATTTCAATATTTAAAAGACATTATCGAGAATACTCTTGAATAATATTTTTATAAATATAATTGAAAGTTTTTTCCTGGCACACTGATTCTACTTCCTATTCTTAACAGGGTTTTATTCTATCTTTCAGACCAGAAGATTATTCTAATTTTTGTCGGTTTCATGGAGCCACTGACATGTGTCAGTTTTAATCAGCAAATGATTAGAGGCTTGGTCCCTTGAATGTAAACTGGAAACAGTTTGTTATTTATTAGTTCATTCATTTTTAACTACTGAAATGGTTTCCTATACATTCTGCATTAGCCTTCTAACACAGAGGTTCTAAATATGTTTTGGGTTACATACCCTTTTGAAAATATGACAACAGTTATAAACTTGCTTCATCAGGAAAAAGAAATGTACATGCACACAAGCATGCAAAATTATGCATTCAATTTCATGTAGTTCAAGGATCTGTTGAAAACTATTAATGGAACTCCTGATAAACAGCGTGACAATGTGGATGAATGCAAATAATTATGCTATGAGACAGAAAAATACTATGCTAGCTAGGATGGGGGGGGGCACGCCTGTAATCCCAGCACTTGGGAGGCTGAGGCAGGAGGATAACTGTGAGTTCAAGGCCAGCCTGGGCTACATAGTGAGTTCAAGGCCAGCCTGAACTATATAGTGAGACCCTGTCTCAAAAGCAAAACAAAAAAAAAAAACTATCATCTTTAAAGAATTGCTTTCAATAAATATTTTATTAAGGCAAATTTATACATAAGATGATGCACACATCTTAAGCGTCCAGTTGGATGATCTCAACAATCATATTCACCCAAGTAACCAAACATATAAAACACTGCCCTCACCCAGAATTTTTTTTGCTCCTTTCTGGTCAATCCCAACCCTTCCACCTCCCACTCTTGAGAGAATCACAGTTCTAATTTCTATTCAAACAGATAAATTTTTCCTCTTCGTGGACTTCATATAAACGGAATCATGTTTACTTTTATACCTAGTTTCTTTTGTTTGGCATGCTATTTTTGAGATTCATCTCTTGTTATATGCATCTATAGCTTTTTTTTTTTTTTGGTACCAGGGATTGAACTTGGGTCCTCGCACTCAGGAGGCAGGCAGCAGAACCACTGAGTTAAATCCCCGGCCCTATCTATAGCTTTTCTTATTGCTAAGTAGTACACCATTGTGTGACTCTTCCACAAAATATATATCCCTTCTCTACTAATAGACAGTTGTTTATTCCATTTGTTGCTGTTGTGATTAAGACTGTTATGGGCCTGGGGATTTAGCTCAGTGGCTTCGCCACCACCTGCTGTGCAAGCACAAGGACCCAAGTTCGTTCCCCAGTACAAAAAAAAAAACTGCTATGGATATTCATCTCTAAGTCTTTATGTAGATATATGCTTTCATTTTGCTCTCATTCCTAAAAATAGAATTGCTAGGTCATAGGCCAGATATATATTTAACTTTACAAAAAATGACAAATAGTTCTCTGAAATATTTGTAGGACTTCATGCTCCCTCTGGCAATGTGTGAAAGTTCTAGTTGGCCCACATCCTTGTCAACATTTACTATTGTCAGTCTTTTGTATTTGAGCCATTCTAGGGAGTGTGAAGTAGTAGTTACCATAGCTTCAAAAAGGCTCAAGTACCATGACACTAGCACCCCAGAAGAACTTCCTGTCGATGGCCTGTCTCTGCCTTCCCTGCCTCTCCAACAGTGAGCACTGCAAAGTTCCTCTTCCAAGTTCAGTGACAGAGAGGCACAAAGCTAGGAAGGCTGTTATTTTAGGACCTTCCGGGGACCCTCCAGGACTCTGGATGTCTTTAACTTTACATAATGGGTGAAGTATCACACCTCACAAAAGACGAGAGAGCTGCAAGGAGGAGGGAGCAGCCTGTCTGTGAGGAGCCAGACATTTATTTCATCCACTCAGCAACTTCAGGATAATCACGACATCATCTACCACAGACATCATTTGGCCTAAAGCAAACAGTTCATCCTGAAGTAGGTTTGGGATGTTTACTCTGCATTATTAAAAAATTCCAGGGCAATCAGGAGGCCCCATTCAGCACCAGCAACTGGTATGAATAGCTTTTTGGTCAGCAAATGGTCCAGTAAATTCAAAAGTGGTCACACTGTATCCATCCTTGAATTAGAGGAATTTTAAATCAATGGCACATAAAAACCAATCAAATCACACTTTATATGTAGATTATGAAATATTGTAAATCCCTGCAAATTAAACAATAAAAAATTGCGTAATTGTAAATCTGGCAAACTAAGTGCTAATATACTGTGTTTTCACAATCTTCTCAGTTGCACCACTTTGACAAAGAGGAATGCCCCACCATCCTTAGTGTATTACAAAGAAGTTGTTTATGTGCGTTGGTATCTCTGCACCAAATTTTTATGACTCATACGCTATTATTTTTCATCTTTTTATGAAATAACCATGTTATCTAAGTGTTCATTAGGAGATACTACTAGATACTGAAGAAAACACACCCAAAATTCAATTACTTTGAAATAGAAGGCAGCTGCAATTAAAAAAAAAAACAAAACATTTTGAAGTACAAACTTTGATTATATAAGTTAATATTTATACAAACTTCACTATGTAAGCTCTGCTAAAAACATTTTGCACATATTAACTCGTACAATCTTTGCAACAATCCTAACAAGTAGGTGATCTGAATATCCCCATTTTACAAATGAAGAAACCTATCTCCACAAGACTTAAATAATTTGCTCAAGTTCATACAATTATTAGTGAGGCCAGAGGCCAGATTTAAATTCAGGGAGCCTGGCCTCAAAGTCTACTACATACATGTTCTCATATTTTATGTATTTATCTGTTCTGCCAAAATTATTATGGATTTGTGTGCTCCAAGACAGTATTTCTATTATCACTGCATTATATTTATTCCTGTGGGGTAGTCTTAAATCATGCAATTCTTTAAGATCCTTTGTATTGAGTGTTGCTGCTCTGTACTTTGGAGAGTACAATGAGGTATAAAATGCTGTCAAGTCACACTGAAGAAGGGATGTGCAACAGTAGGTTGATGGGATCCTACTAGAGAGGAGAAAATTTTCAACACACCTCTTGTACCAAGGATACTCAAAGAACTCCTATGAATCAATATACAAATGATTTTTTAAAAAAAGAAAACAGGCACAGGACATGATCAGGTAACTCATTGAAAAGGAAATACAAATGGCCAAAAGTAAACATGAAAAGTTACTCAGTGTCATTAGAAATGTATATTAACACTATCAGAAGCCATTTGTTGCTCATAAGAATACTATTTCTAAGTTTATTGATACAGTATATTATGAGCAGCCATAGAAAAATAGGTACTCCTTAACCAGATGGAAGTAGAAACTGGCACAACTACTTTGGAAGATGACTTTGCTGAATCTATTAAAATTTAAAATCCCCTAGGAACCAGTAATTCCACTTATCAGCACCCAACCCTAGAGTAATGCTTTACATATGCACAAAAAGAATCAAGTAAGAGGATAGTCATTGCAACATTGTAATTTGAAATTTAAAACAACTTAAATGTATATTAATAGACTAAAATGGAAATAAACCGTGATGGTATAACCACTTCATGGAATCATTAAGAATGTTTAAGAGGGCCAGGGATTTAGCTCAGTGGTTTCACCGCCTGCTGTGCAAGCGCAAGGACCCGAGTTCGATCCCTGGTACCAAAAAAAAAAAAAAAAATGTTTAAGAATAACAATAGATCACTATAGCGCCAACATAGCTAAATCTCTAAGACACATTTTGAGTTTAAAAAAAAATCAAATTGCACAATCATATGTATGGTATAATTCCATTTATGCTTTGTTTAAAGAGTAACAATATTACTGAGAGATACATATCTAATTTTAGTATATGTGCTGCCAAAGCAAGCACAATAGATACATATCTAAACGCAGAGAAAAAAGAACTGGAAGGAAACCCTCTCAATTGATTTTTGTTCCCCCTGAACTCGGGATCTTCCATTTGCAAGGCAGATGGCAGCACCACTGAGCTAAATCACCAGCCCTCAATTGACTTTTAAAAGAGAGGTGATATGATTTCCTTTTCAGTAATGTCTCATTTTCTATATGTATTAGTATGCAACCGGTGAAATTTTTCTTTTCAAGAGCTCAGGTTCAAAAGTGATTTATGGCATAAATTTAGTCTCTTCCTTAGGCTTGGGGATTTAGCTCAGTGGCACAGCACCTGCCTGGCAAGTGCAAGGTCTTGAGTTTGATCCCCAGTACAAAAAAAAAATGAAAAATTTAGCTTCTTCCTTTATGCCTAAAGATCTGGTGGCTTTGTAAGCATCCACAGCCTAAATGATCCAGCCCTATTCTCTTCAAGTATCTTCATCTTTTTAGCCCATAAAGAAGAGAAAGAAGCCACTATGTGGACCCCAGAGAGCAGTAGAGAAAAGGGGGAAAGCTTCAGAAAGGCATATTTCAGATCAATTATTACAAAAGGCAGAACCTTATAACAATAATAGATGCCTTAAAAAAATAATTGCCAATGGAGTGTAAATTAATACAAATTCCAAATGGAAAGCTATTTGACAACATCTCTAAAAATTTAATCTGCTGGGCGTGGTGGCGCAGGCCTGTAGTACCAGCACTCAGGAGGCTGAGGCAGGAGGATTGCTGTGAGTTGAAGGCCAGCCTGGTTTACATAGTAAGTTCAAAGCTAGCCTGAACTACATAGCAAGACCCTGTATCAAAAAATAAAACAAGATTTAACCTGCAGGTTTACCCTTTGGCAATTATTTAACAGATATAATACACACATGCAAAATCACATATGTATTAGAATATTCATATAACATTTGTTTGAATAGCAAAAAAGTCTGGAAACCACATAGAAGTCCACCAACTGGGAGTTTTGGATAAACTATGATACAGTGGAGTCTTTGCACCAGTTTAAAAATTTAGCTCCAGATGTGCTAATATGGTCTAATAAACTAAATATATTGTTAAAACAAAACAAAGAGGCCAGGGATGTAGCTCAGCAGCACAGCACCTGCCTGGGAAACACAAGGTCCTGAGTTTGATCCCTGGTACTAAAAAAACAAAAATAAAAAAGGTACAGAGTATGTTTCAAATTCTACAGTTTTATATGTATATATATTATGTATATGTACATACATATAATCTGGTAAACTAAAAAATATCAATTGTTATTTTCAGGAGTTGTAATTATAGAATACTGTTTTCTCTTACAATCTTTTGTATTTGTCTTTTACAATGATTATATTTATAATTAACATCTATTTTAATTTTTACAATTTTTATATCCTTATAAGCACATGGACAATATCTGGACTCAAGGAAGAATATTTGTTTGTAGGGAAAAGACCTGGGTGAACAGAAAAAAGGATGGAGTACCTGTTTTTCCTACATAAAAAGGGTAATTTTGAATTCTGTATTATGTTCATAATAACCTATTCAAAATGATTTGAAAAAAAGCACGGAGCTGACTCCAAAGGCAATGGGGTTTCCTCCCTTGTAAGCCCAGGAAGCTGAGGCTGTAGCCATTTCCAGGTATGCTGCGGAGGGGATTAGGGTAACAGATGGGTTCTAATCTCCTTCCAATTCTAAGGCTGCTTGATTCTTACAATCAAGTACATGAAAGAAAGCAGCAAATGACAATAAAGGTTACAATTTCTTCATTTAAGTGTTGATTTCAGGAAATATTTTTGTGTCTCCTATGGGCCAGGTGTTCTCCTGGGCTCTGAGCAGGGAGTAAGAGACAACTGTGGCCTCTTTTCAGGGAGTCTGAAGTTTACCTGAGATGCAGCATGGGGACACAAATCCCAATCTGACACCTTTTCTGCCTCCTTCCTCTACGAGAAATCCAAAGAAAATCCTGCTTTGCTTGCTTCCACCTTCACTGGGCATTTCATGGGTCCCAGTACACATCAAAAGATTTTACTGTCTGGTGCTTATATTGCCCTCCACCGGGAAAGTATTTGAGGAGCTGACTCTCATATCCTTCAGCTATGAGTTTAAATGAAGTCCCCTACCCAATATAATTTCCCTTTGCAGCACCGTGTTTATTTCCTTCATGGCATTTATCACAACTGTAATTATTTTTTTTATTGATTTATCTATCTCTTCTAAAAACATCACCTCTGCCTTATTCACTATTATGTCTGGAACATATATCATGTGCCTATACATAGGTTTGAACTCAGTAAACATTGGTTGAATCACAGCACAATGTTGATTATACCATCCATATGAACTTTCTTTGCAGTGACATCACAAATATTTCCAAAGCCAGAGTACTCAGTCTTTTACCACAATGCCATTTAGCAGCTACTTATTTCACCTTGGCATCATCTTCACATTTAAGTTCTCAGATACTCTATCTTCAAAGGACACAGAGACACACATTTCCTAATCCCAGTACAGTGTGAGTTCAGAAAAAAACCACAAAGTTGGGAAGAAGGGGGCAATTTTTAAAAATAATTATGGTAAAATGAAGATGTAAAATGTCAAAAGAAATGGAAATCATTGCTGTTCATAATGTACCCTTTGCTTAATGGTTGAAAAATGTAGCAATAATTCTCAGCATTTGATGGAAAAATGTCCCAGGATGGGAATCTGGCATAGAACAGTCAAAGAAAGAAGATTCCTTTTGTTCACAAGTCTGTCACAACTACTTGCACAATGATTTACTTACAATGAAACTTTGAAGATGAAATAATTTGCAATGAAGTCTTTTTAAACAAGGAGGGGAAGAAGCTCAAGATTCGTAACATACAGACTCCAACTGCATCCTCAGAATTATGGTGCAGATAATGAATGCACAAATTGGTATTACCTTTGAATTTTCTTCTGAGACCATTAAATTAGAGTCACTATGAGAATTTATAAATGGAGACCCACTTAGGAGACAGACATAACATTCAACATCACCTTGAATGCTGTACCCATGCTTCCCCATCACGATTCATGCCCAATTGTAAAGAATATTTTATTTCTCCTTTCTTCTCTCTTGAATAGATTCTAGAATATCTATATATCTCTAGAATAGATTCTCAAATGGATGAGGAAATCCTCAGGAAATTCTGTGACTGATATCACAAACATTGATGGGAGTTAGAAAAGAGCTGAGCAATAAAGCAATGTTCAAGGTAAAAAGGATGGTTGAGGAATGAGCCTTTCTTTGACAAGCTTTTTAGATGCCCTAGGTATTATATGGAAATCACTGTAGCATCCAGTGTAAGCCTGGTGTCTCTACTCTTAGCTCTCAGCATGCTGAAGGATAATTTTAAAATATAGAGTGACAATCATCTTAATAGCTAAAATTCATTAAGTGCATTGTAGTAATATTCATTGGAATTTTCCTGGTGATACCACCCTAATTGTAGATTTAGGAAATTATCCCTTCATTATTGTGAGCAACACTGATAGGCCTCACCAAGTAGTAGGCATATGACCTAAACTAGGCAAACTGAGCTGAAACTACTGCTAAAACTTCAATTCTCAGACAGGATGACACAAGAACAAAAACATTTGATATTGCTTGGATTGTCAGTAAGTTCCTGGTAATAATTCTTTCTGAGCTTGGGTTCCAGCTGATCTTTTGATACTATGAGCTAGCCCATAGCCTTCTAATAAAGTCTAACATTTACGTGTGCATTCCTTTCCTAGGGCTCCCATAGCAAATATTACAAACTGAGCACCTTAAAACAGCAGAAATTATTCTCTCCCTGCAGAATCTGGAAGCTGGAAGTGTAAGATCAAGGTGTTGCCAGAGTTGATTTCTTCTGAGGGGTCTGAGGAAGAATCTGTCTCCTGCCTACCCTAATCCAGGTAGTCACACTGCAAACCCTTATTTCCAAGTATGGTCACACCCAGAGGTTGCAAGTGTACATACATTTTAAGGAAACCCTAATTAATCTGGTATAGCTTGTAACCAAAAATCCCTGACTGAGCCAAACTAGCATTAAGAGTGGGTTCTTGAACAATAGTCAAAAAGCATCTATATAAAAAATGACTAATTGATAATCATCTGTACCAGAAGTTGGCATCTGAGAACTAAGACATCCTATTGAGCAACCTACTGTGTACTAGATGTTGTGCTAAACCCTTGAGCCCTACTAATAACCTTGCCTGCACGTCTCTGATTCTGTTCTACAAGTACATATAAGTATTAACATTCCTGATAAATAAAACTCTCTGCATGTTTCAAAAAAAAAAAGAGTGGGTTCTATGTATTATCTGCTTTAATCTTGACACCAACTCTTGAGGTTGGCACATTTATTACTTTCATTTTAGAACTGGAAAATGAAGACCTAGAGAACTTGCTCAAGGTTACACGGTCAGTAAGAGCACAAGGAAGATTCAGGGTGAGGTCTATTCTCTTATAAACCTGTTCTCTTCACTACATTATATTCTAGGTTTTGCTTTAGTTGGAATTGCATTCATGTACCCTAACCCCAAACCATATGCTATTAAAAGAAAATGGTCCATTTACCAATTTGAGCAAGATCTCCACATCTCTGCCTGACTACTCTACCTTCTCTGTACCAAGTGACAACCAAAGGCCTAAAAACAGAGAAACAGAAAATTCCCGGGACAGCCAGAGAACTGGTGCCATAATGGTCTGGTCAGAAGTCACCTGGGTAGCAGTGCCAGGACGAGGCCTGCAGAGCTCACAGCCACAAGGACGACCCTCAGCTGAATGAGGACTTGCTCAGAGTGCTCCGGCTAATCCATCCTGTGATGCTTTAGGATAAATTCAGATGCTTCTGGAAGCCGCCACATTCCTCAAAAATATTAGACTTGGGGTCTTTTATATTTCTCACAGACTGACTTTCATCTGTTGGATGATTACCCCACCACTACCTCCTCCAAGACAGAGTCTATGACTCAATTTCTCCCTAGGGTTTTAGCACCAGGTCCTAGAGTGGATTCCTGACATGCTGTATCAGAGGTGGAGCAGAATGTCTGAAAGTAAAGATTGAATCCATATGCTTTAACTCAAATCCAGGGGGGACTGTGAAGCTACAGGATGGTGTTATTTGTACTTCTTTAGAGCTGAACCAGTGTCTGAAGATTTCAATCAACACAAGAAGTTTCTTTTTGTGATCAGTCTTATTGTTATGAGAGTATGAGACATTCTTCATAGAAATAGTAAACGAGATAATAAAAAAGCCAGGCATGGTGCCACACAAATGTAATCTCAATACTCTGGGAGGCTGAGGCAGGGGTGTTGAAAGTTCAAGCCCAACCTGGGCAACTTAGTAAGACTCTGTCTCAAAATAAAAAATTAAAATTAAAAAACAGCTAGGGAGGTTAGCTCAGTGAGAAGTCACCAGGTTCAATCCCCAGTGCTAGAAAACAGAGAGAGAGAGAGAGAGAGAGGGAGGGAGAGAGGGAGGGAGAGGGAGAAGGAAGATTATTCATTAGTGTACCATCTGGAGACATCTGCTATAAATATTTTTATCTGTATCCTTCCAGACTTTTTTCTAAATGTTTGCACACCACCCTAAAAATGGTATCTAATGTGCATAGTTTACAATCTGTTTCTTTAACCTAAAAATGTATCCAAAAATTTTTTTTTTTTGGTACCAGGAATCAAACTCGGGTCCCTGTGCTTGCGAGGCAGGCAGCGGAACCACTGAGCTAAATCCCCAGCCCTTCCAAAAGATATTTTCATTTCATTAAATGTTACTCTACTGTGACTTTTCATGGTTATAATAATTCATTGTTGGTGCCCCCTGCTGAATGTTCACATTGTTCCACACTTTTGCCAAAATTTTTCATTTTCCTGCCTAAATCTTTACCATGATTTATTTCCTTAGACTAAACTCCTTAAAATGTAATTATTGGAGTTGAGATGTATCTCAGAAGTTGAGTACTTGCCTAACATGTGCCAGACCCTGGGTTTGATCCCCAGCACCTTAAGAAAAAAAAAGTGTAAAAACCTCAATTATTGGGTCAAAAGCTATGTAACTCTTGAGGGTCTCTCTATATGTATCGCTAAGCCATCTACCAGGGAGGCTTTACACCCCCACCTCCAGAAGATAAGGGAACCCGGGAGCCCATTTTGTGCATCTTTGCTAACAGAGGATTTTGTCATTTACGAAAATCTTTGA
Organism: Heterocephalus glaber; assembly: GCF_000247695.1. The sequence continues at coordinate 5,597,297 of NW_004624774.1, forward strand.
AGCTACCACTTATTCTATGAAAGCATCCACACTGCTGAAAAGCAAGATTCTTCCACTGAGGAGTAAATGTGAGTCACTGGAAGATTAGCCCAGTTATTCGGAACCCATTTAATTGCTATCCTTGAGCCTGATGTAGCTTTTACACTTACTGATGTCTTGGGAAAGAAAATAGTAAGGAGAAACTTAAATGAAGAGGGAAACGTACAAATTCTCCTATCTTTGCAGACACTGAAGAGGCCAGTGCTCCAGTCCCCACCAGTCTGAACAATCGCTGTGATTGTGGTCCTGCTACTGGCTCCTCGGACAGGCTGCTTCACCACAGGGCAGGCTGGTGGGTGGGTCCTGGAGAGTCAAAATGATGATTAACTTGGAAACCAAGATGTTCAGAATAACATTTGAGCAAGACAGTGATAAAGAGATAGGAAGCCAATGGTGCCTAGCCTGACTTCACCATCTTCCTCCCTCCCCTTCCTCACACCCTCTTCTATGACTTTCTGCCCCATCTCTATTAGTGGCATTATTGTTCCAAATCCTGTCACTATGATTCAATATCTAGTCTACCTCCACAGTGTTTCCTAGTGCTTAATAAGTTCACCTCTTTGAAACCAAGAAGGTTCATTTGAAATCCCAGCATGGCACTTCCTGGAGACTGACTTTGGTTAATTGGCTTATTCTCTCTGCTTTCTGTTGGTTCAGATGAAAAAACTTGATGGGGTTTTGTATCAATTGAAGGACATATAACTAGTTTACTGTGTCCAGAGTGTGTGTGACAAGGTGAGGTAACCTTTCACCCCCACCTCTGGAACTGGGGATTGAACCCAAGGCCTTCCCCCTGAGCTATATCCCCAGCCCTTTTTAAAATTTCTATTATTTTTTAGAGTGTCTTACTACATCTCTGAATTGTCCACGCTGGGCTCAAACTTGGGACTCTCCTGCCTCAGCTGGGATTACAGGAATATACCACTACGTCAGGCTATAAGGTGACATGAGTGAGGTCCATCCCAAGGATCTTGAACCTTTGTTGAAGACAGTCTGACAAGCAATGGGAAACCTGGACTAGGCTATGGAACTTAACAAATAATATCACTTAAGTGAATAACCCCATTCAGAATATATCTTGATATCAAATTGTAATATGATTTGTCCTGGTAGGGTCAAAAAGTATAACTTTGGGTTGATTTTCTCTGAAAAGTGGATAATCCCATTGTCTGTCATTCAGAATTAAGGAATGAAGACCCAGGGGCTGAAAGTCAGTTTTTCCTGAATTGTAATAGAGGGGATGGCTGGAGTGATTCCCATTGGGAAGGGTAACTACACCGTGCCTCATGGAAGATGTGGCTCAAGAGTGGGGTAGAAGGGCCATATTATGAGTCTGAGCTTGGACAGTGGTCATTATCCCAGGTGCTTCTTTTGGGCAGCCTCATTAAGAATTTGCACCTGACCTCTGGTGTGCTATGAAAGAGTAAAGAACCTGCCTCATACTTCAAACAAAATAAAGTTACCAGTAGATGTGGACACCACTGATAGTGACTCCAAGTCCTCCACTAGCTACGTGTTGAGTGTACGGAGATGGCAAAGAAAATAGGAGGCAAACTGGAAGAGAAGATCAGAAAACACAGACTGAAGTGCCAGTGACACACCAAGAGATACCTAACAGAGGGTCAGGGATTTAGCTCAGTGGTTTCACTGCCTGCTGTGCAAGCGCAAGGACCCGAGTTTGATCCCTGGTACCAAAAAAAAAAAAGAGAGATACCTAACAGAAATGGAAATGCTGCACCAGAGCTTGTAAGACAGGCTGGGGTCGGCAGTGATCCACCTAGAATTGGGTAGAAGATCTACAAGACATCTCCAGCCCCTTTATCCATTAGGCATCACAAACAATATTTAGGATCTAATGAGTTTTTCAAAGCCTATATAAGTAAGACTTGCAAAGAGTATTGGCTCATGATATAAAAAGTGCAAAATACAAATCAATGCTTAAACACAAAAATTTAACATTATGTTAATTTCATTGTCAAAGGTAGAACTCTTATTATTTTATTACATTTGAAAGCAATTTGTAAATTTTCCTGCTTTGAAAAAATTCCCAAGTACCCATGATTGCTGAGAAGTAGCAACTGGTAATTAAATGAATTACTCGTGGCCAAATAATCTGGAGAGCAAATTTATAAATATATATATGTATATATGTATGTGTGTATACATATATGTGTGTGTGTGTGTGTGTGTGTGTATATATATAGAGAGAGAGAGAGAGATAAATGAATGTAAGCCCATTTTAATGTTTTCCATGTGAGTTAGAGCCTACTTCTGTGGACTGACTTTTGTTCCCTAAAATGTCTATGTTGAAGCTCTAGCCTCCAATGTGGCCATATATATGGCGATAAGGCTCTTAGAAAATAAAATTAATTGAACTCAGAGGGGTGAGACACTAGCTCAATAGGATTGGTAGCATTATGAGGCACAGATCTGTCTCTCCCTCCCTCCCTCTTCCTACTCTTCTTGTTCTTCCCCCCCTCTCCTCTCTCTCTTCTCTCCCCCCCGACACACACCCACGCACGCACACACACACACACACACACGCACGCACACACACAGGGGAATGGTCATGTGAGCACTGTAAGCCAAGAAGACAGTGCTAACCAAAACGCAACAACCCAACTGCTGGGACACTGATCTCAGACATCCAGCCTCCAGAACCGTAAGAAAACAAATTTCTCGGTTTTTCCTGTTTATGGCCTTTTGTTACAGCAGCCCAAGTAAAACTAGCCCTGAAGAAACTTCCTTTACACTGGAATTATTTCTCTACTTCTGTGAGCTCCCTGAGGCCAGGAGAACACGTGCTCTTCCTCCCCTTATGCCCAGCATCTAGCACCTTACTTAAAAACCTTGTGGATACATGATAAATACTTGGTAAAATGGATCAACTGGATTCAGTCTCTTCTGTTGTATTTGAGTCTTCCTCTAGTTTCTCTAATCTAAATTATATGACTAGCTGCATCTCATTCTCTAGTAAAGACACAACTCTGGTGTGAATTGATGAAATAAAAGCAGAGGGTAGCCTAAAAGATTTCTGCATCCCTCTAAACAGCCCCAGGCTTTTCCCTCTCAAAGTCACCCCAGAGTTGAGAACTTCCATCACTATGTTAAGAGCTTCTGTCATCTCTCATTTTAGTAGAGGGATTTTTTTTAGGGCTGAGCACCTGGGTTAGATTTTTCCCCTGAAATGAACTATCTACAGCTTTCAGCCTAGAATAGAATTTTTTGCTTCTATCTTAGCATTATGTGCATAATACCTTTTTTTTTTTTTTTTTTTGGCACCTGGATCGAACTCGGATGCTTGCGCTTGCGCAGCAGGTGGCGAAACCACTGAGCTAAATCCCTGGACCTCATAATACCTTCTATCACAGCAAGGAAACCTGTCTTCTATCAATTCCAAATCAAATAACCAAGAGGACAGCTTTTCCTTGGTGGAAAAGGTATTTGCCTAATATCAAACTCAAGGAGAAATATATTATTTCTTTCCTTACTACATCTTTGGTGATTTTTCGATTAAAATGTTTGAATTTACATACATTAGCTAAGACATTTTAGTCAAGATTACTGCTCGTATGCCATAATTAAAATAACAACCATATTTACCCTTCATTGAGCATATTCTATGTGACAGGCACTTAGCCCCGTTAAGAACTGAAGGGTGAATCAGGGTCTGCTACAAGTATAAAGTAGCTATTTTAGCTTGCTGAACTGTCTTTTTGTATGTTATCCCGGGAAACCTTATGCCACCATGAAGAACAGGAATGAGTTTGGAAACAGTAGGTGAAGCTGCTGGACACAGTACTATGCTAAATTGGAGAATCTATCCATTTATCTCAAGTTCATTTGGTGGAAACAGCACAAATTTCACTTATGCATGCTAAAGTTCAAATATGCCTCAGCTACGTACTAGTTATTTGACACTGGAAAGTAAAAACTTGTTACATCCTTCAGCTCTGGTCTCTTCCTCCTCCATAAAACTGGATTTAAAACATCCTAGCTCCTTGATTGCCAGTATTAACTAAGACCATGTACTTGACACATAGCATGCCATCCATGGCAGATGTTGTTATTAATCTCAGGATTTGGTATATACCCTAGGGCTTTCTGTAAACTTTCCTGAAAACAAAGAAAAGAGAAAGGAGATCTGGGCCAGTTTTTCAGTTGTCACGTGCTACCTCAACCCCTTAAAACTTAGCCAGGGCAATTAGCCATCCCAATTTCCCAGGGCTAAGGGTTTTATTGAGATGGAGAACTTTGAGTGCTAAAACCAATACAGTCCCATGCAAACCAAGGAAGCTGGTAACTGTAGTCAGCAGAAGTAGTAGGTAGCTTTAACTAGTGGGGGACAGAAGTATGGCTAGGTAAGTGTCAGAAGATGGACACTTACCCCTTTTGCCTCATTCTATTCTATCCTCTTCCTCTCCTAGCAACTAAGTACTTTCTCCACTGCATGTCCCCACATGCCTAGTACTTCATTCAGCTTGGAGGGCTTCATGTCACTCTCTTTTCTCATCTTAACAAACTAGAGTTTATTCTGCCTTCTATTCAGGTGTCCTGGATTATTTCACATTCTTAACGAATGCCAAAACCCTTGAATTCTGATTTCAAAGGGGTGGAAATTATTGGCAGTCACCAGATTAAAGTTCACTTGATCAGGGTGCAACATTGTAAGCTAAGAATGAGGAGTTATCCTTTTACCCAAGCCAGTTCTTTTCACCAGCCAAGCAAGGTCCCCTTCCCCTTCCTGGGGAAAGACTGAAATCACTTTCTTCCCAAGCCCAGTGTCCCTCTCCCTAGGAATCAAGCAGAGATTGGCCTGATATTCCAACTAAAGTGCAAAAGTTGTGGGTGTGGGGTTTGCATATCCTACTTACTACCTCAAATTGGAAATAAAATGTCCATCTTCAGATGAGATCAGTGAAAACAGCAGAGGTGAGTGTGCGTTGAGTAAGGAAACATCCTGAGGACACTTAGAGAAGTAACATCCAAACCAGTTCATAGCAGGAAGTGTCTTCTTGTCACTTGGGGATCCCTTTCCCTTTGGCAATAAGAGGACCGATTCTAGATTTAGGATCAACCTAAAATATCTCTTTAAAAGAATGTTGATTTGATATTCTAGAACCTGAGGTCATAGCAGTATAACTCACAGATATTGTATCACTTTAAAGACGTTTTGCCGGGTGTGGTGGTGCATGCTTGTAATTCCAGCACTCCGGGGGCTGAAGCAGGAGGATTGCCATGAGTTCGAGGTCAACCTGGGCTATATAGTTTATGGCCAGCCTGGACTACATAGTAAGACCGTGTCTCAAAATAAAAGACACTTCAATGGGCTGGGAATTTGGCTCAGTGGTGCCACTGCCTGCCTCGCAAGCACAAGGTCCCAAGTTCGATCCCCCCCCCAAAAAAAGACATTTCAAATGACTATTTTTACCAATCTGAAAGGAAATACTAGAGATGCAGCTTGAGTTGTTTTTTTTGTTTGGTTTGGTTTGGTTTTTTGAGGCAGGGTCTCCCTTTGTAGTTCAGGCTGGCCCTGAACTATATAGCCCAGGCTGGTCTCGAACTTGAAGCAATCTCCCTGCCTCAGCCTCCTGAGTGCTGGGATAACAGGTGTGTGCCACCACACCTGGCTTAAATTTTTTTAAAAAATGTAAAAGACATCTTTACTGGGAAAACTCTTTGGCTTTAAGAGATGCTTTGTCTTTTGTCACTGAAAGTGCTCACTTCGGCAGTACATACACTTTTGTTACTGAGATATAATACTAAACAACCACAACTTAAAGAGGAAAGATTTGGGCTCAGTTTGTAGAGATTTCAGTCCATAATCAGCTGGCTCCAAGGCACACTGGCTTGGCAGAGGGGCATGGCAGAGAAGATGTGCTTATGACATTGCAGTAGAAGGCAGAGAGAGGGTGAAAGAGTGAAGAAGAGATAGATCCTTCCAGGCCACGCTCCCAGTGAGGCATCTCCTCCAATGAGGCTTCACCCAACATCACATTTAGCTGTAAACTCATCAGTGGAGAAATCCATTGATCAGTATCATGTCCCTGTGACCTCAAAAGCCCCTCGCGAAAAAGTCACCTCCCAAAAGCCCCACTTATGGGCACATGAGGCTTTGGACCTCTAGTAAGCATTTATCCAGCAAAGTATAACTGTCACTCAACCTTTCCTTGGAAGTCTCAGAAGCTGATTTCTGCCATCCTATGGCTGAGAAGCAGCAGGGGCCTCACTTAAATCTCTGGACTACTGGTCCAACTGAGCAAGATGAAGTGTATCAAAACATCCAAAAGCAGGGACGGGAAGATCATTCAGTCCAGATACAATACTTAACAATCTTTTTTGTGTATGTGGTACCAGGGATCAAACTTAAGACTTTGTGCTTGCCAGGCAGGTACAGCACCACTGAGTTACATCCCAGCCCTTAACAATCTTATGAATGTGGCCTTCTCAAATTCCAGACTGGTTAGGTTGGCACAAGCCCCTAAGCCTATTTCAAACTTCTAGGAATCCCTCGCTCTTCCATGAACTGCACTGTTAATGCCAGGAAAATCATGCTTCTTTCCTACTCAGTCCAGAAGGACACTAGTGAACAAAGCAGGATTTGGCTGGTAAAAGCCTCCCTACTGTTTTGAAAAGCCACTGAAATATGCCTCTAAGACATGCTTCACAGAGGGATGGACCTTGGACACACTGGGAAATGTCTTTGGAGGACCAAAAATTAGGCAAAATTACACACTAAGGGCTAGAATTTGAAATCATAATTCAATGTTACATTAGAAAGACAGTAAGAGCAAATTGAAAACTATACTATATATTCTTTTCATCAGTCCTATAAAGAATAATACAGGTTTTGGACTTCAAAGCATTTACTTACCTAGGATTGCAGCAAAAGCATGTAACACTTCCAAATCGAGATTTGTAGGACAGTTTCACAATTGCCTTCATTCCCACAGTTCTGGGCAACTGTCACTGTCTTAACTACATGTTTAGTTAAGACATCCTACGTCTACATAGTATCCTACCTTAAGAACAGCTACGCCAAGTGTTCACACTGTCTGGCATATAATAAGAACTCAATAATTCATTGAATAATTGTGTCATACATGAAAATTCAGGTTATAAAAGTAGTGATAACTAGATTTTCTTAAAAAAGGATGTCCAGTACATTTCCCTTGAAGAGTGGACAACCATTGTACATGTAAGCTACAATTCCATATTTTAAATTTTCATTTATATCCAACTTTCCTAATTAAACACCTATTGTATTAAGTGACTCATCCACATACCACACAGCTAATTCACTTTTTTTAAATTTGGTACCGGGGATCGAACTCGGGACCTTGCACTTGCAAGGCAGGTGGCAGCACCACTGAGCTAAATCCCCGGCTCAGCTAATTCATTTTTAACAAATGAGTGAAAAAAAAGTACAGTACAGAAGAATGCCTACTGTTAAAAAAAAGAAATAGCATAAGAAAATCACTTTGCATAGCCCCCATCATAACTACTTATTAGGAAAGTATCTTCAAGAGGCACTAATCTATTAGGTAAAAAGATTGGGAACAGAATATTCTCAAGGTGTCAAAGTATCACGCTACATATTTCTAATTGCAAAAGAAAAAATATATATATATGAACTCTGGAGAGATCCAGAAGTACTCAAAATGTATCATTTCAATGGAATGTTCTGAAGTGTTTTTTTTAAAGAAAAAACAGTAATTTGCAATAGAAGCTGTGGAAATAGTTTTTTTTCTGGTACTAGGAATCAAACTCAGGACTTGGCACTTGCAAAGCAGGTGGCAGCACCACTGAGCCAAATTCCCGGCCATGCATACTAGTCTTTGAAATCCAGAGCATATTTTACACTTAGAGCAAGCACTCCTTAATTCAAATTAGCCAAATTTCAAGTGCTCTCTAGATACATGTGGCTGGTGGCTAAAGCACTGGACAGCACAACTCTGAACTTACCTTCCAGTAAATACATGAGATAGAGGAACATACTGCCACCTACTGTTCCTTATGTCCCTTGGGAGTGAGGGTCATGTCCTACCCTGGTTTTTTGGGGTTTTTTTCTTTTTACCACATAACCAGTTAAGCTCCATGAATAGCAGTGAGTAAATTGAAACTTAATTGATGCTACAAATTTTGGGGCTGAGCATTATGTCCAAAGACAGTAAGTAGAGAGCCAGGCACAGTGGTGCATGCCTATAATCCCAGCATTTGGAAGGATGAGTTAGGAAGATCCAATGTTCATGGGCTACACAGGGAATTCCAGGCCACAATTCATTAATTCTTTGCCTCTACCAAGTGTGCTGCAATCATCTGGGAACACAGAATACAGTGCCTCTACTTCAGTGCTCTGACACTAGTACCTTGAGTAGCCCATTTTCACACTAGACCCATTTCTTCATGTGGCCTCCTTGTTGCTCCTTTAGCAGACTAGCTACATGCCCAAATGCCCCTATCTCATGCCTTTGTACTTGGCCCTTCCCTCCGCGTAAACTTTTGCCTGGGTATCTACTAATATAACTACATATGCATTTACCCTTGGACCTATAAGCCCACTAATAGAAATTTATTCTGAAAATACACCTCCACAAATATGAAGCCACTTATTATAAGGCTATACACTATTCATTCTAAAAAAAAGTTTATAAAATATCAAGTACTTAGAAACAACCTAAATGCCCATCCACAGGAGACTGGTTGAATAAATTATGGTACACCTTTATAACAGTATTATGTAGGGGAGTTGAGAGAGAAGAGGGGCAGAGAGGGAGGGGAGAAAAAGATCTCTATAAACAAGAGTAGAAAAATATCCACCTATGTTGTTAACTTTTAAAAGGTATAAAATAGTTTTAGATATAATTCTATGGATAGCTATATCTTGCTACTGTTTGTATAAGAAGTATATATAAATTACTTGTCCCTTTTTTTTTTTAGAAAAAAATGAGAAATATAACCCAGAAATTAATTGCAGTAGTTAGCTACTAAGTGAGTGGGAAGCAGTACAAGAGAATAAGAATTCTCTGAATGGTTATGGTTTTGCCTTTTGAATCATGTATTTTGCTTATTCAAAAAATAAATAAGAAAAAAAGCAAACCATAAAACTGAATATAAAAAGAAACAATAACTTTAACTGTATATTAAAACCACATACAAAAAATAATTCAAGAAATACTCAGAGTGGCACATATGAAAAAAATTAATTCAAGAAATACTTGACTATAGTGCTCTATATCCCTCAGTGAGATATGTTTTAAGAATGCAATAAAAAAAAAACTAACAAAACAGTGAACTCTACTTAGATTTGTTAATAGTAATATTGGAATGGTAATTCTGAAATTACTAATAGACCAAATGAGTACATATAGTAAGGTTCTTAGGAACCAGAGTTCTGTGTAAAAAGGGGGAGGACATAAAAAAAAAAAAAGTCATATGGTTCAAGACAGAATTACAACTTAAAAATACATGTATTTCCTAGGTGTATTCACTGGTACATTTCCTAGCTCCATCCACTGGAAAAGCCTAAAAAAGCAATGTATTTGGTAGCAGTAAGTACACAAAAAACACTTGGATCTTGCTTTCTTAATACATTCTCCATTAAAATGAAGGAGAGTTCCTTGAAAAGAAGAGATTCCAGTTCTGGGACAAAGTGAGCCAGCTCTTATGCAAAGAAATGCTCCAAATCTGATGGAGAGATAACTAAAGGACTCAGGAGCCAGTATGAATGGGGCCCCTACTGGTTAATTTAGGAAAATGTGAGCAGTCAAAGAATAATGATGGGGTAATAGATTACAGCATATATAAAAAACAAAAACAAAATACAACAGTCCACAGTGATTTGAAAAGAATGATGAAAGAGGGCCGGGGATTTAGCTCAGTGGTTTTGTCGCCTGCTGTGCAAGTGCAAGGATCTGAATTCGATCCCCGATACCAAAAAAAAAAAAATGATGAAAGAAAACAATCCTCTTATAGAATCCTCTTATAGAATGATACTTAATACATGTAGAAGAAATGCTAATCATTTTTAAGAACTCACCATATTATAACCTCCAACATAATAAGAGACAGAAAGATTACCCACAAATATCACCCCTGGTAAAAGCTTGCTTATAAACAGGCGTCAGAGTTCAGCTGGGCTGCTATAACAAAGTATCCTATACTGGTAACTTATAAATAGTAGAAATGTATTGCATAGTTCTGGAGGCTGCAAAATCCAAGGTCAAGTTCTGGAGAAGGGCCATTCTTCAGAGGATAGCACCTTTTACACATCCTCACATGGTGGACAGGAACAGAGCTCCCGCAAGCCCTTTCACAAACACATTAACCTCATTCAAGAGCAGCAGCCCTGAGAACCCACTCTCACCTTGCAAATACCCCACTTCTTTTTTTTTCCCCCCACTTCTTAATAGAGTCACCATGGGGGCTACATTTCAGCATATGAGGGGAAAGAGGGAGGGAGACAAGCATTCAGACTTTTTAAATCTGAAGACAGCACCTCAATGGAGGAATACAGACATCATTTTAACTAAGTGATCTAACCTAGTACCACCAAAGATGGAACACATCTATAATATATTAATGCTCCTATGATGTAATGGAAGTTACCCATGTAGCACTCTTTCCAAGACCTAAATAATTTTAGCCTGGCATGGTAGCTCACACCTGTAATCCCAGGACCTGGGAGGCTGAGGCAGGAGGATTACAGCAAGTTTGAGGCTTCAACCTAGCCTGAACTACTTAGCAAGACCTGTCTCCAAAAAAAAAAAAGAAAAGAAAAAAGAAAACACAGACGCCCAAAGGAACCAATACAAAGAGCGTAATTATAATGTATAGCAATCTTAGGACAATATATGCACATATATTATTACCATTATTATTCATCAGTAACATTTACTGAGAGCTTATTACTTGCCAGGCACTGTGCTGTATACATGATTTTCCTAGATTATACTTAAACATCGGACAACAAACCTAAAAAGTAGGTTCTATTATTAGCTTTACCTTATAGATGAAATCAAAGCTCTGAGTAATTGCCCAGACCACCCACATAGCAAATCAAAGAACTGGAAACCTAATGTAACTAAAGTCTTCCAACTTCAGAGCATGCAATCATGGCCCACTATGCCATCCATACTCCCTGCCCTGAGCAGATAAATAATGAACTGTACTTAATGATTTCTAAGGATCTTTCAGTTCTAAGACTATGATTTGTTTCAGTAGATCTATGGTAAAGCATTCAACCTGGCTATGTACTCTTGAATTTTAGAGTAAAAAAGGAAGCTGAAAAAAAACCTGTTCACATGACCTCAAAGTTAGAATTCAGATTCTCAGGGTTATCAAAACTGGTCTTTCCCGATTTGAACCCATCAAGAATAGTAATGTTTTTCTCCTCTCCTAGTCAATACCTTACATTTTTTCCTATGAAGACATATGCATAATTATTAAAAGATTTTCCAGAAAGAATAAAAGATTAAGTTTATAATATAGTCAGCAGGATCTTTAAACACAATTAGACTCAAAACAAATTTGATAAATATAGATTCTAAGGGATATGATGCCTATGTTTAATGTAGATAAACTAAAAAATAAACTAAACTACTTATAAACTATTAATATTAGCTTTGAAAAACAATCAGTTAAGTGAATATATTAAAGTTTTAAAGTCTTATAAAATATGGGATCTATTTGTTCTTTATACAAAACATTTAGCAATCATAATTAAGTCAAAATATTCTGACTTGTTCCTTTATGTCATCATAAGAATTCTTTTATTGCCAGGCATGGTAGCACATGTCTATAATCCCAGCACTTGGGAGGCTGAGGCAGGACGATCACTGAAGAGTTGAAGGCCAGCCTAGGATACATAGTGAGTTCACAGCTGATCTGAATTATATGGTGAGACCCTGTCTCAAAAAACAAAACAAAACAAAAATTCCTGGGGCCAGGGATTTAGCTCAATGGCACCACACCTGCCTTGCAAGCACAAAGTCCTGAGTTTGATCTCTGGTACCACACACACACAAAAAAATTTTCTTTTATTTAACAAAAATAGAACTAGTTGCCTATTTTACTATTTTGTTATGTAAGAAATATAGCTAATTCCTTAACATAGAAAGCTGTGAGACACTTCCTAGCCTTCATAAACAATAGAAAGTATATCTCATTAAAAAATATACTGACTTTTGTGTTGAAGACTAGAAGCTTCTAGAAAATAGCAATAATTTGTTCCAAAAACAGTAATAATAATAATAATAATAATAATAATAAAAGCATCGCACAAACCATTTCTCTTAAAGGCCCAAAGATGGGGAAAAAAATTTATTAAGTCTAAGAATCAAAGATTACCTGGTATAGTTATGATTACATGCAGAATTTGATGGTTAAAAATAAAATCTATGTAGGTTCTTAAAGTAATAATATCTTAGACCTTGGCAAATTTCCAGTTTCCATGCGTTTTTTTATTTAAGAGCAAATGCTGATTTTTTTTTTTGGTACTGGGGATCGAACTCGGGACCTTGTGCTTGTGAGGCAGGCGCTGGAACCACTGAGCTAAATTCCCGGCCCTCCATGCGTTTAATGAACCAGGTAGATAATTGTATCGCCGATATCTGCCTGTAGCCCATTTTCAGTGAGATGAATTTTCTTGCTCATGAGATCCACGTGGAAAACAGCATGCTCAGAAATGGGAGTCTTCTCAGTGTGTTCTTTTCCCAGGACAGGTATTCGCCGAGGCCCCAACAGTGGATCATCAAATCTCATCAGTTTCACTTTGGAAAGGTCTATAGCAGAAAAGATTATCAATGTAAGCATATAATTATAGTCAGAGACTCAAACCCATGAATGAGTCTGACAGTTCAAATTCAAACACACTGGTTATTATATATAGGCAAAAATTACTTCATCAGATAAATAGGACCCAATCTCAGGTGCAAAGTCAAAATCTTAATAAATCTTCATCCCTGTTCAGCTTTTTATCCAATTCAAAGATTGTCAGAAGCCGGGCATAATGGCACTCATCTGTAATAACAGCACTTGGGACGCTGAGGCAGTAGTATCACCACGAGTTTGAGGCCATCCTGGGCTACATAGTGAGTTCAAGGCCAGTCTGAACTACATAGCAAGACCTTGTCTCAAAAAACCAAAACAAGAAACAAAAAAACATTATCAGAGTTCTGTATGAAACATCTCCTGGAATGATAAATCGAGACAGAGAAAGAATTAATTTTTTTGAGCACTAACCTATTGATCTACTTACTACATAATCTATAAAGTACTTTTTATATGCTTCAAGTAAACATTCTTGAGAATATCAAAAAGTCCAAAACTTACTTCTTTCTTGCATTTCTTGAAATACATTGAACTTACAAGAATGAAGCTTTTCTTGGAGATACATTTGGAGAAATAATTACTACTGTAAGAAATCCTATTACTCATTTCTTATTTTGCTCAAAAGATGAAAGTGTATATATTAACAAGTTGATGAGAGAGAAGAGGAAGGGCAGAGGGATAGGGTATAGCTTTTTAAATTTTGAGCTTTGAACCCCAGTGCTACCCTACTTGATATTTTCCTGATCTGTTTTTGTTTTAGGCAAAAAAAAAAAAAAAGCACTTGTCCCATGAAAAAATTTATGATCCAACAGTCCTGTCAACAACTGAGCCCAGAAGAAATTTTCTTTAGCAATTCTGAGACTTCCCAATATCAAATGGCTTTCTTTTGTATAGTGGAAAAAACACTACACATGGCTACAAATGCTGGTTCTGGGCTTATATCTCACTCTAAGTATAGAATGGCTAGTTATACTTAACCTGATCCAAGAAATAGAAGATATTTTCTGAATTACTTCCATCCCTTTCTAAAACAGATCCCTGGGTGGTCCATGAGCTATACTTCCTCATGCTGCCTTGAGAGTCTGAAGCTTAGCGCAAGAGGGATAAGAGATAAAAGGAGACATTAATGCACCCAGCAGTGATACCGGGAGGACAAGTTATTTAGGCATTCTGTTCTCTTTGGGAAACAAAGACTGAAGGACCACAAGTTTAGAGAACAGATCTTGGGGCTTATAGAGCAATTATCTTCAGCTACCATGAAAGCAAACCCTCCCTGACAGTGTTTGGAGAGTCTGCAGAGACCGTACAATCTATTCCCAGACACTGCACAAGCCCCAAAAATTAAAATAGGAAAGGAGCAGGCACAGTCTTCATGACAGACATGATCTAATTTTAGGGAAGAATACAATTCATTTCAACAGCTACTGCAATTCAATTTGTATCAGTGGTACCAAATACTTTGCTACAGAAGCAGTGATAAGTCCTGCCAGCAGATTTTACATATAAGACTCCACCCAAACCCCAAAAAAAGTCTTCCTAAGCAATTCCAATTCAAACTTATTTCAAATAAACTTAATACTTGATCAGGCTTCTAAGTGACAAAACACATTTGCTTTGATGTTTCACCACGTGGTTCATTACTGCCAATATATTCTTGGAGCTTTCTTAGTGGTTTTACTATCTTTTCTCATCTCAGCCTTCTCTTATCACTGAAAATGTTGAAATTTAAGTCTACAGTACACAAGATTTAAGGCACTTAGAGAAAAGATGAGAGTGATTGAAAGTCCCTAGAGATTGATAATGTGAAATGGAGCCTTTCACCTCCAAGTTACTAGTTCATATGTGGCATGGGTTGTGAGTGATTTAAAGTCATTATCATCAAATAGTTGCTCAGTGGCCTTTGTAGAGTGAAATGATATTTTAGTCTAGTTCCTCCTGGACCTAGATCATAATCACCTTCAATTCAATTGGCACTAATTGGATGACTTGCTAGCTACTGCAGCAGACAAAGAACTATGTTATTGAATTTAACTCCTTTTCCATCTCATATACTCAATATACTCAGCCCCTTAGATATCAAAGCACCCTGAGGGCTTTTGGAAGAGGATCAAGGTTAGGTCTCTTCTGTAGGTTCTTAGAGGAATACCAATTTCAAACTCCACCTAATGTTTATATCAATTTTCTAAAATTTACAGCAGGTACTAACATCAAACTTAAAATACTATATGATAATATTATTCACTAGTATACAAAAAAAAAAAGGAACCGAAGCTTGAGTTCGATCCCTAGTACCAAAAAAAAAAAAGGAACTAGTATAACAAAGGAGATAAGAATTGTGGGGGTGGGGATTTAGCTCAGTGGTTCCAGAGCCTACCTCACAAGCACAAGGTCCCGACTTTGATCCCCGCTATGAAAAATAAAATTTTAAAAATTTAAAAAAAATTTTTTTTAAAAGTTTATCTTTAAAAAAAAAAAAAAAAAGAAT
>NW_004624774.1:5614496-5632977 GCF_000247695.1 Heterocephalus glaber
TAGAAACAAAGTCTTTGTAAATAGGGAAGGGTGGAGGGGGTGAAGGGAGGGCAAGGGAATGGGGAAAAAAATAAGAACCAAGATACATCATGTAAAGATACAAGATCCCAATGATGAACGTAACTGTATTGTATACCTAAAATTTACCAATAAACTTAATGGGGGACAGAAAAAATATGCCTAGAGGACCAAGAGACGAAGGGAGGGTAAAAGGATGTAAAAGGAATTAAGATGTGTTATATACATGTACCAACTCCCCAGAGAGATGTCCACAGAAAGGAAATGAATAACTGCAGAAGAATGCAAAATATATGGTAGAATAGATTCAACTCTTCTATTTTAATAGGCTATTACTACCTTGAATAGAGACCTATAATTTAGGTCACTGTCTGAGATTTATAAATCTTTTATACTGATGGAAAATGGACCAATCTACTTCTGATTGCTATGAAAATAGAACAGAGGGCTAGGATTATAGCCAAGCAGTAGAGCAATCACCTACATGTGCAAGCCCCTGGATTTGATCCTCAGCATCACCAAAACAAAATAAGAAAAGAGAGGCTATGAAAAATAGAGAATGTCAACATTAATTTGTCTTCATAATAAGAGGAAAAATAATACAAAGATACACTAACTCCCTTCACACTCTACTCAGCCTAGGACCTAGCTGAGGGATGAAAAAAAGAACTCATAAATCATTATACCGAATCTAATCACAGAAGATACATATTTGATCAGAAATTGAGATTATTTACATATTTTACCAGGAGGAACACTGCTTAGAAGAAAAAAATTTGAGTTTTGGAGTCAAATAGACCCAAGTTTGAATTCCAGCTCCAAGATTTACTAGCTAAATGAATTCTGCAAGTTACTTAGTTTTTCTGAGCCTCTGTTTCATTATCTGTACAAGGAGAAGAATTATACCTTCTATGTTATAGGCTGTAAAAAGATTAAGTGGCTAATATATGGCAACACTCAGGAACTTTTATTCGGTTTCTCCTTCTTTCCCAGGAATAGACCCAGCTGAACAAGTTTGTTTAGAATATTAAAGATACATGTTCCACAGTTCTGAATCACCTTTGAAAAACAGAAAATACTTGTTACAGTTTTAGAACTAGAAGGAGTCTTGGAAAAATATCTAATCCAGCATCGGGAATTTAGCTCAGTGGTGCCTATGCCTACCTCCAAGCACAAGGTCCCAAATTCGATCCCCAGTACCAAAAAAATCTAATCCAATGCTGTCATATTACTGAAAGAGAAGTCATTTTAGAGCTTAAGTGACATAGCAAAGTCACCAAGCTACCTAGACGAGTCCCAAAAATACCGGTTTCCTGATTCTGGGCCCAATATTCTTTCCACAGTCTTACACAGCTGTTCCTAAGCAAGACAGTTACATTTCTTTCTCCCCTCTGCTTAGAATTCATCAAATCCATAAGCTACTGCCAAATGTAAGTTTTAGGAAACTATTTACCTTTTATTCCTCGCTCCGCTTTCATTAAACGCCTGATTATAGAATCACAGTTATCCCCTTGCCTGATTTCAATTTTGGTTGAGAAGTGACCACTGGATGGCTGGGGATTTACTAGAGAAACTGGCACACCAGGCTAGGAAGATGAAGAGTAAAGCATTGTTATAGAAAATTAAAGCTGACTACTGCCAAGGGATGGAATAATCTCTGCTACATTTTTAATACCCAGTGAAAGCCAGAGCTAATCTGCTATTCTAAAATCATGAGCAAGACATATTCAAATATGAAAGAAATGCCATCAAGCTAATGCTTATAACTAGATGCCTAGATAAAAACGACTGCAACTCCATTTATCAATAATTACAGACAATAACAATAATTAATTTTCTCCTCCATAACTACCACCATTTCTCTATCACAACTCCTCCACTTAACATGAAATTCTCAGATCTAAGCCTACCTTCCACATTATAGAAAGTACTTTTTGCCAAATGCTGCCAATCTGACTGGATTCTTTGAGGCTAAATAGAATCTCTAAAACCTCCAAAACCATTTAATCTTGCTGCATCAGTCCATTTTACACCAAAAACCAAACAGCCTTGAATAACAAAGACTCATCTGAAGTTTGAAAGTTCCTTTTCACTGCTTAAGTTTTACAATTCAATTCCTACTGTATTTTTTAAATAAAAAGTTCTGAAAATCACATTTTTTACAAAAACTTACTTAATATCTGATACCATCGATAAGAGTAAAGTAAGGAGAAGTTGAATCTTGCAACAAACAGAGAATACGATACCTTAAGTCCATCCCATCCCATTTTTAACCATAGCCTGGAACAAAACATTCATTTAATTTCTCTGTATTTCCTTCCATCTTTTGAACGATGGATTTAGTTGTAATGATCTCTAAGGTCTTCTCTAGCTCAAAAATGCACTGATTTAGTAAGATTTCTTCAACTTACTTCCGTTCTAAAAACATTAAGTGGTTTCCCAGGACAACAGTCTTCCCTGACTTTATCTTCTGCTTCAGAGGCAAACTTGACTTCTATGTGTTCTAGCTAAATAGAGGGGAAAAAATGGAAGTCATTAGTGTCGCTTAATAAGATTGAAATTAATCACCACCTCATTTCATCAAGAGCCAAACTAGGCTCTCCACTTAACATGAAATGGTCTGTGCAATCTTATTATTTTCCATATAAACACTGAATGAAATCTGTAATCAGTTATTTAACACTCATCTTAGATGTCTCACAGTATTGTTATTTAGTCACATTTATCATTTTCTATAATGAAATCTATGTCTGCCACATAAGAGAAAAAGTAAATCAGCATAAAAGGCTTCCACTTAGAAAATCAGAAGTTTCAGAGATTTATCATTTGAGAAGGCTTCTATTTAAATAAATGGAAGAAAAGCTCAGAAATGTAGCATACTGCATAGCCCCAAATAAAAGATAACCCTAAATATAAGGTGTATCCCCACTTGTTCAAATGAAACAATCCAAGAAGAGTTTTCTGGCTTATATGAAAATATATGACCATTTAGATACATACATATATATATGTATATATATATTTATTTTAAAGATAACTACTAATATTTAACTTCAGTATTAACTCATTTTCAAAAAATGCTCAGGGGCTGGGGGCAGAGCTCAATGGTACAGCACATGCTTAGCTAACACAAGGTCCCAGGTCAACTCTCAGGATCAAAGAATTACTAATCAAATAAATGCTCACATAGAAATAATTTTCTTCTTTCTCTGTATTTTATGAAACAATTTTATTCAAACTCTAAACTTGCTGTTTTAAATTTTAAGTATCTTTATTTTAATTACCAGAATCATTTCTTTTTTGAGTCCTCTAACAGTTTTCTAGAGCAAATTACTTTTCCTTCTCCCTACATTGTCTGACAGAAAGCATTCTTAGACTCTACACCAAAGTTGTGATTGATGATACATCATGAACCACAGATTATAACTAATTCAATTCTGTGAATCAGAGGTTTGAAAGGGAAGAAGAGGGCAAGAAACTCACAGGTTCTGTAATATGAAAGATTCTGTGGGGCGGGGGATCTAGCTCAGTGGTTTCGTCACCTGCTACGCAAGTGCAAGAACCCGGGTTCAATCCCCAGTACCCAAAAAAAAAAAAAAAATTGGGGGGATATTTAAATATAACACCTCTCTTGACAATTTAGAGAGAATACCTAGATAGTACAGTTTTTTTATGTATAGAATAACTGATAAATGAAATAAGATGACAGATTATTTTTTTCTTTCTGTAACTTTTATACCCACTTATTCTTTTTCATTTCAAAAATATTTTTGACTGATGCATTTGGCAACAGTACTAAGTATACAAGATGAAGTTTATAAAAAGGCTTATTATAAAAGAACTGGCATATGGCTTACTACAGCTGAACAGTAATTACAATCCCTGGTCTTCTTACCTCAAGGGAATTAGTCAGGTAGACTGTATTTTCCATAAGCACTGCCTGTTCATCAAATTCCAACTGCAAATCCAGAACACGTGGCCCCATCTTCTCCACATTTTCCTAATAGTCAAAATAGTTTTGAAATACAAAATCATATTAAAAATATGTTGAAGAGCCAAGGATTTAGCTCAGTGGCAGCACAACTGCTTCCGCAAGCACAAGGTCCTGAGTTCAATCCCCAGTACCAAAAAAAAAATGTTGAAAAGAGCCAGTACAAAGTGACCCACATCGTAATCCCAGCTATTCTGGAGGCTAAGACAAGATGATCGAAGGTTTAAGGACAGCCTGGGCGGTTCAGCAAGACTGTCCCAGAATAAGAAATAGAAAGGGTTTGGGATATAGCTCTATGGTAGAATGCCCTTGGGTTCAATCCCTAGTACTACAAATAATATGTAGAAAAGAATATATTTCCTCCAAACCAACCATTCTTCTCTCAATTGATAAAAATTTTTAAATTTCAATAGTTAAAAGAAGGGCCTTGGATTCATTTCCCTTATTTAAGGTTGCTTGTTAATGAAATTACTAGCTCAGAATAATTATCATTTAAAGTAAGATTAATGGCAGCACTGAAAAGACTGGAAGGCACAAGGTAAATATGGTTTATCATTCTTTTTTTTTTTCTTTGGTACCGGGGATTGATCTCAGAACCTCGTGCTTGCAAGGCAGGCGCATTGCCACTGAGCTAAATCCCCGGCCCTGGTTTATCATTCTTTATTTAAACTGTCTTCATATACAAACCCAAAGGATTTACTTTGACAAAGAATCAAATGTTAAGAAAATATCCTGTCAGGTAAATTTTTTAAAGTACTTTTAAAATTTTCCAAGATACCAAATGAATAATTTCCAAAGATACCCAGGGTAGCAATGGGAGTCTGAAGATACCCGACACAGCCTGCCCTGGCCAGGGTCCAGATACAGCCCCTCTTTGACACCCGCAAGCTGGCTGTCCTTCAACCTCTTAACCCAGAAACCAGAGGCACTGCAAGGCCTACAGTATGCTTCAAAGGCTTGCTCTGCCACCCCACAGGAATCCTGATGCCTGTCTCTGCCACTTCTCGCTGCAAGCCTGTCCCCCCACCTGTACTCTGGACCTTACCTCTTGCTTACAAAGCAAATCCAGACCAGGTCCAGCCTTGAGGAACCATCCCCAGGCCTAAACCCCTTCCATGTTTATCATTTCTTGGGTACCCTTCCTCATCCAGAGTGCCAAATAGCATTTCCTTGTATCTTATCAGTACTCTTTTATCAGTTAGTGATTTTTTTATATTAAGCTTCTCCTGGTTAAACTGTGAGTTCAGCCAGATATAGTGTGGTACATGTCTGTAATCCCACCACTCTGGGAGGCTGAGGCAGGAGGATCTCAAGGTCAAGCACAGCCTGGGGAACTTAGCAAGACTTTGTCTCAAAATGAAAAATAAAAAGGCCGGGGATGCAGCTCTGTGTGAAGGACCTGGGTTCAATCCTCAGTATCAGGAAAACAAGAAACAGTCATACTACACAGTTACTCAGATGATCTTACAGCATACAAAAAATAATTTCTTATTCTTTATTTTCCTGAACATTAAATATTTGCTACTCAAAATGTAATATTAGCAATACAAGTTCATAAACACAGATCTATAGTCTAGAACACACTGCACTCATATGAAAGTAATTATCTACTGCTTACTTTTGTTTGCCATCTGCTATGGATTAATATCCTTTATCTCAAGAGTGAGTTAGTTATTATAGAAGTGAGCTCCTGATAAAAAGATGGATTCGACTGATTTCTCTCTCTCTGTATCCCAAGTGCCTTTC
This sequence comes from Heterocephalus glaber, assembly GCF_000247695.1. Next base: position 5,620,252 of record NW_004624774.1, read on the forward strand.
TACCCCACTTGCCTTTCTACCATGTTTCGACAGCAAAAGAGCCCTCATGAGACGCTGGTGCCATGCTTTTGACTTCCCTGCCTCTAGAATCAAAAACCAAATAAACTTCCATCATTTATAAATTACTCAGACTTAGGCTGGGTATGTAGCTCAGAGGCAGACCGCCTGCCTAGGCCCTGGGTTCAATGCCCAGAACCATGAAAAGAAAAAAAATAATAATTACCCAGTCAGTAGTAGTCCATTATAGCAGCAGAAAATGGACTAAGACACCATCTAAATTGTTTCTCAACCCATGAAAAGGACTTAAAAAGCCATTTTCTTATTCTCAGACTAATCATTTTCAAAGTTTAAAAACAAGTAAATTCCCTGGAAAATTACAAAAATTATTAAAAATATATATTACCACTCAACAATCTGACAGGGGTTCTTCAAATTTAAATGAAATCCTAAAGAAGCCAACTCTTGTACAACGAAGAACTATCTAGGGCCAAAATATCAACAGAGCCATTGTTGAGAAACCCTGGCCTAAGCTCTATAAACAACATTTATCCTGTTAAGTAAGCTAAGCCTATCCAAATGTAGAATCTTGGTTCCAGTGATCTTTAATGTAAGCCAAAATACTATGCTTCCTCCCCAAATTGAAGAGAATGTAGAACATGAAAAGCATAATTAAACAAAGCAATTCTAAATCCATTTTTCTACCACAATACATATTTTCACATATTCATCAATTCCATGTGTAAACCCAAAATCTCATTTCTTACAACCACTGACTGAAAGATGTTGTTTTAGCAGATTTCTAGGGGTTGACCATACCCAAGGCTTTTCCCCTTCTCTCTACTGTCCTATCTAACCATTACTTGTGTAATCACAGCTGAACAAAACCCACTGCTTACCTTAACCATAGCAACAAATGGCATCACTTTCTTCATATATTTCTTCAATTCTGGCATATTACCTAGTTCACTAGCAATGACTTTGTTATCAGGCAATCTTCCACTGTTGGCCTAAAAATAGGCAAGGGGAAAGAAATGTGGAGAAAAATATTTTAAAGATAACCCAGGATTGCAGATGTACCTTTAGGAAGTCAGTCACACACAGAACAGTGACCTATACCAGACTGTGGTACAGCCTCTAGCGTCACAGGGAGTGAAAGGTGAATGAACAATGGAACAATGGAACAACATAAAAGGGAATCCTCCATCTCTCTAAATTTAGAAGATAAGCGCTTTTTAGATTAAAGGAGAAAAATGAGAGCATTGCACTAAATATTTACGTTTTCCTTATAATAAAAGTCTCTGGGACTGTAACATCAGATACATCTGCTAAGAAACTGACAACCATAAAGATCTTATCTTCAGACTTCTATAAGCATTTCATTAATCACTCTGAAAAGGAAAACCATATAACTATTATACAAGATTTATACAGTATCTATTTTTGAATGCTCTTCTTTATAAATTGTCACTGCAGATATGAAAAAGGATCTCTAGTTATCACTAATTAAAAACATCAACATTTTTATTTACTCAAAAATAAAAGCCTATATCATGTCTCACTGATGTGCATACAGTCCTAAATGTGCTGACTGAATTTAAATTCTTCTACAAACATCAATGGGCCCTTCAGTAAAGTAAGAAATAAAGCAACTGGACTTTTCAGAGTTTGGGTGACTTTATTTTCTCCTACTTATAAAAACCAAAGGTTGATAATTAATCTCAATGAAAACAATGTATAATAAGATTTCGAATAATCTCTTTTCAATTTCAACCTTTTCTAAAGTTCATAGGAAAAAAATACTTCCTCCCCTTGTCAATGTGCTCATTTGAAACACGTGAAAAAAAGGAATATGAAAAACATTCCTTTTCCTTATGTCACCAAAAAGGTGCCATCTTCAACACTCTTCTTGATTATACACCAACATTCTTTTAGTTCTTTTGGATGAAAACAAAAATTTACAAAGAAATAGGTAATGCCAAAAGATGATGTTGTTTTGAAACAATATAATATCTAGTCAAAGAATACTCAGCAAAAATACAACTTCTAAAAAGAAATGTGATGGGACACTACATATTATGTTTGATTCTTTTACTACTTCTTTGAAACTAGTGTTTGAATATGTAATCCACTGAGGCACTTTCATTTATCTACCTATGGAAGTAGCTTTTACCATTTATTTATCAAAATTCAAAATCTGAGCTGGATATGGTGGTGCATGCCTGTAATCCCAGTACTCGGGAGGCTGAGGTACAAGGAGGCTAACCTTACACTGTGAGTTCAAGGCCAGCCTGAACTACATAATGAGACCCTGGCTCAAACAAAACAAAACAAAACAAAACTCAACCCAAACCAAACAACAACAAAAAATCTGCAGCCGGGCATAGTGGCACATGCTTATAATCCCAGAACTCAGGAGGCTGAGGCAGGAGGACTGCTGCAAGTTCAAGGCCAGCCTGGGCTAACTAGTGAGCTGAACTATATACCTAGCCAAAAAAAAAAAAAAAAAAAAAATCTGCAATGATTCTAAAGGCTACCTTGTATTTCAATCACACGTGATCAAAGACAAAGGAGTTCTCCATTAAACAGATTCATAAGAAAGACAAAAATACTTGCATTTCTATTTCCATCAAATTTTAAAAATGTAAAAGCAGCTTTTCTGAATATTTCTTAATTAACTATGCAAAATATTGCAGCAAAATTCTAATAAAGATCTGAAAAAATCAACGCTACAGATTTTTCTTTTATGATGCCACTTGACATTTTAACCATAATCTCTCTTATGTCTCTCTCTCTGTTTGAAGTGCATCTTAACAGGCCGGGGATTTAGCTCAGTGGTTCCACCACCTGCCTTGCAAATGCAAGGACCCAAGTTCCATCCCAGGTACCCAAAAAACAAACAAACAACTAATTGAAGTGCATCTTAATGGTTTGAGTCTACCAATAACAGTAATAATCTGGGTAAAAAAGTCAAAATTAGGGCCGGGTATTTAGCTCAATGGCACCGCGCCCGCCTTGCAAGCGCAATGTCCTGAGTTCAATCCCCAGTACCAAAAAAAAAAAAAAGAATGATACAAAAAAGTCAAAATTATACAATATACACCATTTTGTTTCCACACTTTGAATGGAAAGGAAAAATGGATATTTTCTTTAGGAAAACTTAGAACTAAGTTTAAATACCAAGTTCCCTTCAAAAGAACTGTCATAGTTCATAGCGATTTACCCAACAGATTCAAACATCTTTGAGCATTACCTTTGTATAGATATTGTGATTATATAATTAAACATCATTTTCTTTTAAAGTACACAAGAACCAAGACTCAAATATATTAAGATTATGGCTTCATGAATCCCACTGTTCCAGCCACAGCAAATTCAAAAGGCAGGTTATCCTTTTGCTTCATAATTTTAACTACGTATATGAAAAACTGACATACAACTAGATCCTGCACATTTTTGCATGGAAGTTCCAGAAATGATGAACAGCAGCTCTTCCCTCAGCATTCACTTATGAGCTGCCAAGAATAACAAAGGATGCTCCTTGCCTGGGGAATTAAACAAAGCTCCCTGTCTTCTTTCCCCTAGACACTGCGAACATCCTAAAAACAAAACAACACAAGCAGGACACAACACAGCTGGGGGACAAGTCTACTGAAAGCATCACCTCAAAGTGATTACGCAGAACCGACAGGGTAGTGTGCTGCCAAGGTGGGTAGTTCTTTGCCACATAGATGGTGCAGTGTGAGGGTCTCTGAGGTGGGTGCTTGTCAGTCTTCTACATAATAGAAAGGAAAAAACATTGCCCTTCATTAAAACAGATATGAGACTACTCCCCAATATATACTACCAATGCCTTTAACATTTAAAAATACACAAGCAGAGACAAACATGGTGCCGTACACCTGTAATTCCAGCACACTGGGAGGCTGAGCCAGGAGGATCACAAGTTCAAGCCCAACCTGAGTAACTTAAGAGACTTAGCAAGGCTCTGTCTCCAAATAAAAATAAAAATGGCTGAGTACAATGTACACAGCTCAGTACAAAGGCCCTGGATTCAATACTCAGTACTGCAAAAATTAAATTAAATTCACACAGGACTGTATTAGCAGTGGATATACACTACACATTTGAATGAAAGCAGCCTTAATTTCCATTACTGTTAAATGTTATTTGAAAAAGAATTAAGATGTGTTATGTACATGTACCAACTCCCATGATGAATATGATCATTATATAGTACAAACATGTAGTAATAAAACAGTTATCTGATCATTTTTAAGGAATAATCTTTTTTAAAAAATCTTTTTAAATGACTTCACCTTCCCTTTAGCTGGCATCATATAATTCTTGAGTCGTAATCTAAGGTCATGTGCTACTTCCATGAGATACTGTGAGGAACGAATCAAGATTTCATCCACAGGACCCGCCACAGGCCATGAAGCATTCATAATTGAGTTAGACTTTTAAAAGAACAAAAACAAAGGTTAAGTGAAATTAGTTGTTCAGTACAACTATTTTACAGTTCTTGCTTAGTTTTATACCAAGCCTCCAACTGTAACTGTGTGCTCGAAGTTTAAACCTGACTACACATATCACACTTCCACAGCCCCTGATCTAATGTTCCCTAGAATTCAAGCTGTGAAGTCTGACTCCACATTCTTAATTAGCATCCATTTGTACGAACATATTAATACCCACACACATATGCTCACTTTCAAAGAAAATTATGTAATGTTAATTTGCCAAATTTAATCATTATATAAATTATGCATACTCAGTTTTTAATCCTATTAATACAGCCAATAACCAAAGTATATCTATTCAGTATATAGATCATGAGTACATTTTTGGATCTTTCATGCACAAAAAATAGAAAACCTGGCTAGTAAGGTTGGAAAGGAGTTTTTTTTAATTTAATTTTATTGGTACATTTTAGTTATACAATATAATGACATTCATCATCAGAAATTTGTACCTTTACATAATGTCTCTTGGTTCTTATTTTTCCCCCTTCCCCTGCCCTCCCTTCAACCCCTCCATCACTCCCTATTTACAAAGACTTTGTTTCCATTTTTTCATTTTCTCATATTAATTCCATTCCCTTCTTTCCTTTCCTCTACCCCTCCCATTTCCCCTTCCCCTTTGCCCCTTTTCTTCCTATTTCACATTATCTATTATGCCTTTTAGTCCTTATTTACACTTTCAGTTTCTCACACCAGAGAAACTATTTGGTATTTACACGTGTGTCCTATTTATTTCACTTGAGTATCGCCTCAATGTGCATCCATTTAGCTACAAAAATGTCTCTAGTTTCTCGTTCTTTATGGCTGAGTAGTACTTCATTTTATTAAAAAACCACATTTTCTTTATCCAGTCTCCAGTTGATGGGCATTTGGGCTATTTCCAAGTTTTAGTTATTACAAACTGTGCTGCTATGTGCTGCTATGGGTGCGCATATATCACTGTGGTATGATTCTTTTAATTCTTTGGGGAATATACCCAGCAAGGGAATAGCTGGGTCAAATGGGACTTCCAGTCCTAGTTCTCTGAGGTATCTCCATACTGATTTCCACAGTGGTTGCACCAGTCAACTCTCCCAACAGCAGTGGAGCAGTGTTCCTCTTTCCCCACAGCCCTGCCAGCATTTGCTATTGGTTGATTTCTTGATAGCAGCCATTCTTTCTGGAGTGAAGTGGAATCTCAGCATTGTTTTCATTTGCATCTCTCCAATGACCAGTGATGTTGAGCATTTTTTCATATGTTTATTTGCTGCTTTTATTTCTTTAAGAAACATCTGTTCATTTCAGATGCCCATTTTTGGACTGGGTCTTTATATTTGGGAGATCTGACTTATTTAAGTTCTTTATAGATTCTAGATAGTAGACCTTGTCTGAGGAACAGCTGGTGAAAATTTTTTCCCACACTGTGGGTTGTCTCTTCACTCTGTTGGTGGTTTCTCTTGCTCTGCAGCCTTTTAGAAAGAAGAGATCCCACTTTTTGATTGTTTGTGCTAGTTCATGGGCAACTCAGATTTTGTTCATAAAATCTTTTCCTACACCAATGTCTTCAAGAGTTCTATCTAACCTCTGTTCCAGCCGGTTCAGCATTTCTGTTTTAATATTTAGATCTTTAATCCATTTCGATTTTAGTTTAGTGCATGGTGAGAGATATAGGTCTGTTTTTACTCTTTGGCAAGTTGAAACCCAATTTTTCCAGCACAATTAAAGAGGCTATCTTTCCTCCAGTGAGGGTGTTTGGCTCTTTGGAAAGGAGTTATTAAACCAGCCAATCTATTTATCTGCAAGCCTGGGAGAAATAATTGAATTTATCTTCACAGTAAGAAGGCTAATATAATATCCCTGAATATGCAGTCTTATACATGCCAAGAATTTTGTATAAAACAAGAATATTTATGTAATATTTATGTGGTTCTTTGTTTATAAGCAGCTTATAACAGCTGTTTATAACATTCTCAATATTTTCCCTTTTTTAGCAGTTGGAAGAACAATTATTATATAGACATTTAAATGTACTTCATTTCCCAAGAGATGAGAATTAGGTGGACAATAATAGACACATGATCACATTTTCATAATACATGCATTGGGCATTAACCAATAAAGGCACATATATGACCTGCCTGTCTTATGTAGATGTTTTAACCTATTGTAATAATTATAATGATAAATTTAGTATTATTCCTAAAATACTATGCTATTTTCAGCTTTTTCTTCTCTTAACAGAGCCAAATACAGTAAATATCAGAAGACTTAATAAAGCCAAAATTTTACACCATTACAACATTTTATTACAATAAAGGTACCTTTCCCAGGAGTGTCCAGATGTGCTCACATAAGTGTGGACAGAATGGAGCCAAGAGAAGGGTCTGAACTTCAATAAACCGGAACACAAGTTCTCTGTGCATCCCTTCTATTGCCAATTCACGGTACTTATCTTTCGCGGCCTATAAAATTTGAAATTATTTACCATTCCTTTCATTTTACTTTAAAATAAAAGAAAAAAATTCAGCATCTTGGTTTCAAAGCATTTTAGGATTTTAGTCTTTTAAAATTCTGTAATAATTATATTTTATCTTTTGAATTTGCAAGTAAATGTATGATCAATCTTTGTCCAAAGGATAGTCCAGCTTTATATTAATGATTTTTGAGAAAAAATATGTAAAAAGGCTTTCTATAACTGAAACAAAAAAGTTCAACAACTTTAACTGTGTACGAAGGGTAAATGCTCTGAACAATAAAAAATTTTTTTTTGGTACCAGGTATTGAACTAGGGACCTTATGCTTGCAAGGTAGGCGGCAGCACCACTGGGCTAAATCCCCAGCCCATATAAAATATTAAATATAAAAAAAAATACTATGAATACAACACATTGATATGCTCAGCACCTATCTTTATTTAACCACCTATCTTTATTTGTCTCTGAAAACAAAGTTACATAAACCCGATACATTTGTGACATTTTACAAAATTAATCAAGTAAAGTTGGATTCTTACTCTAACCACTTGAAAACTTGAGTAAATACTGACACCTTGTGGAAAACATGTAAAAATATTTGCTTTCAAATTAACAGCAATTAATTATAATTTTGCCTTCATTTTATCAATTTAAAAATGTTTTCCTTGGATTAGAGATGTAGCTCATGATAAAGTGCTTACTTAGCATGCACGAAGCGTTAGGCTCAATCCCCAACACCACATGCACACACATCTGGAATCTGAGGCAGATAATTAAGACTTAATCTTATTAATGCTCAAGGATCAAATGAAGAATATTTTATAATTTTTTTTATTTTTTTGTTACCGGGGATCGAACTCAGGACCTTGTACTTGCAATGCAGGCGGCGGAACCACTGAGCTAAACCCCTGGCCCCTAAATGAAGAATTTTTTTATAGTAAATGATACAAAGAAAAAATATCAAAGAAATTACTTAAGAATCACAACTTATTGAAGAACTTAAAAGCTTGGCAAGATTTTCATTCTGCATGTTAGACATACAATTATGTTATAGTAGGAATAAAAAAGGGGGAAAACACATCATATTCACTTTCACATGTTTTATACATACCAAAAGAATAGCATACCTGAAACTCAAAAAACCCTGTTTTCAAAGCTTCTTTAAACATCATTTTTTCATAGTTTTGATCTGTTTTTATAATTCCTGCATTCATTTCACTATTGAATAGGAAAAAACGTCATTGGGTTTAAAGACAATTTTATATATATGTATATATATATATAAAGCTGTTGCATATACTAATAAGTAAAATGAGAGTATCTGAAACATTTCAAATTGCTCAATACAAAGCAGTCTTTGTGCTCTTTAAAACTATTATAGTCACTCTATTGTGTATCCACCCTGAGTACTGTACCACTATCTTTTAGGGTTCCTATTTATGATAACAGTTAATAATGCATGTTTTAAAATTCCTTGATAGAAGCTTTATTATGAAGCTCAAATACAACATGAAAAGAACTTAACTAAGGTTATAGCCAGCCTTTAATTACTGCATTGTAAATAACTGATACTGGACACTAGAAAAAGATTTGCACTACCACCTCAAGCACTTCTTAATTTGGCCTATTTTGGTACCAATCTTTTTTTTTAATCTTCTACCTCTCCCCTCCACATGCTGAAAGTCAAATATCAAACCCTTTCCATGTCTTATACATGCTCTTTCCTTTTATTTATTTTTCAAGAAACCCAGAATCCATACATCTCAGAATTATCTTTATCCTTATTATTGCATTTACAATGGGTTGAATGTTTGTCTCTCCTGCTAGACAAGAATTTTGTCCATTTTTTTTTGAGACAAGGTCTTATTATGCAGTTCAGGCTGGCCTCAAACTCACAGTGATCCTTCTGACTCAGCCTTTCAAGTACTAAGAGTATAGGCTTTAAGAATTCTGTCTTACCTTTGTAACACCAGTGCTTAGGACAGCTCCTGATATGAAGAGGTTGACAATGTCTTTTGAATTTAAAAAAACTTTTCTCCATTTCTTTTAACCTACTTTTCCTTTAATCATTCTGCCCTACTCTAATACAAGACAGCCCATAAAAATGGTTATAAAAACAGGAACAGGTTTTAGAGACAGAATAACACATCCTTGTAATCCTACCTACTTGGGAGGTGCTAAGGCAGGATGATCACAAGATTAAGGCCACCCTGGACAACACAGGGAGACCAGGTCTCAAAAAAAAAAGACAAAAACAAGTTCATATCCCAAGTTTTCTTTTTTATTTTATTTTTATTTTTTATTTTTTTTTTGGTACCAGGGATCAAACTCAGGACCTTTTGCTTGCAAGGCAGACACGGTACCACTGAGCTAAATCCCCGGCCCTCCAAGTTTTCAATACTAGCTTCCAGGTATTTAGTAAAGTATTTAATTTTCCTAAGGTTCAGTTTCTTTATCCACAAAGCAGAGAAGTAATACCGTTATAAGAGTGCTTGGAGGCTAAAACCAGACAATGGATGCAAAGTATTTAGCATCATGCCTGGTACAAGTAAGTCTTCAATGAATAATAGCCATCATTATCATCTAATTTATTTTAGGGGGAAAAAAAAGACAACTCTACAAAATGTTTGGGACCCATAGATTACCTGGCAAAAACTCTATCATTGAAAGTGCTGGCAGGACCACTTCTTAGGCTGTTCCAGTTGGCAACCATTTCTTTCACCCATTCCACCCAGGTGTACAAACGGAGAATACCTGCATCTGCCATGGCTTCCACAAAGTTGGCATCTTCAACAGTGTCACCAGCATCAGCCAGAGCCAGGCGCATTCCTGAAGGAAGGGAAAAAAATATCAATGAATTAAAACACAGTTAATGAGTATCAATCGTACACCCACCTGGGTACAGTACAAACCCCAGGTATAAATTAAGAAATAACATTAGGGCGGGGGATTTAGCTCAGTGGTGCCACGCCTGCCTTGTAAGTTCAAGGTCCTAAATTCAATCCCCAGTACTGGAAAAAAAAAAAAGAAATAACAAATGTTTTAAAGTACTGTCCTAGATCAACAACAAAAATAAAATCACCAATAGCAGTAGGGTCTATAACTATGTTGCTGAAATATTTGAACCATCTGTATCAATCTGCATAGTATATGTTTCTTCTGAGTCATGTTGAGATATGAGATAAAGTAATCTTTAATGAGGCACAGGAAGAAAACGATAAATGGGATACACATTTCTTTGTGATTTCCCTATCAACATCTCAGCCTCATTTAGAGGTAGCAAAACATTATAATATTTAATGCATGAGATCACACACTGGTATCCTGTTACACAAATTATATTTAATTTCTCAGTCCTAAAATTAGGTTCTCCCAAGTTTTTTGTAAATTAAACTTTAGTTTCTTGATTCTCATTTCTTAGTACTATCAAAACTTTCCATTTGAAAATATTCTTTTTTTTTTTTTTTTGGTACCGGGAATTGAACTGGGGACCTTGCCCTTGTGAGGCAGGTGGCGGCACCACTGAGCTAAAACCCTGGCCCAAGAAAATATTCTAATAAGACTATTAAATACACTACCAGACATATCACTAGAATGAAACATTGTATTGCTGAAAAAAAAGAAACACATTATGCTCCAATATGGAATAGTCTCAATACGAACTGTTAAGTGAAAACAGCAAAGTACAGAAACAATTTATGCAGTATGCTATCCTCTGCGTCTTAAAGACAGAAGACGAGAACTTGTAACATTGAGCTAGGTGTGCATTAACTGTCTTTCAGAATATACAAGAAAGTAAAAGAACTGGCCAAGGATTTAGCTCAGTGGCACCGGAGCCTACCTCACAAGCACAAGGTCATGAGTTCGATCCCTGGTACCAAAAAAAAAAAATTTTTAGCTTTTTAAAGTAACTTCATATTTACAGAAAAAAATATAAAAAGCAATACAGAGAACAAATGTATCATTCAGCCTGCTTCATAAATGTTTACAACATATAACTACAGTATCAAAGCCAGGAAGTTAACATTAGTCCAATACTAAACCAAATGAGACCTTTTCCAATGTTTTCCTCTCTCTATTCCAGAATCCAATTCAGAATTCCACATTGGATTTAATTCTTGTGTCCCCTTACCTCTTCAAATCTGTGACAACTTCTCAGTCTTTCCTTGCCTTTCCTGACCCTGACACTTCTAATGAATACTTTTTTTTTCTTTTTTGGTACCGGGGATCAAACTCGGGTCCTTGTGCTTGCACAGCAGGCGGCGAAACCACTGAGCTAAATCCCCGGCCCTCTAATGAATACCTTTTAACAGAACTGCTCTCAACTTTATTTTTGTTCAATATTTCCTCATGATTAATTGAGGTTAAACTTTTGTAAGGGTAACACAAATAACACAAAACAGATGCTGTGTCCCTCTCAGGGTACTCTAGGAAAGTACATGATATTGGTATTACTTACCACCAGTTTACTAATCTTTATCACTTGGTTAATAAGATGGTACGCACCAAGTTTCTCCATTTTGAAACTATTATTTTTCCCTTTTTAACTAATAAGTATCTGGAGAGAAATAATCTTAAGAATATGCAAATACCCTGTTCTTCTGAAATTTTCACTCACTAATTTTAGCAACCATTGATGAATCCTGCCTATAATAATTATGATCATGTTGCTCATCTAATGGTACTTTTATATTTCACTCAGTATTTCCACATTTATTAATGAGACTTCAAAGGAAAATGTCCCTACTACCCTACTGATTTTGGGGGAGGGGGGCAGAGGGACTGCGACAGACTACATAGTTCAGGCTGGCCTTCAACTGTGTAGCCCAGGATGGCCTTGAACTTGCAGCAACCCTGCTTCAGCCTTCTGAGTGCTGGGATTACATGCCCAGCTGATTTTAGAATTTATTTTACTCATTGGATTATAATCCAGTACTATCATTATTTACTATGTTTTCTAAATTGTCCTAGCATGGGTCACTGGAAACTCCTTCCAGTTGGTTCTTGCGTCCTTTCAACATGTCCCCATCTAGGGCTTGGGGATGTAGCTCAGTGGTAAAGCACTTGCTTAGTAAGCACAAGGCCCAGGGTTCAATCCCAACCAATGCAAAAAAACAACAAATCCCCATCCTTTTTAAGCACTTCTTCATTTTCGAGATGTTCCCCATTCATTTTGTATTTTCCCTTCCTCAGCCCTTGAATTAATCACCTCTCCTAAGAGTCCTGGTTCCTTTTCTAGGAGAACAGTATCTAGAAATACCAGATTTTTGTTTTGTTTTTGAGACAGGCTCTTATTATGTAGTACAAGAATAATTACTATGGTTCTAGGAGTCACAGGTACAAAAAGATAGACTCAGAGTAGTTAGTCTTTAATAGCCAATTTCCATTCTGTCCAAGTCCATCTATCCCACAGATAACTAATCTGTCTGGTTTCTAGCTTATCATCCTAGTGTCCTTTTTAAAAATTAGTACTTGCGGGCCAGGGATTTAGCTCAGTGGTTCTGCCGCTTGCCTCACAAGCACAAGCACCGGAGTTCAATCCCCAGTACCAAAAAAAATATTAGTACTTGCATATATTTATATCTGTTATTTTACTAAGTGGCATGATAAATTAGTCTTTTGCACAGTTTACTTTTTTGATTTTGTTTTGCTGTCACTTTAAAAGTATATCTTGGCTTCTCAAGAAGCTAAGGCAAGAGGAGTCCCAAGTTCAAGGTCAGCCTAGGCAACTTAAAGATCCTGTTTCAAAAAAA
>NW_004624774.1:5633200-5650648 GCF_000247695.1 Heterocephalus glaber
AAGATATAGTGATTTCAAGATCTTGTTTTTAACAACTACACAGTACTCCACTATGAAGTTGTACAATAGTTTATTCACTCACCTTCCCATAAAAAGGCACTTGAGTGATTATAATATTTTCCAACAACAAACAATGCTACAGTAAATAATGGATATATTTTTGCACTGTTGGAGGTACGGCTTCAGGGTAAATAACTAGAAGTGGAACTGTTGGGCTAAAAAGAGAGCTGGGCATGGTGGCGCGTACCTGTGATCCAGCACTCTGGGAAGCTAAGGTAGCAGGGTCAAAAGTTTGAGACCAGTCTGGGCAACTCAGTGATACTCTGTCTCAATATAAAAAATAAAAAAGGGCTGGGAATATAGCTCACTGCAAAGGCCCTGGATTCAATCACCAGTACCATAACAGAAAAAAAAGATAAATTTTGTTGAAAATTGCCAAATTTGTCTCCAGGAAGGCTGTATCAAATTTGCATTCTCACTAGCGAAGTATGAGAGCTATGCATGTGGAGAAACTGATGATTCTGTCAACTAGATAGTGAGGAGCTTAGAAAAGGGAGTATTTTCAAAGCACACACTTTTTATGTTTTCTGAATTTCAAATCCTATGAATGTATTACCTACTCAAAAGCAATGCATATTTCTAAAATATATTCCAAGGAGTAAAAATAGTTCATTTCCAATAAAAAGAAACCAAGAACTCCAAATGAGCCAGCCACGAGCAACAAAAAGTATCATGATGGGCCGGGGATTTAGCTCAGTGGTTCCGGCGCCTGCCTTGCAAGTGCAAGGTCCCGAGTTCAATCCCCAGTATCAAAAAAACAGTACCATGATAACGATTAGCTAAATAAGAAAAGAATGGTTCCTTCAGAATACTCAGTACTGTACATTTCTTTTCTTCATGAAATACTACTAAAATGTATCAGTGCTGAGGCCAGGCAAAATATTTTTTTTCTGAAAAGAAATGTTCCCAGGTTCGAATCATCTATGAAAGTATCAAAAACAGAAGAAAGTATCTTGGAAAAGCTTCCTACAACAACCCTAGAATCTTAGTAATTAAAATTATAGTGAGTCTCATTTAAAAGATGACTTTAACCTCAGATGTAATTTATTCCTGAACAGATGTAAATGTTACATTTATCCACAAAGAAAATATGAATATTTAAAAATTTTGTTAAAAGAGAAAAATTAAAACATTAATTACCTTGTCTTGTGTAATCTAAGGAGAATCAGAACCTATATGACAGCAACAAGAAAAATGCATACTGTACTCACCATCGGCTGAAAATTTGTCAACAGCTTGGCCCAAAGTGAGGAAGTTGCCTGTGGATTTTGACATCTAAAACAGAAAGTCAATGATCAGAGATTAAGAACTATATATATAAACAAGCCAAGTCAGCCAAATAAAATTAAGTAAGTTGGCTATCATGAGATTTTAAAAAAGGAATTTGAAACACAAAAATAAAAAGGATGATGTAGTTCAGTGGTGGAGCACTTGCTTAACATCACGAGGCCCTATATTCAATCCCTAGAACTGCTGATAAAATGAAATAAAATAAATTGCACACAAAACATAAAGTAACTTTACATGAATTTTAAAGACACAAAAACCGAAGGTGATCCAATGAAGTGACTTGTCTGGGTGACAAAGCCAAGACAGGGATCTCCAGTCTAACACTGAGGACACAGCGATTTCCATTGGCCTACAAGGCCCCAGGTAACTGGGGTCAGCAAGCGGAACGATTCCACTGTAAACAGAACACTTCCGCTGCTAACAGAAGAAAGAGCTTTAGAGTACTCAGAGACATTCAGAAGAGGAATGGGGTAGCTCATGAGGCTAGAGTTAGGATTTTAACAACCCTCTTGTCATTACAGTAACAACAGATAGTTGTTTAAATTGTGCCCTGGGTCACACATCTAGAAAAGCACTGGCAATCTTTAATGTTTTAGAATTTTTATGTTAGCATAACTTTGGTGATACCAATGAGGTGATTATTACATCAATTTTATATAATTATGGCAATAAAATATCTTGTTCTAACAAAATCAATATAGTACAACAATATTCAGATAGATTTAATATCTTTTTTTTTAACTGGGGATTGAATCCAGGGTCTATGCACTGAGCTACATCCCCAGACCTTTTTATTCTGAGACAGGGTCTTACTAAGCCACCAAACTGCACAAACCTGGCAAAAATTTGTGATCCTCCTGCCTCAGCCTTCCAGAGTGGTGGGATTACAGACATGCACCAACATGCTCAGCATGGGGGGCGGGGGGGTCCACTTTCAAGAGGCAACAAGCCTTACCTTCTCAGAGTTGAGGAGGAGATGTCCATTTGCTCTCACAGCTTTGGGCCATTTGTCACTTCACAAGTAAATGTTTAAAGACAAAATTTAAAGAAAGATTGTGGTTTAAACTTAAAATTTTGAAGAAAATGTTAATAGATTCATAAAAGTTTGCTAAGATAATGTCCACAAATATTAAGTGCAGTCCTGGTTTGTTTTTGTTTTAGTCCTGGGGACAGCATCCAGGGCCTCGCACGTGCTAGACAAGCACCTTACCAAAGAGTTACACCCCCAGCTGCAGTCCTTTTAAAAATCATATAAATTATGACACCAGCATACTGTACAATGATATAATTATTTTAAATATATAAACAGGGATAAAAGTATGACTATAAAGATCTTTTAAATATATTATGTGAAAAAAATGAGACTAGTGTATATAATGTGGTATCACTGCATGAATTTAAAATTATATCTGATGCCTGTATATTCATAAACATTTTTACCAGGAGTAATCCCAAGAAACCAATAGCAGTGATGAACTTTGGGAAGTAGAATATCACACGTGAAAGTTCATTTTTACATTTTCAAACTACATTCATTCATTCATTCATTCATCCCTTCATTCTAGCAATGAGATTGTATGGGTCACCGGAAATGAAAACAAGAGTTCTGGACCAGACTCTGGTTCGCATCTGGCTCTGCCCCTTACTATCTGGGCAGCTTTGGGTGAGTGCTTGACTCTTTTTGATTCAGTGAGATTTTCTGTCTGTAAAATGTGGATATAATAAAAAGACTTTCTCTAAAAGTTATAGAGAGAATAAAACCAGTTCCTAAAAAGTGTCTGACAGAAACACTTCATGTTATTACTTATCTGTAATTTTTTTAAAAAAACTAATAAATGTAAAAAAAGAAAGGGTGCCTTTAAAGGGATAAAGATTCTGTTTACTAGTAAAAGTTACTTCTGAGAGACCCAATTGCTCTAAAAATACATTTTTTAAAAAGATGTTTATTTAAAATAAATAAATAAATAAATAAATAAATAAGATGTTTATTTGCTTATCTAATCATTGCCCATACACCCAATTTCTGAATCTTGTTCAGGTGGATCTTTTTTTTTTAGGTAGTACTGAGGAATCCAGGGGAGGTCATCACTGACCTACATCCTGGCCCTCTTTTTTTCAAGACAGAGTCAACCTAAGTCACCCCGGCTGGCCTCAAGTTTGTAATCCTCCTGCTTCAACTTCCCAGTAACTGAAATTACAGGTATGTGTTGTGCCTGGCTAAAACTACATTTTAAACAATAGAGAAAAAATTATATGTAGTATAAGAACAACATTAGGCTTATTTTATTCTAGTACCTCAAAATCTTCATTTTTTTTTTTGTCTTTTTTTTTGAAACAAGGTCTCACTATTTAGCCCACACTGGCCTCAAACTCAAAGTGATCCTCCTGCCTCAGGCCCCTGAGTGCTGGGCTCACAGGCGTGCACCACCACACCCAGCTTCCTATCATTCTTGAGGGGAAAAAATATATATATATAAATCTAAATACAAGAAATCATATGATATTATTTTGATTTTATAAAATAGAATTTGGAGGAACTAGAGGGAAAAGCAGAGATACGTCTGGGTCAAGAGGGAAAAGAATGGAACCACACAGTATGTGGACCCAGATTCTAGTCAGAACACTGCTACCAGCTAAAAAGCTAGATTCTTGAGGTCCTGAACTATACAGGGCAGGTCCCTTCCAATCCTATCACTGCAGACCTGTCTTATATTCTGGCATCTAAAAGGTCAAATGAATTACCAGCACCCCAACAACGAATCTGAAATATGACTTGTGGTAGCCTGAGGTAGGTTATGAGGATTTCTATACACATAAGAGAAGGCATGCTTTCTACATTAGTATAAATTAATATAAGCAAAGTAACGTCACTGGCAAATCTAGCTAGATCTTCCACAATAATTTCTTAAATATTTGAAGCCACAAGATCTCTGTTGACAATAAATTCAGTCCATATCTATTTAAGCATTCACCTTTGTTCTGTCCACATAGCCACATGATTATAAAGCCAATATGAAAGATGATTTGGAATAAGATCCTTGCCAGAGACTCGAAGATCCACAGGGTACCAGAACTCAAACTCCTGCTTTAACTGATCTAATTTTTCCTTTGCGATTTGAGTCTTAGGAAACGGAGCAGCCTTGAAGAAAATATAATCCCAAACTTCCTTAGTCATCTGTTGTGGTCTGTATTAAAATAAAACAAAAAATATATTTACAATTTGAACCCAGAACCTTTCCACTGAATAGATCCCCAGCCTTTTTTTTTTTTTGGTATGGGGGGATCGAACTTGGGTCCTTGCACCTGCACAGCAGGTGGTGAAACCACTGAGCTAAATGCCCGGCCCCCTCTTTTTTTTTGAGACAGTCTCAGTCGCTAAATCACCCAAGCTAGACTTGATCTTGTGATCCTCCTGCCTCAGTCTCCCAGAGTGCTGGGATTATAGGCATGTAACAACATGCCCACCTAGGAATCTTTTTTTTCTATTTTTAAAAAATTTTATTTCACATAAATTTTATACATGACAAAAGTATTATATGCTTGAGCCTGTCTCCCAAATAGATTTTTTAAGTTAAATCTTTCTTAATGTAGTTATAGTAACAAATAAGAATGGGCTCCCATTAAAATGAAGAATGGAAAATAATAATAGAGGAGGGGCTATATGTTAATTTTTCTTGATTTCATAGTAAAAAACCCAAAACTATTGTGACAAAATTCTCCTAAATGAACTCTTCAGAAAACTAATATAAAAGAAACTGTTCAATACATAAATCAAAAGATGACAATGCTTACTAACAAACTCTGTTCCTTTGTGTTAACTATTTACCAACCTTATCCCCAGTGGGGACTCTGCCTGTCCACGCAAGTCATCCCCCTGTAACAGGTGTGCAACTGTGTAAAAGGCCATGTAAATCGTGGAGTCCGAGAGAGACTCAATCAGCCACTGCTCATCCCAAGGCAAGCGAGTGCCTGGAAAAGAAAAAGAAAATGAACACTAGAGGAACCGCAGACACATCATTCACCCAATTCACATTTTTAACAAGAAAATGGCTTTTACAAAGCTACTTATTTAAGAAAGTTCATTTTGCTTTATGTTGCTTTTGGTGGTACAGGGATTGAACCCAGGACCACTTTACCACTGAACTATATCCTTAGCCCTTTTCAGTTTTTATTTTGAGAAAAGGTCTCACTAAATTGCCCAGGTTGGCCTCAAACCTGTAAACTTTCTGAATCAGCCTCCTCAACAGCAGGGATTACAGACACGTGCCACCATAACCAGCTATGAAGTTTTTAAATTCTTTTTGATTAATAAAAATAAAAGAATAGGCAAAAAATAAACTAGTAAAGCTCTGGAGTCTTTTTATTTAAAAAAATCACCCAAGGGCCAGTCCTGAGTTTGATCCCCGGTATTGCAAAAAAAAAAAAAAAAATCACCTGAAAAGCTATGTGAGTTATGGATGACATATTTCTACCATCACATCGATGGTAGGGGACCGTATCCTAGATTATCCTCTACCAAAACCTGTCACTTTCAATTGAGAAAACATTGAGAGGAAAAAACAATTAAAATGCATATGTGCTGTGTAATTGGCAAAACCACCTAAACAGAAATGTTTCAAGTTTGCTTACCTAAGCCGTAAGTTCTGGAGCAAGCATGTTCTTGTAGCCAATCTAAGGAAGCTTCAAAATTTCTCCTGGTCTCCTCACAGAATCTAAAAAGAGCAAAAGAAAAAGTGTCTCCTGTCACCTGTGCAATCTTTCCTATTTCTCGTCTTCTTTCTCCTCTCTCATTTCCTCCCATCTTACGTCTCCACGTTCTTTAAGCACTGGGACGTCTGTTTTTTCCAGTTCTCTTCTCCATAATCCAAGTACCTGGGAGTGGACAAATGCATTTTTTAAAGGTCAGAGATGAGCAAAGTGACTAATGAAATTTTCTTGCTATAAAGAAGACTAACCACTGGTCACACAGAGCCACCACACATTCGTCTGAAGACCTGGACATTACTTGTTTCTCTGGTTCCATGTAAATATATGCATCTCCCTAAATGAAGATAAATAAAAATATATTAAATATTATGCCTAATCAATCTCCACCTTTCACATTGATTTTTAAATTATTTTTAAAAGAATATGACATCTCTAGTAACTAAAACCCATTTTTCATTACGCATTCTCTCTTCTCATAGCTGAATTTACCTGCTTTGCCTTTTATACAATGGTCAAGTTTGAAAAAAACGTGCAACTTCTTCAAGCAGTCACTTTCCCTAGCTGACTATTCCCTTTCAGTAAAAAATGAAAAAGCAGTTTCATATCTTATGATTTGATAGCCTATATGTGACAACTTTCTATTCTTATAAAAATATAAGTAAAATTAAATGTATATAACTACTTTAAAAAATACATAAAGATTAAACATGAAATATCTTGTTACTAAATATTACTAAATCTTTGGGCCGGGGATTTAGCTCAGTGGTTTCGCTGCCTGCTGCACAAGTGCAAGGATCCGAGTTCAATCTCCGGTACAAAAAAAGATTACTAAATCTTGTTACTAAAGATTTATAGTGTATTAAAAAATTCCCCACTAGAAAACTGCCCACAAATTTATTTTTAACAAAATGTAAGCAAATCTTGATGTATTACATGGCCCCAAATATTCTAAGTTAGTATTATTTTTAAATAAAATTCAGCACTATTCATAAAATAATTCATGCTTTATATTTTTAATGCATCTCATACTGAAATTAAATAGCTCAAGTTTTTGGTTTAAAGACAATTGATTAAAAACAGACTTTTTTAGGGCCGGGGATTTAGCTCAGTGGTTCCAGTGCCTGCCAGAAAAAAAAGAAAGTTTTTTTTATACCAGGGATCAAACTTGGGACCTTGAACTTTCGAGGCAGGCAGTGGCACCACTGCACTAAATCCCTGGCCCTAAAAAGACATTTAATGCCTCAAAATTATAAATAAATGACAACAAAGAGAATTATTTTAAATTATCTGAATCTACAAAGACAAGAAGAATGGAAAAAGAAAATAATATCAGATTTTGGAAGCCAAAAAGCAGGATGAGTGATAATTATTTTAGCAGAAAGAAACCTTGCTAAATCCTAAGCCAGCAGGAGAGAATACTGAAAAGCAATCCAGTCTGCATTACAAAACCTCCAAAAGATGCAGGAACTTGTGGCATAAAACGGCTCCGAAAGTAGAAACGAGAGGAGGAAGAAAAGAGGAGGCATTAAAGTCTTTCAGGAAGGAGTTAGAACTCCAGCTCCTAATTCCACACTGTGCACACAGCTGACTGGCCCTCCCTCTGCTAGCAGTACATGAAAAGTATATTCTCTCCGGAGGGAGAATTCCCTGAACTAGGGGACAAAAGTCAAGACTATGGACATGATAGTAAAACACAGGGGATCTGTGAAAGTCAGCACACCACATGTTGGTACTCAGCTGTACCAATCTTGTCTCATTCAGTTCCCAGAATGTTGTTAGTCCAGTGATGGCTAACCTTTTAAGAGTTTTCAATGACAGGAACAACCCACTGGGCACGTGTGCCATAGTTTCATCAGCACTGGTTTAGATCCTTTAAGCAAAAGCCTGGGAGAATATCCTGTAGGGAATTTAAAAACTCTAAATATCAGGGCTTCCCAAAAGCCCAAACAGCCCTTTTCAGATCTCCCCCAGAACAGTCAAGTGAAATGCCCTACCCACAAGCAAAGAGGTTCCTTTTGTACTCAATAGCTTAGATATCAACAATCTTATTCAGAAAAATAAAAAAGATTTCACATTCAAGAAACAAGAACAGCATCCTATAAAAAAAATCATTCAAAAAACAAAAATCAGCTCTTTTTGGTGCTCAGGGCCTTGTGTATTAGCATATGCTCTACCACTGAAATATACTCACAGCCCCAAGACTCAGCTCTTGAACTGGCCCCACGTTGATAAGTGTTGAAACTGAATGACAGGCATACAGGAAATTCATCCTACCACGCTACTTTTTGTACACTGGAAAATTTCTATGTGAAAGAGATTTTTTTAAAAATGAGTTCTCAGAGAGGCCAGAGATTTAGCTCAGTGTCACCAGCGCCTGCCTGGCAAGCACAAGGTCCTGAGTTCGATCCCCAGTCCTGCAAAAAAAATGAGTTGTCAGAAATCTAAAACTCAAGAAGAAAAGCTAAGGGACTCTCACAAAGAAGAGCAAAAGCATACCCAGAGTCCAAGAAGTCCAATATCTGAATAAGAACTCAGAAAGCGAAAATAAAGAACAAGACAGGTATGGTGGTGTATATCTGTAACCCCAGTGCTCAGGAGGCTGAGGCAGGAGGACTGCCACAAGTTCAAGGCCAGCCTGGACTACATAGTGAGCTCAAGAATAGCCTGAACTGTTACAGAGCAAGACCCTGTCTCAAAAAAAAAAAAAGAAAGAATAAATGAATGAATGAATAAAAATAAAGAAGAAGGGGTAAAATAAGGAAAAGTGTTTTAAAATTTTCTCCCAAAATTGAAAAACACAAATTTCCAGAAAAGCCTACCAACAGAATAAGTAAAAATTTACCTGTACCAAGGCATATCATCATAAAATTTCAGAACGTAGGAAAGAAAAAAAAAAAAGATCCTACAATCTTCTAGTGTAAGCAGAAAACTGACTTTCAAAAGATGTAAGTTACTGCCAGGCATGGTGGTGCACACCTGTAATCCCAGCACTTGGGAGGCTGAGGCAGGAGGGCTGCTGCAAGTTTGAGGCCAAACTATCAGGTCTAGGCTACACAGTGAGTTTAAGGCCAGCCTGGACTATATAGCAAGACCCTGTCTCAAAAAACCAAAACAGGGCCAGGGATTTAGCTCAGTGGTTCTGCTGCCTGCCTCACAAGCATAAGGTCCTGAGTTCGAACCCCAGTACCAAAACAAAAACAAACAAACAAACAAAAAAACAAACATCAGTTACTATCAGAATAGTTTTGGATTCTCTGCTTCCACTTCCCAAATACCTGAGAGTACAGGCGTACACCAACACAACCAGCCAGTGCTAGGTTTTTTTTCAGTACTGGGGATTGAACCTAGGGTCTCACTCGTGCTAGGGAAGCACTCTACCTCTCAGCTACATCTCCAGCCCCTTTTTTATTTACATATATTTTGTTTGCTTGTTTTTTGAGACAGAGTCTTGCTCTATAGTGAGCCTGATCCTGAATTCTCTATGTAGCCCAGGCTGGCTGTGAACTCATAGCAATCCTCTTGCCTCACCAGAATGCTGGGTACCGGTGTGCACCACCACACCAAGCTTTCATTTTTATTTTGATATAAGGCCTTACTGGGCTCAAACTTGTGATCCTACTGCCTCCACCTCCCGAGTAGCTGGGATTACAGGCTGAACCACTGGACCCACCAGCACTGGATTTCTTAAGAGCATCAGTGAACCAGAGGACCATGGAGTAACGCACTCAGATTTTTAAGGAAAAATGATTTCCAATACAGAATTTTCTATCCAAGAAATCAAATACAAATTTGAAAGAAAGATTTTTCAATATGGAAAGCCACAAAAATTTACCTTCCAGGTAACTTTTCTCCAGGAAAGTTACCAGAGACAGAGCTTCACCAAAATGAAAGAAAAAACAGGGAAAAGGCCAAACAATCAAGTAAACAAGAAATTTAACTAAGAGAAGGAAAGGGAATTCTCAGTAATGGAGGAGGAGCATCCCACATGCCATCTGCATACCAAGACAGTACCAGCAAACAGGCCTGACTAAAGCAGAAGGCCCTCTCTAAGATGGGGCCATTAACATTCTGTTATGTTTGAAGAGACTGAGAAAAGAAATATACAGTCAGAAAAGAGTTTGGGAACACTGATATGTATATTTTAAGATAATTTTTTTTAAAAGACAATTATTAACTCCAGTGAAAACCAAAATTTGGAGAAGAAAATTCTCACTGTGTACCACAACTGAACTAACCATGTCTCAAAAATATAAACAATGATTATTAATGTAACATAAGTTATAATACAACTATGTTAGGAAGATCGCATATGAGATATAAACATGTCAGAGAAGACCCAAGGTGGGGCGGGAAGACTTAATTTTTATCTTTCCTAGTAGGAAGTCAGTGGTTGATGCCTAAACCTAAAAAAAAATCAAATTCCAAAATTACACTATAAGCATTTAAAACATAAGAGAAATGGAAATCAATACTAAAATAAGATAGTTGAAACATTCCCTCCAAGGAAGAGAAATTTAAGACAATGTGAAACAAGGGAGAGGAAACCACTGCTTTCTTATTTTAAATAAGCCTAATAGGCTTATTAAAAATTAAAAATTTAAAGAATTAAGTAGCTAAATAAAAGAAAGCTACAACAAAAATGGAGAGGTAAACAGTAAACCACTGGGCCAGGGATTTAGCTCAGCGGTGCCGCCGCCTGCCTTGCAAGTGCAAGGTCCCGAGTTCAATTCCCGGTACCACAAACAAACAAAACAACAGTAAAGCACCACAGAAAGAAGAATGTAATTACTGCATCAGTGTCTTATCTAACATAGCTACTAACAGCAAGTTATCACTGAAGTTCTCTGTATATGCTTTAGAATGCTACCTTCAACAACCTAACAGGTCGAATGTTCTGCTAAATAGGTCTGCACTCTTCCATAAATATAACTTTAATACAGCTCCAGGTTCTACTATAGAACTCACTGCTAATAACACTGTAAAGTCCGTTAGTTAACAGTCCTCCCAACATAGCCTTCAAAGGATAGCCTATCACCTACAGCATCAATCATCTTTTTCTGGATAGTCTTCTTTACATCTTGGACTTTCTGTCCTTTAAATCCATCCACCAACATTACCTAAAAGGATGAGAAGGAGTAAAAAAACCCAAATAAAACAATTAAAATTTGTTATAGTGTGAAATTTATCACATTTATAGCCATAATTAGTTCGGTATAGCCTAGACAACTAATGGGGAAGGAGGGTATGTAGATTGAATCCAGGGCTTTCACACTGAGCTACCTCTCCAGGCCCCTTTTTTTTTAAACATGGAATCCCACTAGTTCTCTCAGTTGGCTAGGCTGGGCTCAAACTTGCAATTCTCCTGCCTTACCCTCTCAAGAGTGCTGGGTACCACTGAGTCCAGCCTAGACAACCAATATTTATAACACACTTGTCTTTCTTCAGAAATAGCTGGCATAGCTATTGTGAGTGTGATTAGGAAGCACTCACTTCCACTTCTCAGCTTTTACATGGAAAGGATTCTGCTATACTAACTCACCTCATTTCTGATGGTTTTAGAAGAAACTAAACATATGTGCTATTTATCCTTCTCTTTCCAAACCTGGTTGCTACAAGCCTGCTGTAGGTCTATTATTTTTCAACTCTACCTTTTAGTCAATAGGGAAAATTTAATTCTAGGGCAAAGTATGAGCTCACCATTATTGCCATATATCAAAGCCACAATGCCCTTATAGCTTTCTTTAGTAATAAAGTTTAGATTCTGGCCTCTGACTATTGTGTCTCTCTCAATAGTTTTAATTTTACATGGAAGAGGTATGTTCTTTTTTGACCTTCCAGTCCTCTCACCAAATGCTTCACTATCTACTTAACCTATCATTATGAAGTTATACTTAATGATCATGATGGTGTAGTGTTTAAAACAGAAAACCTACAAGCCACGGTGGGATACACAATCAATCTCAGCTACTCTGGAGGCTAAGGTAGGAGGACAGTAAGTTTGAGGCAAGCCTGGAGAACTTAGTGAGACCCTGTCTCAAAAAATAAAAAAGGGCTGGCAAAATAGCTTAGCATGCCTAGCATATGCAAGATCCTGGGCCTGATCACCAGTACTTGAAAAAAGAAAATCCAAATCCTGGAGCTAAACTGCCAAGTTTGAATCCCAGGTCTGCCAGCGGCTATCTGGCTGATCTTGAGTAAATTACTTAATCTCTTTATCCTCCATTTCCTCATTTGTAAAATGGGATAACAGTGCCTACTTCACAGAATTATTTTTAGGAGTTAAGTAAATTAATATGCAAGTGCTATGTAAGTGTTGGCTCTTACTATAACTTAACATGTAAAAGTCATTTAAAAAGACATATAACTAATTCTTGGTTATCTAGAAGATAAGGAAAAGAAAAATAAGAGGTATTTTCATTAGTCTCCTTAAAAATCTTCATTTTGTGAGCCAAAATAAGCTTCTCCTCCTTTTAAAAAGAAAACAGAAAAAAAACCGTCATTTCAAGGGCTGGGACTATAGCTCAGTGCCTCACATGCATGGGGCCCTAGGTTCAATCCCCAGCACTGCAGGAAAAAAAAAAATCTTGGGGCCAGGGATTTAGCTCAGTGGTTCCACCACCTGCCTCCCAAGTGCAAGGTCCTCAGTTCAATCCCCGGTACCAAAAAAAAAAAATCTTCACTTCAAACTTAAGCAGCTAACAACTTGGTTAGATTTTTACTTTCTCTAGCCAAGGAAATTTAAGCCACATCAAAATATGCACAATTCAGAAAAAAAGAGAGGCTCAGAACATGTTTGTTGTGCTTACCTGAGTGTTATTAGACATTAATAAGTAAATTAATAAGAAACTACTTATCTAAAATATAAACTCCTGAATTAAAAACAAAAGAAGAGGGGGCTGGGGATTTAGTTTAGTGGTACTGTACGTGCCTCACAAGCACAAGGCCCTGAGTTTGATCCCTGGTACCAAAAAAAAAAAAACACGACACACTTACAATCCCAGCAGTCAGGAGGCAGAGGCAAGAGGATCGCTGTGAGTTCAAGGCCAGCCTGAATTACATAGCGAGACCTTGTCTCAAAAAAATAAAAATAGAAAAGGAGAAGGCATTCTGTATCCAATAAATCTTTGGAGTTTACTGTATAACAATATGAACTAATTTTATCTTCTCAAGAAATTTATCCCTTAGAGATTCATAGAGTAAAAAAAAATGTAATTTCTGAAAATATTCTTAGACAAAAGACACAATAAAAATTAAAATTTAGAAACAGAACATAATACCATAATCTTTCAAATCAATGTAATACTGAAACTGCGCTCAATTTTTCTTTCATTTTTTCAAAATCATTAAGAAAATTCCAAGGACTATCATACATCAAAACAGTAATTCAATCCCCAGTACCACAAAAAAGCAAACAAGAAATTATTACTTACACCTTCATAAAATCCTTTGAGATATAATTTCTCCTTTGCTTCTGCAAGTTTTTCTCGGTCATTCTGGCTCTGAATTTTCAACTCATCGCAAATGGTTACAGCAGAAAGACTTCCAAGACCAGGGATTTCAATGACTGGCACCTGCAAAGAGCAATGTGAAAACTCATTCACACCGAATGGACACAGAAAGAGCCCGATGCTGCACAGTCCTTGTGCTTCTAATGCCCCATGGAGTCATTTCCGACTGCGTGCATCACGGCAGTGCCACACACTAAGTAATCACAGAATGACTAACTTCTACATGGAAATCTGTTCTCCTCTTCTCCACAGGAGCCAAACTTGCACAAATTTCCACACACTTTCCCCAGCTCTCAGCCCTACGCTGGTATGTGTTAACTATATAAAGTTGAAACTAGCAAAGCAGTTGTGAACAATCATTTTTGTGGATGATCTTGCTTTTTTTGTTTTTGAGACCGAGTCTTGCTATAGTTCACTACGTAGCCTAGGATGGCCTTGAACTCACAGCAATCTTCCTTCAGAGGGCTGGGATTACAGGTGTGCACCACCACACCTAGCGGGTTTTGCTTTCTTATATTAAATTTTCTGGATTCTTCATGAAAGTCATTTATTTCTTCTGCAGGCACTAATATGAAAACACAAGAGCTGAGCATAGTAGTACATGCCTGTAATACCAGCACTCTGGGAGACTGAGGCAGGATTGCCTCAAAGCTCAGTCTGGGCAACTTAGTGAGATCTTGACTCAAAATAAAAGATGCACAGGACTGGGAGTGTAGGTTGGTACAAAGGAATGGGGTTCAATCCCCAGTATCACAAAAACAAAACACAAGAAACATAAAAGAGTTGTATGGGATTTTGTTATTATGGCTACAAATAAATATTCATGAGTAACATAACAAAACTATCTTCAGAAGCCAGGACATTGGTTATAATAAGAAAACAAGCTAGTATAAAACTGATGATGCCAAAAAGCTATTTGTTCCAGAAGTGTAAGTGCATGTGCTAAGAAAATACTTAGTTTTCCTCTATTACCTTCAATGCAGATATCAAATTAAAGTAAATAAATCCTTAAGCAAATACCCTCTCTTATTTTCATACTCCACAAATTACTTAATTTTGTTACAAGGAAAACAAGTTAGCTCCTTTTTTCTCTGATAAAGAAATAAATATGAATATCATGACTCAGCCATGTACTCACCGGTTCAAATGGCAAGACCATGTCATCTCTAATTCCATATTTTGCTCGAAGGGCCTACAAAACAATTCACAAGTTAACAATAATGATCAACGCTACTGGAATAATCATTGAGAGCAGCAAACTCCAAACTTTTCTTGAACTATTACTTGTTTTCTCCATACAAAAAAAATTTTTTAGCTTATCAAATACCTGAAGAAGGATCTGTGACCTTTTAAAACTCAACAGCTTAAATTATAGTAAATAGTTTAAATAACAAAACTGTGAAGCCAAATGCAAAAAATGCACACATATCAGTTAAGCTAAGGAACATATTCTCAGTTGCAATGAAAATGTGATCTTAAAAAGCTCATTCAAAATTCTATGAAACACTGTACTCAAAATTTCAGCCACAGCTGGGGATTTAGCTCAGTGGTGCTGCTACCTGCCTTGCAAGCGCAAGGTCCCGAGTTCAATCCCCGGTACAAAAAAAAAGTCCAGCCACAGAAAATTTATAAACATTATAAAACAGGTTGTAGGTAAGTTTAAAGATAAATGTGTATCTTTTTAGCCTAATGTCATAGTGTAGTTCAGCAGCACCTAAACAATGAAATGGTAAAGACAAATAAGAACATCAAACTCAGAAACTTACTTGCTTTTTCTTCAAATCTCTGAGGGCAGCAATATCATCAGGGGCATCAGAAGGAACACTTGTGACCACACCAGTGCCTTTGAAAAGAGAGTGCGGAATTAAATAGTACAACTAGAATGTGACTGCCAAAGTATTTCTAGAAATAACCCTTTACCTTTATCCTCCTTAATGGTGAGCATTGGGAGAACATAGATCACATCATAGCAAGTTAAAGGCGCAGAAAGGGATGCACCCAGAATTTCCTGCATAAGAAAAAAATCAGCATGAAAGGTGAAAAAACTTATTTACAATCATTAAAACTTAAAGCAATATTAATATGTTAAGCTCAAGGGGTGGGGATTTAGCTCAGTGGCTCCGACCCCTGCCTTGCAAATGCAAGGTCCTGAGTTTGATCCCCAGTACCAAAAAAAAAAAAAAAGAAATACATAGGAATAAGCTCATGAGATCAGTGATCACACAAAATAATGAATGTAGTTAATAAGTATATTATATCCTTGAAAATCACAAGAGATTCTAAAGCTTCTCACAACAAACAAGTAAGTACATGATGTAATACATTTGTTAATTAGCTTGATTTGGCCATTCAACAATGTGTGTACTTCAAAACATCATGCTTCACACCATAAATATGTACAATTTTTGTCAGTTAAAAAAATAAATATGATTGGGGCCGGGGATTTAGCTCCGTGGTTTCACCGCCTGCTGCGCAAGCACAAGGTCCAGAGTCTGATCCCCGGTACTAAAAAAAAAAGCAACATCAATAAGATATAACACTACAACTCATGCATTTAAAATGATAATTATGGGCCAGGGATTTAGCTCAGTGGTTCTGGCGCTTGCCTCGAAAGTGCAAGGTCCAGAGTTCGATCTCCAATACCAAAAAAAAAAAAACACCAAAAAATGATAATTATGGTAGCTGGCTGTGATGGTGCACACTTGTAATAGCAGCACTTAGGAGGCTGAGGTAAGAGAATTACCATGTGTTCAAGGCCAGCCTAGGCTACATAGTGAGAGACTGTCTCACAAAAAACATAAAATGGCAATTATGAATACAAACTGATGTTTAAAAAAAGATACTTCTAGTGTTTCTTGAGAAAATTAAGAAGTTTCAGAAACACTGGGCCTATATTCTCACATGGCAACAAAAAGCCTACAGCTTCTTGCTCTAAGTAATACACTTCCATTCCACAGTCCCCTTCAACCCATTTTATATGTACATATATGATGCCTTTACAGAATTTGCAGTCATGTGAGGGACAGCTATATTAAGCATTTTCCAGGTTGAAATCTATGTTTTTAGTCAATAACATCCATTTTCCTCACTGCAGAATTTGTTTAAATTAACATGAAGAGAAGGTGCATTAAGATCGGGAAACAAACAAACAAAAAAGAATGAGAAAAAAGCTGGGTGTGGTGGTGCACACCTGTAATCCCAGCACTCAGGAGGCTGAGGCAGGAAGACTGCCAAGTGTTCAAGCCCAACCCGGGCTACATAGTGAGTTTGAGGCCAGCCTGAACTATTCAGTGAGACCCTATCTCAAAAGAATAAACATAAAAACAAAAACACAACCAAAAAATTTAGAAGCAAATTGGCTGGAGGGTATAATTCAGTGGTAGAGTTCTGCCTAGCATGTGCAAGGCTCTGGGTTCAATTCCCAGCACCATAAAACACATACAAAAAAATCAGTGCTGTTCCCAAAAACTTTTCAGATAAAGATTCTAACATGAGGAATTAATGAGATGTAATGACACTGCCTTCTAAAAGAAAAAGACGGGAAACAATTCAAACATCCATTCATTTTGATACAGTCAAACAAGAGAATACTATGTAGCTGAGAAAAAAATGAATAAGACAGCTGTTTATATACTAATAACTGAAAGAAAAAGATATAGCACAATGTGCAGGGCAAGGTAGCAAAGACCTATAATCCCAACACTAGGGAGGCTGAGCCAAGAAGCACTGCCATGAGTTCAAGGCCAGCCTGGGCTGCACTGCAAGTTCAAGACCAACCTGAACTAAATAATGAGACTCTATCTCAAAAATAAATAAAAACTTTTGTGCTTGTCAGAGCTCTTTTTGCAGCTGCTGAGATTTTCTTACATTCCATCTTCCCTTC
>NW_004624774.1:5651868-5667144 GCF_000247695.1 Heterocephalus glaber
TGAAACATAAAAGTCACAAATACTATTTTAGTAATATACAATTAATACTACTTAGCAATAAAAAAAAAGAACTATACCTATACATATGTACAAATCTCACTAGCATGTTTAGCAAAAGCCAGACACTAAATAGTATACATTATACCTACCACTTTATGATGTGAAATTCAGGGACAGTGACCACTCTTTGGTGAAGTGGGGAGGACACAACAGAGCCTTCTGAAGCACCTCTAGGACTATTTTGTTTCTTGATTTGGGTGATACTAACCCACGTGTACACACATATGAAAATTCAGCAGAACACTAATATCTTACTACTGTGACAAAGCTTTTGAAATGCTCTTTTCTCAAGGTTCTTGTTGAAGTTTTCTTCTAACTGTAGGCATGAAAATAAAAATTATGCTACCCAACTTACCTCCCCCATTAATTCCTTAACAACGGGCACCACTCCATTATCTTTGGTGAAGCCTTGGTATGACATATTCCTGGCTGCTCTTTGGGTGCAGATGAAAATATCTCCATTCACTGTCTCAAATCCAATGTACTTCATATCAGGACGAACCCAGCAGTTTGTCTGTCCAAACATAGTCTCAGGTCTGAGAGTAGCAGCTACTAAGAAGATATTTTTACCTTTGAGGCCACTAAAAAGAAAAGGTACAGGGCCAGGGATTTAGCTCAGTGGTTCTGCCACTTGCCTTGCAAGTGCAAGGACCCGAGTTTGATCCCCGGTACCAAAAAAGAAAAAGTACATATTTATGTTAAAAAAAAAAGTTACAGATTTCCTCCTCCCAACTACCTGACAATTCATAAATGATGAAAGGACTCTTTGGCAAACCTACCTCAATTTAGATGGATATGGCTCAAGCACTTTCAATTTCAGTAAAGTATATTCCTGAGGTCCAACACCCTGAACAAATAAACAAAACAAAAATCTAAGGGAAAAAAAAACTTGGATTAAGCCTGCCAAACTATGTGGAAGAAATGATTCAAATATCTAACTTATGCACCAGGCTTGGTGGTGCACACCTGTAATTCCAGTGCTCAGGAAGCTGAGGCAGGAGGATCATCACGAGTTTAAGGCCAGCCTGGACTATATAACACTGTCTCTCAATAAATAAAAAAAACTGCTATGGGGTGCTGACCATATCCACATGAAGTCTACTGTGCAAGGAGGGATTCACAGTCATCAAGTTAGCAGTCAAAATGTTGTTCACCAATATCAGAGAAGACAACTCCAATCCTCACTCCAAGGGCAGGTACCAAAGTGCAGTAATCACAGACGTGTACTCAGCCAGGCATCAGGTGATCCGCATTCTAAACTGACCTTGGTCCCTCACTAACAGCTCAACCCCAGGGAGTCACCATCTGAGTTGTGTCTCCCAAGACGGTTCTAAGGAACACATGAGATAAAGAAATATGGTTGAAAAACTATGAAATATTGTTGAAATTCAGGTTATTGCTACCATTGGCTACACAGGCTGAGTAGTTCTGGTGCAAACTGCTTGGGACCAGAAGTATTCAAGATTTCAGAGTTTTTCAGCTCTGAGAATATTTGCATAGACTTTACTATTTAAGCAACCCTAATCTAAAAATATGACTTCTGAAATGCTCCAAATTCTGAAACATTTTGAGTACAACGCTTAATCCCAAAATCGAAAGTTCAAAATCCAAAACCTTTTGAATGACATATGAGTGCTCAGAAACTTTCAAGTTGTGGAACATTTCAGGTATTTGGATTAGGAATGCTCGGTCTGTGCTAAAACTTTACTGGCCCTTCTGAAATCTCTAAAATCTTTCCAAATTTTAATCAATTCTCATTCCTATCAAACAAGTTATACAGAATTGAAGGCTGATTTTGAAAACTAGTTGCTAGACTACAAACACATTCAAAGATGGTAGTAAAGGATGATGTA
Source organism: Heterocephalus glaber (assembly GCF_000247695.1). Next base: position 5,653,782 of record NW_004624774.1, read on the forward strand.
TGTACTCACAGCAATTCTACATGGTCTGAATGTTCCCACCAAAACACATGTTAAAATTTAATCCCTCATGTGTGGTAAAAGTGTAAGTTGGAAACTGATATTCTGATACACAGATCAAGTGCTTGCTTCAGCAGCACATACACTGATACACAACTCAAAAGTTTTGAGAGTCAATGTGGGAAAACAGGAGGTTTTTAGACTTAGACTTCGTTAAAATTTTAGGACAAAATTTTCTTGACAACATTGGTGGACCTAATTTTGCACTCTTTACTAATACATATTAGAAAATATACATAATCAATATTAGTGGCCTCTGTTAGAAATGTTTTGGGCCCGGCATTTAGCTCAGTGGCACCATGTCTGCCTCGCAAGCACAAAGTCCTGAATTTGATTCCCAGTACCAAAAAAACCCCACTGTTTTGAAGTTTCATATATGCCTAAGCTTGTAGAAAGATCATGTTAAGTTTCCTGCCTCCCTGATTTTGTTCATTTATAGCTAAAGTACCTTTGTTATTAAAGTATATGCAAATATAGCTGGGCGTGGTGGCGCACACCTGTAATCCCAGCACTCAGGAGGCTGAGGCAGGAGGATCGCCATGAGTTCGACCAGCATAGGCTACATAGCGACCTGTTTCAAAAAAACAAAAAAAAGTATAGGCATATACAGAACAATAAGACAAAAATAAATAAATAAAAAGAAATTTAATCTCTACTTTGAAGTATTAAGAGATGGAACCACATGGGACCTTTAAGAGGTATTTAGGTCATGAAGGCTCTGCCCTCATAAATGGATTAATCCATTCATGGTTCACAGATTAAAGGGTAAACAGGTATCATGAGAAGGGATTTGTTAAAAATACCCTTGCTTCAGTCTCTGGAATGTGCTCCTCATCATGTGATAATGGGCTCCACCACAGGACCCTGCAGAAAACCTCAACCAGCAAGACCTTCACCAAGAGGCAGTTCCTTGATCCTGGATACTCAGCCTTCAAAACTGTATACCTTTATTCTTTATAAGTTACCTGGTCTATAGTAGTCAGTGATAGCAACAGTAACAAGACGAAGCCAGAGCTCATAAACTCAGATGCTGGCATGGTCGCTGATTTACTGTGCCAAGGCTTTAGAAAGAGTCACCCTTGCTTTATTCGAGTATTACAGGGAATAATGTTACCAATGTGCTCCACAATAATGTAGAGTGAACTGATATTACGCACAGCTAGAAGTACTTTGGAAATAAGCAAATAGGTACATGATCAAAGCAAATATAATGGAATCTGAGTATCAAAAGTTAGCCACTGCTGGATTAATCCCAGCTACCTGGGAGGCTGAGACAAGATCAGGAGTTGAAGGCCAGCCTTGGCAACTTAGTGAGACACTGTCTCAAAATTTTAAAAAAATTATTTAAATTTTAAAAGGAGTGGGAAGTGAGGCTGTTTCCCTCACTTCCTGTCTCCTATGGTACCCTATACGGAGACCTGAAGTGATGAAGATCACTTGTATGTTAGTCGTGCTCCTCATTTTCCTGTGTTCATACATGGTTTTGAAGATGCCATGCTCATGGGGTATTCTCATTGAAAGTTCAATCATTTATGAACCAGCAAATTCAGATTGTGGGTTCTTTACCAGTATCATGCTATATTCAAAGATCATTTACATTAACATATTGGAAAAAAGTAAAAGACGTAATGGTCATGGATCCAAAAATTCAGCAGCAAAGAAAAGCTCAACTTCACGTGAAGTGGAAAACTCAAGGACCCAACCAGAAGGGACAATAAGCAATATTGCAGGACCACATCCATTTTATCCCTCCTGATTATGTATGGAAATTTACCTGTAAATTCGGGACAGAGAGGCAGCCATACTAACCCTAGAACTATGGCTCCTGAGGACTGTCCTGCCTGTTGGAGAATGGGCTAATGCCTATGGATATCATTTTTTACCTATTTTAAAATTACCATTTCAAATGAAGAATTTTCTCTGCAGTCTGTATTTATGAATGTTTTGCGGGGGGGGGGGGTAGCAGAGAGCTTCAGAGTTTAAACTTGTAATGAAGGAATTTTTTTAAATAAAGGTTTGAAATTTAAAAATAAATAAATAAATGGACTGGGGATGGAGCTGAATAGTGCTTGCCTAGCACATGCAAATTCCTGGGCTCAATCTCCAGTACTGCAAAAGAAAGCCACATATTACCTTTCCTCCAATTTTCTTTTTAGAGCTATCTATTCTCCAAATGGTGCTCCTCAAACATTCATTAATACACCTATGAATCACACTGAGAGCTTATAAAAACGCACATCCCTGGGCCCCACTCCACAACTTCAGATTCTGCAATTTTGAAATGAGGCTCAACAACGTGTTTTCTGTGACAAGCAGATAGACCAGGCCACAGCAGCAAAGTCCTCGACAAAATACAGGAACCTGTAATGATAGTCGGCCTTACTCTGCACAACCACCAGAGTACTGTGACTCTACCTCAGCACTACAAGGAAGTTAGTTTTAGGTTTCTGATATAAAACTGCGGCCATATAAGGATTATTATAATAGCTACTCTGTGTCATAGAAAATCACCTCTCCAGTTTGTCTGTCATGATCCATGCAAGGCTGTCCATCCTTTGGAGAAAAAATAGTGTATCTAAAAAATAAACAATAAGTAGTAAATATTATTGTAATATTCAAGTTATATCCTAACATACTTGCCAGTGTATCCTAACGCCTCTATAATTTACACTTTTATGAGTAGTTCTACTGTCAACCTAATTACTATTAAAAGGTTTCTACCTTCATCAATGGTAATACTATTGAAAAATATGAATTCATCTTGGCTTTGTGGTACACAACAAAAGATTATAAAATATAAACTTACTTATGAAATGTAAATAGTTTTTATTTAATCTACATAATCAAGGAAGAATCTTGAGGTATTTCTAGAACAAAACCATAAAACACAATTATTTTTCTTTTTTTTTTTTTGGTTCCCAGGGATCAAACTCAGGACCTTGCGCTTACAAGGCAGGCGCAGCACCACTGGGCTAAAATCCCGGGCCCCAAATAATAATTTTTTTACTTGGCTAGGAATATCAAACAGAATCTTTAATAAGATCATAAAAGCCTATAATTCCATTCTCCCTGGATCTATTTGTCACAAACACAAAGCAGCTCAGCGTAATTAAGAACTAGCAAGAAATAAAGGAAAACGGATATAAGAGAAAGAAAATAAAGAAATTATAAAGAGATAGGATAATGGAAAAAGGTAGGCTATGGGTACTAAACCATAATGAAAGAATTGTATGTTTTTTGCTTGATAATACTGAAGGACAACAAACTCACCGCTTTCCAAATTTAATTTTGTTTCTTTCTCTTAAAGTTAAAAATTGCCACCTGACAAATGAATCATAGTAAGGATTAACATCAGTGGTAATGAAGGAACGACGCCAGTCTACCTATAAAAGGAAAAAGGAAAATTGTGAGAAATATACAAAATTTTTATAAATACAAATGAATTCCTGGCTGGGCGTGGTAGCACAAGCCTGTGATCCCAGAACTCAGGAGGCTGAAGCAAGAGGATTGCTGCAAGTTCTAGGCCAGCCTGGGCTACATAGTGAGTTCAAGGCCAACCTGAACTCTGTCTCATAAAATAAAATTTTTTTTAAAAATCCTATGAATCAATTATTTACTCTTGTACTCTTTATTCCCCAACCTAGAATTATATCATATATTAGAAGAAAAACTTTCCAAGTTTCACTTATTATATAAACATATCAATTATTCTAATAATTTGTGTTGTTTGTTTTTAAACACACATATTTACATACAGGAATTATAATAAAGACAAAGTAGTTAAATAATATCTTTATGTACTCCTAAATATGGTTTCTTCATATTCTTAAATTTTTCTATCTATTGCTATACACTCCATTAAGACAAATATGAAAGTGCTTCACTGCCCACATTGAGGTCTATTTTACAAGCTAGTATAATAATAACAGTATAATTCTTTTTTTTTGGCCCAACAGTAAAATTCTTTGGTCGCATACAGGTAGAATATATTATTCTAGGGGCCAGGGATTTAGCTCAGTGGTTTCGCCGCCTGCACAAGCACGAGGACCCGAGTTCGATCCCCGGTACCAAAAAAAAAAAAAGAATATATTATTCTAAATTTAAGAGTTGGTCCAAATCTTTTTTCACACAAATATAAATGCTTTCTTTACATTTTAGCTATGTAGGTAATGAGCATACCTTCAAACCTATTCTCTTTAGATCCTGAATAGCCAGTGGTGGGAAATAATCAAGCCAATGTTCTGCTTCAGAAAACTGTACTATCTCTTCATCAGGCAGTCCGAGGGACTGCATAATGCCCCACTGATATTTAGAAGATCCAGCTTTAGCAGCAGCTTTACTCTGAAAACAATAGGAAAAAGTAAACTCCATTAAAGAACAATCAACAGCTTAACATTCTAGGACCACAGTAATTTCAAGGAAATAATCCAATTTAGTAACTTTTTGAATTCCAAAGCACTGTTGAATCAGAACATTGTAGCACTATTTGTACATTGATGTACTATCTGTCTACGGAACTATACTGCCAGGATATTTACCAGGACACTGGTACCAATGATAACTAAATAGATGAAATCACAAAAACTAGCAGTTATGAAGATAGATCTCAATACCAAACATTGTTTCCTTTCTTCTAATGCAACACAAACCTTTTTTTAGCTATACATAAGCTACTCCCAAGAGTTTCCTCCCTTTCCAATATTTAACAATATCAAAAACACAATCAAATGTCAAGGGTTGGAGGTAAGAAATGAAGTAAATATATAAAACTATAAAAAGGTACCTCAAAGCAATTCTGAACATAATGGAATTGTTCTGTATGGTCCTGTGATGGTAGAAACATGCCCACCCACTTCTCAAACCCACAGAACTATATACTTACGTAAATTCTACTGTGGTTTTTCCCTAGTTCCAGGGATTGAATGCAGAGCCTTGTAGGCAAGCACTATGACACTGATGTTTTTGTGCTTTTGAGGCCAGGTCTCACTATGCAGTCTAGGCCGGCCTTGAACTCAGTATGTAGCCTAGGCTGCCTCGAATTCATGGTGATCATCCTGCCTCAGCCTCCTGAGAGCTGAGAGTACAGGTGTGTGCTACCACGCACAGCAAACACTATGCCATTGAAGTCCATCTCTAGCCCCCCTCCCTTTTTTTTTAACACGGTCTCACTAAATTTCCCAGGCTAGCCTTAAACTTGTGATTCTGCCTCAGCCTTCCGAGTAGCTGGGTACTACATGCATCGCCACACCTAGCTGTATGTAAAAAAAAAATTTTAATTCAACTAGGATGTGAGGGGAGTCTAGGATGGATGGCAGACCATAACAAATGTATCTAACTATATTACAAATACTTGAAATACCCACACTAGAGGGGGAGGGGAAGAAAGGGGTGGACCTAAGCAATTTTGGGGAAAAGTATGTAGACTAGAACTTAAAGACAAAAAGAATGACTGTACATACAAATACTTTCATTGGTAGAACTGTTTTTCCCAGGGGTATAGGTCAGCAACTCTGAAACCGCATTATTAGTATACTAGGATTAAATAAATAACTGAATGCACTATAGATAACAAGAGGCAGGCACTATAGTAAGAAATCACACAAACAAGCAAAGGGAAAATGTTAAAACAAGCGCTATGATGCCAAAATGAAGCCAAAGATATCTGTGTGCACTAATGGACCAAGAAGCAATGACATCTGAACAGCAGTGAGCATACCTGGCACTCAGACCTGACTTTCTGAATACCAGTCTTCAATAAAAGGAATCCACATTCCTTAGAGAAGTGATTGACTCTAGGGCTGAAGCAGGAGAAATACAAGAAAAGCCAGGAGTACCGTGTGGTAACAGAAAGTAAGAAAGTGTTCTTTTTAAAAAAAGAAAGAAGCCAGGCATGGTGACCCACACACATCTGTAGTCCCAGACTTGAGGAATGCCGAGCAGGAGAATTTTAAGTTCAAGGTCAGCTTAGGCAACTTAATGAGACCCTCCCTCATCCCCAAAAAATATAAAGGCCAGGGGATGTAGCTCAATGGAAGAGTATCTGCCTAGCATATGTGAGACCCTGGATTCAATCCTTAGCACCACAAAGAGAGGAGAGGGGTGGAAAGGGAAGGAGATGGGGAGAGACAGAGTAATATCAAATGGATAAAAGCCAATCTAAAAGAACTCTTAATGGCCAAAGCTAGAACAATTTCAATAGTAACAGCCACTGTGCACTTGTACATGCACACGCATGCAAACACACACTCACACACATACACACAAACTTTGACAGTATTAGATTATAAACTAAAGAGTAAAATAAAACTCCATGAGTTCACACTGATATAAAAAAAACTGAGTAAGTAAATGGGGAAGAGAGGATAATGGTTCCTTTCAGATGAATTCTACATAATAATATAAAAGGAACAAAGAAAATAGAAACTCATCATTCACTTGGGAGGCTGAGGCAGGAGGATCGCTGCTACCCTGGACTACATAGTGAGTTCAGGATCAGCCTGAATACATAGTGAAACTCTATCCCAAAAAAAATAAGAAAACAAAATCATCATTAACAACAAAGTAGTTATTGTTCTAGACAAGATCCACTAGGTATGATAAAATTGGTAAAATTAATGAGCAGATATTTTAAAAGAAACAATATTATTTCTATTGCCTGAATAATCTCTCTCAAAATATACATTAATTACAAAGGAAAAAATAAAATCTTCACAGCAGGAAAACCCGGCAGACACCAACTTAAATGATGAAGGTTAATATTATCAATATCAACTTCACATACTCCCTGATATGATGCATTGAGGACCTATCAACTCTCTGATATTCTTCCCAAAAATCAGTAATATCAACCTAACAAGATAAAGCATCAAGGCCCGGGGATTTTTGATTTTTTATTTTTTTATTAAATTCTTTTATTGGTACATTGAGGGTATACAACACAATTACATTTCTCATTGGGAATTGTACCTTTACATGATGCATCTTGGTTCTTATTTTTTCCCCATTCCTAGCCCTCCCTTCACCCCCTCCACCCTTCCTTATTTACAAAGACTTTATTTCCATTTTTTCCATTTCTCAGCATTTTTCCTTTCCCTTCTTTCCTTTCCCCTGCCCCTCCCACTACCCCTACCCCTGTGGATCTTTTCTTCCTATTTTGCATTATTGATTATTCATTCTAATCATTGGTACATTTTAGGTATACAATATAATGACATTCATCATTGGAAATTTGCACCTTTACATAGTCTCTCTTGGTTCTTATTTTTCACCCTTGCCCAGCCCTCCCTTCAACCCCTCCAGTCCTCCCTATTTACAAAGATTTTGTTCCTATTTTTCCATTTTCTCATATTAATCCCATTCCCTTCTATCGTTTCCCCTAGCCCTCCCACTTCCTTCCCCTTTGCCCCTTTTCTTCCTATTTCACATTACCTATTATACATTTAGTCCTTATTTAAACTTTCAGTTTCTCACACCAGAGAAACTATTCGGTATTTATACATGTGTGTCCTATTTATTTCACTTAAGAGTATGGCCTCAATGTGAATCCATTTAGCTATAAATGTCTCTAATTTCTCGTTTTTTATGGCTGAGTAGTACTCCATTTTATAAAAAAAACCGTATTTTCTTTATCTAGTCTCCAGCTGATGGGCATTTGGGCTGTTTCCAAGTTTCAGCTATTACAAACTGTGCTGCTATGAACATGAGCACACATATATCACTGTGGTATGATTCTTTTAATTCTTTGGGGAAGATCCCCAGCAGTGGAATAGTGGGGTCAAATGGGACTTCCAGTCCTAGTTCGAGGTATGTCCATACTGATTTCCACAGTGGTTGCACCAGTCTACACTCCCACCAGCAGTGGAGCAGGGTTCCTCTTTTCCCACAGCCCCACCAGCATTTGTTATTGGTTGATTTCATGATAGCAGCCATTCTTTCTGGAGTGAAGTGGAATCTCAGAGTTGTTTTCATTTGCATCTCCGAATGACCAGTGATGTTGAACATTTTTTCATGTATTTATTTGCTATTTCTACTTCTTTGTCTGAGAAATGTCTGTTCATTTCAGATGCCCATTTTCGGACTGGGTCTTTAAATTTGGGAGGTCTGATCTTTTTAAGTTCTTTATAGATTCGAGATAGTAGAAGGGCTGGGGATTTAGCTCAGTGGCACCATCCCTGTCTCACAAGCACAAGGTCCTGAGTTCGATCCCCGGCACCAAAAAAAGATAAAGCATGAGACAAACCTAAATGAAAGGACAGTCTACGCTGTGGTTTGAAATGTGTGCCCAAAAGCCTGTGTTAGAGAGCGAATCCCCTGTGTAACAGTAGTAAGAGTTGGAGACTATAGGCCAGTGACGGCAAACCTTTTAAAGCCTTCAATGGTAACAAATAGCCCATTGTGGCACACATGCAATAGGTTCACCACCACTGCTACAGGTCTCTGTCCTCATGAGTGGATGAATGTCATTAGGCTCCTTAAAAAGACAAGTTTAACCCCCACTTGTACACATCTGTGTCTCTTTGTTCTTCTGCTACAATGATACAGCAAGAAGGGCCTCAGAAGATGCCTTCCTCAGTCTAGAAGTTCCTAGCCAACAGAACTTAACCAATAAATTCCTGGTGATTAGAAATTACCCTGTCTATGGTATTCTATTACAGCAGCACAAAACAGACTAAGAGTAAAAGTATCAGTCTGAACAGTATACTTAACAAGTATCAAAACTCACACAAAACAAGAGGCAGAGGAGGCTAAAGAGATGACCACAGACATGTGACAAATAAATGCAAAGTGGGATCTTAGATGGGACCTGGGAACAGAAAAGGACAGTGAAAAAAAAATGAAAAAATACATATGAAGTCTGTGGCTGAGTAAATATTTGTGTACTAACATTAATTCCTTAGTTTTAAGGACTACATCAGTTACATGAGCTATAACTAATTAGAAGAACTGGGTGATGACTATAAGGGAATTCTCTGTACTATTTTGCAACTCCTCTGTAAATCTAAAATTATATTAAAATGAAAAAGGGAAAAAATGATAATTTTTGGAGCTGATACTTCTTTCAAATTACCAAATACATTTAATGTACTAGACACTATTGTATGAGAATGCAAACATAAATCAGACAAATACAAGCTGGACACAGTGACACATGCCTATAATCCCAGTTTCTCAGGGGGCTGAAGCAGGAAGATTATAATTTGAGCCCAACTTAGGCAACACTGTGAAACCCCCCCTCAAACTGCAAAATAAAAAGGGACAGACCTCAGCAAAGTGCTTGCCTAACATGCACTAAACTAGGTTCAATACCTAGCAATACAAAAACTAATAAAATAAATAAATCAGACAAATATGAACATAAAACTTCAACCAACATAAATACCAACATTCACCAAACCTTTTTTCCTTTAGCTTTATCCTTAACTACTACATTTTCTGCTTTAACACTGATTTCTTCCTCTTCTTCTTCTTCATCTGGAAAATCAGGGGGGCAACCATACAGTTCAATCTCTCTCTTCAACTTATCAGCACATGCCTATAACAAAATATTAGAGACAGTGAAGTTCAAACTTCAAGGAAATAGTTCGAGTTTTTGTCTCTAAAGCCAATTAAAATTAACTCTTCAAAATTTTCTGCATAATATATAAATATACGTATATATACATAAAAATTCAAATGACATAAATCATTTTTGTCAAAATCCACTAATTCATCAACTGCTCAGCAACTATTTATTCAATACCAAGTACTTAGTGAGGTATATTATATGCTAGGCACTAGAAATACAAAGATATATAAACCCTTATGTGTTATTTTGAATAACATTAATAACAGTGTTTCGCAATTTAAAGAGTATTATTGCCTTTGAAGCCAGGCAAGGTAGCACACACCTGTAATCCAAGCATATGGGAGGCAGAGGCAGGAGGATTGCCACGAGTTCGAGGCCAGCCAGGACTACACAGTGAGTTGAAGGCCAGCCTGAACTACAGTGAGACCACGTTTCAAAGCACCCCCCCAAAAAAGTGCTTTTGTAGTGGGAGTTAAATTCGTATGTTCTATTAGTTATTAACTAAAGGCAGCATGTATTTCACAAAAGAAAAAATAAAAATACAACTAGGAAGTATATCTTGGGATAACGAAAGAAACCTGGCTATAGCCTAGATTAAAACAATATTAGATCCATGTTACCGGGGATTTAGCTCAGTGGTTCCGTCACCTGCCTCGCAGGCACAAGGTCCCAAGTTCAATCCCCGGTACCAAAAAAAAAAAAAAAAAAAGAATAGATCCATGTTGAATGTCTTGAAGGGGATACTGTGACTGAAATGATGCAGAAGAATGCCCTTTTCTGCTGAAGTGTTTATGGATGCCATCATGTCTCCAATTTACTTTCAAAAAGTTCATAGAAAAAGAGAAAGGAAAGCATGTGTGCATGTGTTTGTGTTGAGAGAAAAAAACTAAAGGAAATGCAGCAAAGGTTACTACTTGGTAAATACAAGTACAAGGTAAAACTTGGTAACTATAGGTAAAGAACATTCAAGTGTTCACTGCCCTAGACTTTCACCTTTGTGTAGATTTGATATCTATCAAAATAACAAACTGGAGATTAAAAAAAATCTGCTGGTCCTATTTAATTACCACTTGCTATTGCTATTACATTTAGAAGAGAATCCAACTATACTTTTCTCGTCCTTTCTTCATTGAGAATTATTCCTCATGTAAATTAGAAGACATTTGTAAAAATGATCAAAATATGATATAATTGATTATGGCAATATTTTGTATGTCACAAGTGCACAAATCACTCTACATTTTCACTCAAAAATTATTACCCAATTCCAAAAAAAGAGAAAGTACTACCCAATTCCAACACAGACTTAAATATTAAAGTATCTAAAAGAAATCAAAATTCCTTAGAAATCACTTAGACCTTATTTACATACCTTTTATTTACTTCTTTAAATATTTTTAAATTAATCTTCACTATAAGAAATTGAACCCATTTCACAAAGCTTTGGCAGTGTTAGAAAATCCTACTTAAAGCTCTTGACTTGGATATCACTATTTGCTCTGTAATAAAGAGTGCACACCAATCTTGTACATATCATACCTTAATAGGCATCCCAGTGCAGTGTAAGCCAAAAGGAAACAGACAGCATTTTCCTTTCAATCTCTGGTATCCTACTGCAAACTGTAGAAAGAAAATCAAATTTAAATTAAAAAGATAAATGGTAGATGAATACAAAATGCTAACTTTTCATGAAGAACATTAGTTGAGTTTTCTTATCTTCCTTTAAAACACCAGTTTAGGGCCGGGGATTTAGCTCAGTGATTCTGCCACCTGCCTCACAAGCACAAGGACCCAAGTTCAATGCCTAGTACCAAAAAGAGAAACAAAAACTGAAGCCCTAAAACACCAGTTTATCCAGGTATGGTAGCGCACACCTCTGATCCCAGCATTGACAGACTGAGGCAGGAGGACCACAGCAAGTTCAAGGTCAGGCCAGGCTACACAGTGCACTCAAGGCCAACCTGATCTACATAGCAAGACCTTGAAAAAAAAAAACAAAAACAAAAACAAAAAAAACCTCACCAGTTCAGATTTTACACTCATTCCAAAATTTTTGTGCACTATCATTTGTTTTCCTGTTTTTTCCACTAACCTAAGAATTCTGACACATATATGCCCAGAACCCTGTACAAATAAACACAAGACATGTGAAAGTAAGTATAAAAATTAAATTAACTAAATACAAAAAAAAAAAGAAACATGACGCAACTCTAAGTTCCTTTAACAGGAAACAAATTCTACACATGCTGTTTTCTTCAAAGTAGCATTTATTAAAGACCCCCCATCCCATTATTTAAATATAGAAGCTTTACCTCACACTTGGATAGAGAAAACGTGTGTCCCAAATGAAGGCGCCCATTCATATACGGATATGGGAAGGTTACAAAGTACTTGCCCTTGCTGAAAAACAATCATGGAAAAGAAAGTACAGGGAAGAAAATGGTAAGTTTCTTGTACAATGAAAGATGGAGTAGAGGGTATGATTGATATAAATAACTTCTTTAAATTTTAGTTATTTAAGGCATTTAAAAGTAAATTTAGGGCCGGGGATTTAGCTCAGTGGCACCACGTCTGCCTTGCAAGCACAAGGTCCTGAGTTCAATCCCCAGTACCAAAATAAATAAATAAATAAATATTACAATCCAGAAATTAGAAGCTCTCTAAAACTGAAATTTAACTTAGAATCGCACATTCATAGATGACAAGAAATGAAAAAAAGAAATATCCTTATAGCAAATACTAGAGGGTTGAATTAAGCTAAAATAGTTGAGTAAAAATGATATAACAAAAAAAGTTTAATACTTTTAGAAATCTATACTTAATGTTTTACTGATTAAATGACAACTGAATTCACTAGAGACATATTACATGATATATATAGTAGATTCATTTAAAGAGTACCTTTTAAAAACTATTTAAATTTATTATGCCATATTCTTTTTTCTCCTGAAGTATATATAAGATAAAATGAACACTGTAAAGCTGGGTGTGATGGTGCACACCTGTAAGCCCAGTACTCTGGGAGGCTAAGGCAGGAGTATAGCAAGTTCAAGCCCAGACTGAGCAACTTAGCAATTTAGCATGACCCTGTCTCAAAATTTAAAGAAAAGAAAGGAGACAGGAGCTGGAAATGTAGCTCAGTGAGAAGGCCCTGGGCTAAATCCTTAATACTGCAAAATAAAATAAACTGAACAATGTAAATGCATCATCCAAGTCACGAATCCACTAACGCTACCAATGTGTCCCTTCTTATTGTCCTTCCAGATATAACTTGCATCTGAAATTTGCTTTTGTCCTTCTATCCTAATAGTTGCACACATCTGTGTGCCTTTAAGCAACATATCATTTAGAGTTTTGGAATTTATCCCAGTGGTGCTGCCATCTGCCTCCCAAGCACAAGGTTCTGAGTTCGATCCCCAGTACAAAAAAAGAAAAGTACACCATCAGGAAGTTTATTACAGAAATTTTCCTCTTTAAAAAATATATATACCCAGGTGTAGTGGCACACAACTGCAATTCCAGTAGTAGAGAGGCTGAGGCACTAGTTCAAGGCCAGCCTGGGCTACATAGTGAGTTCGAGGCCAGTTTGAACTATATAATGAAACCCTGTCTCAAAAATACCAAAAAAAAAAAAAAAAAAAATTCCAATCCCCCCCAGTAAAAAATATATATAGCTGAGTTCAATCCTCAGCACCACCAAAAATAAAAACAAGAAACAACAACAACAAAGACGATAGACGA
>NW_004624774.1:5675714-5723654 GCF_000247695.1 Heterocephalus glaber
ATAACACATCTTCTTTATCCAGTTTCCAGTTGATGGGCACTTGGGCTCCTTCCAAGCTTTAGTTAGCTATTATAAATTGTGCCGCTATAAACATGGGTGCACATATATCGCTGTGGTATGATTCTTTTAATTCTTTTGGGAAGATCCCCACCAGGGAAATAGCTGGGTCAAATGGGACCTCTAGTCCTAGTTCTTTGAGGTATCTCCATACTGATTTGCACAGAGGTTGCACCAGTCTCCACTCCCACCAACAATGGAGAAGGGTTCCTTTCTCCCCACACCACCGCCAGCATTTGTTATTGGTTGATTTCTTGACAGCAGCCATTCTTTCTGGGGTTAGGTGGAATCTCAGAGTTGTTTTCATCTGCATGTCTAGAATGACCAGTGATGTTGAACATTTTTTCATATGTTTATTTGCCCTTCTCACTTCTTTGCCTGAGAAATGTCTGTTCATTTCAGATGCCCATTTTTGAATTGGATCTTTAAATTTGGGGGGAAAAAAACAAATTTAATGAAGGCCTAACACAATGCCTAGCACATGATATAAATTCAATAGAAATTTGTTCAATGAAAGGGAGTTGAAAAGGAACCTTAGGTTATAGAAAACCTGCCGCTGGCTCTCCTACCTCTGGTTGTTTTGTTTTGTTTTGAGTCGGCACCTTGCTGTATAACCAAACATGAAATTGTCATCCTTCTGCCTCAGCCTCCCCAGTGCAAGGATCCAGGCATGAATCACACAAGCCAGCTTGCCCCTGGGCTTTTTCACACCCAAATACTCCATCACTTTCCATAACTTCTTTTACCTACTAACAGTTAAAAATCCCTTCCTGCCAGCCAAAGTCTGAGTTAAATGTCTCCTCTAGACAGCCCCTGCCTGCCCTCCCTCGTAATATTTATCTCGCTAACTTTAATCGCCTGTTTATTTCAGATCAGACAACAAGTTCCATGACAGCGGAGACTGTGCCTAATATGGTGTCTGGTGCAAGGCAAATACCTTATAAATATTTTTTTGAATGAATGAAAGAATCTCATCCTCCATAGCTCTTATAACTAATGTTACACTTTCCTGTTCCAATTCTGCCCTAACCTGTACTATTTGTCATCTTTGATTCATTGCCTTCCGATTCATGCTGGTAATTGAAAAAATTATGTAACAATTTGAGTCCTTCTCATGAACTGACTAGGAAAGTAGAGTGGAGAACAAAGCCTGGTCAGAGTTTACTATCTGCAGGGCCTGAGAGAGTAATGCAGAAAATAAACAAGTTGTGATTGCAAATTATGCAGAACCTTCCCGCATACCTTCCAATTTATTCTCGTTAATTTTCCTATTTAAGTGACTATACTCCCTCTTTGTTTCTTTGCGGTACTGGTAGTGGAACCCAGGGCTTACACTGAGCTACATCCCCAGCCCCCTTTTTACTTTTTATTTCAAGACAGGGTCTCCTTGAATTGCATAAGCTGGGCTTGAACTTCTCCTGGTTCTCCTACCTCAGCGTCCCCCTGTGCTGAAATTACAGGTGTGCTGTGACACCACGCCCAGTTTATGATTTCTTTTTCTAAAACTCACCTGGATACTGGAGGGTGTAGATCAGTGCTTACCTAACATGTGCACCATAAAAAGAAAGAAAGAAATCATCTGGATTCCTTACAGTCCACAAGAATTCATTTAGTTTCTACCATGTACAAGGCCTGTTTTTTTTTGTTGTTTTGTTTTATTTGGTTTGGTACTGGGGATAGAACTCAGGTCCTTGCGCTTGCGCAGCAGGTGGCGAAACCATTGAGCTAAATGCCTGGCCCACAAGGCCTGTTTCGAAGGCTGGAGACTCAACCCTTGAACAAAGCAGGCACAGACCTTACAGGGTAAAGAAAAAGACAGGCGTTATGAGAAAATGGACTGTCATCAAAGGATTTAAGCAAGAAAGGGCCTTGGTCCTCTTCATGTTTTGTCAAGGCCATTTTGAAGAAAAATGAGAAAAAGTAAAAATGGAAGCAGGAGACTATTTATTATAATTTTTCACTTCACTATGGTGGTGACAGTCAAGATGGAGAGCTGGGGATTCAGCTCAGTGGTTCTGTTCCCTGCCTTGCAAGCTCAAGGACCTGAGTTCGATCCCCAGTACAAAAAAAAAAAGATGGAGAAAGGTGAAAGACTTTTTTTTTGGTACCTGGGATTGATCTAGAGATATTTTTAAAATGAAATTTATTACTGCTTATGAATATGGTTTTTAATGAAGAATTGTCCATTCTTTGCTAGTCTGTGGGGAACATCTCTCTAGATAAATGAAATTAGTAAAGTAGCATAATGGATAAAAGCTTGGACTCTGAATAAACAGATTCAGTTCATCATTTACTAGCTGAACAACATCAAGCAATTCAACAAATCACTCTGAAATGAAGGTTAAAATAGTATGTACATCATAGGATTGCTACGAGAATTAAAGAAATAATGTGTATAAACCCTATTTATGCAAGGTATATGTGTATATATATATATGTCTATGATATAAGCACTTTAAAATGTCAGCTATTTTTACATTATTGTAGGAAAATTGGCCTATAAAATGGAGAATTGACCTGATTAAAATAGAAAAAAGCTCCCTAAGCTCATAAGAATGTCTTCCCTGACCTAATTGAGCTGGTTACCACCATATAATTGTGTAGTATGCCTTTTCTGTCAGACCATGTCTCATTCTTCAAGACTCTGTAATAGGAGCTGGGCATTGTGGCTCATGCCTATAAGTCCAGCACTTGGGAGGCTGAGGCAGTAGGGTGGCTACAAGCTTGAGGCCAGTCTGGACTATATAGTGAGACCCTGTCTCAAAAAAATAAAGTGAGAGAATAAAAAGACTTCACAATATGGCTAGGGATTTGACTGGGTTTAGAGCTCTGGCCTAGGGAACATGAGGCCCTGGGTTCCATCCCCAGCACTGCAAAGAAGGAAAACAAAAGACTCCACTACAGAACTCAATTCCTTCCTAATTTTTTTTCCCAAACCAGTCGCACTGGTTACTACACAATTTAGTAAACTGTCGGTATTTCTAAGTTGACATCCATAAGGTTCTGATTAGTTTTGGCTTGACTTCGAGTCCTTTTGTACTTGTTCTTCATGAAAACTTACCTAACGTCCCTACTTCAGGGTGACAAGGTCCCCCTGAGAACAGAACAGTGGCCACTTCTGTTCCTTAGGCACATAGCACTGAATGATTACTTCCCTCCCCATTGACGTTCTGTTTTAAAATGATTCTTTCCTCCTACATCCACGTTTTACCTTCATCTTTACACTTCCTTAGTGGTAAACATCTGTTTTTTTTAATGATGCTAACAAAGAGTGCAAGTCTAAAGAGGTGAAGTGAGAATCCCTCTAGGATACATGAGCTTAGCGGATGCTGGCATCATTGTGCACCATGTGGACAAAGCTCACGAGTCAGCAGAAGAAGGCCTCGTCTTCAGCGTTTATGTTCATGGGCTTCAGAGTAAGATGTCAGGGTCTAAAGTGAGGCTCCGTCCCATTTTAGCTGTTTTACTTTAGGCAAGTTCCTTCAACCCCCAGGAGCCCTGAGTGCTCAGGTGTAAAAGGCAATGGTAACACCTACCTCTTCAGTTTGCCAGGAGAATAAAATGAGCCACAGCAAGCAGGGTGACTAGATCGATGCCCGGTACACAGTACGTGAAAGAGAAATGTTAAACAGGCAAGCAAGCAAGAAAAATGGAGACTATCTGGAAGCTGGTTTGATCAGTTAATTAGTGGAAATTCTAAATGATTTACATGAGCTAGAAAAATGTAGCCATGCTAATTAGATAGATGGTCTTTTTATTTAGAAAAATATAACAAAATGAGAGAAGCTACACTTTTCAGATGGAAAATGTTTGGAAGGAAAAAACTCTGTTGCTTATTTCTGTCTAAAGTAGGGATATTTGTAGCCTGGTGTGGTGGTGCACACCTGTAATCCCAGCACTTGGGAAGCTGAGGCAGAAGGATTGTCAAGAGTTCAAGGCCAGCCTAGGCTACATATACATGCATACACATAGACTTGCACACACAAAAAAGTGGAGATATTTGTAATTCCCAGGAATTAGAATCACTTGCCTGCCATACAACGCCAGACTCAGGACCCATTAGGATTCCATCTGCCATCTTGTTCACATTCCACAGAGCACTGAAGGCTGCATCATGGTGTCACATGTGCAATGTGACACATGCATCATCAAAGAGCTGCTGGTGGTTCCTAAATAGCCTGCATACCTGACTGCTACCACTGTTACCATCACCTTTAGGGTGCATTCCAAGAGCCCCATAAGGAAAGGGAGTGGTGAGACAGAGGATGAAAGAAGGAAAGAGAGAAAGAAAAAAGAGGGAGGGAAGGAGGAAAGGGGGAGGATGAAGAACGAAGCAAACACAAATAATGACATATTATTGACACTTCAGTCTCATGTACAAAACTTTATTTTGTGCATTTGTGATAGTTAAGACTCCTACTTCTATTGTGTCAATTAGATTAGAATAATCTAAACTTGTAAATTGGGGAAATAAGCAGGATTGTTTCCCTCATCCCTTTTTTTCTATTAACTGGTCAGGCTCCACAGTCTTATTGGCCAGAAGAGCACTATCCACCTGTTGTTACCATTCCTTGTGGTATCTGAGAACAGGGACTCTGGTGTCAGATCGCTTGACTTTGAATCATAGATCCTGCCATACTGCAACTCGCTGTGTGACCTTAGGCAAATTACGTGATTGGTCTGAGCTGCATCATGATGATAATAATACTGTAGTGCTCACAGTAAAATATAAATAATGTAATATAAAACAATATTTAGAAATATTGTTTTAACTATTACATTAGATTATTTATTCAATATTTCCTGAGCATGTTACATACTAGAGTTTTTAATCTCAATGCTACAAACATAAATGAACAAGGACAACAAAATCCCTGACCTCATGAAAATTTGTATTCTAATTGGGGTGGGATAGAAAATAAGTAGGAAAACTATTCCAGACAGTGAAAACCACTACAACAAAGATAGGCAGAAGGAGCCGCAAGGGCAAGGACTTGGAGGTGAGATGAAACCAAGTGCACTTCTTGCACCTCCCTTCTCAGGCATCCAGCACTCCCTCCTCACATTCAACTCATAATTGTGTCTGTTTTTTCAATATTTAATAAAACTTTATTAAAATGCCCTCATGCTGGACATGGTGGTGCACTCCTGTAATCCCATCACTAGGGTGGCTGAGGCAAGAGGATCGCCACAAATTCGAGGTCAGCCTGGGCTATGCAGTCAGACCCTGCCCTCCCCCAAAAAACAACAATAACAGACAAAAACAAAAAAATTCTCAGTAATAGGGTAAAAATTACATAGGTAACAATTTCAAAATAAATTTACTAAGCTAAAAAATAATATGAAGGGGCTGGGGATTTAGCTCAGTGGCACTGTGCCTGCCTCGAAAGTGCAAGATCCTGAGTTTGATCTCTGGTACAAAAAAAAAAAGAAATATCCTGGATTTTTTAAATGTTTGATGTAGTAAATAAAACACTATAGGAAATGTAATTACAAATTGCAGGTGACCCCCCCCAAAATAAAAGATATAATCAGGGGCTGGAGATTTAGCTCAGTGGTGCCACTGCCTGCCTCGCAAGTGCAAGCTCCTGAGTTCGATCCTCAGTACCAAAAAAAAAAATTTCAATCAAAAAATGGGCAACCGAAATGAGCAGACGCTTCTCAAAAGAAGTACAAATGGCCAATAAATACGTGAATAAAAGTCCAACATCTCTGGCTATTAGAGAAATGCAAATGAAAGTAACACCGAGAGTCCATCTTATTCCAGAAAGAATGGTTAGCGTCTAGAAATCAAATAATAACAAATGCTACCAAGGCTGCAGGGGAAAGAGAACCCTCTTACATTGTTGGTGGGAATGTAAACTAGCATAACCACTATGGAGATCACTATGGAGATTCTCCAAAAAACTAATAATAGACTGGATGTTGTGGCGCACACCTGTAATCCCAGCACTTGGGTGGCTGAGGCAGGAGGACTCTGGGAGTTTGAAGCCATCCAGGGCTATAGTGTGTTTAAGGCCAGCCTGTCTGAACTACATGGTTAGACCTTGTTTCAAAACACTAAAAAAAAAAATAAAACTCCATTTGACCCAGCTATTCCTCTTCAAGATATCATCCCAAAAACTTAAAGTCATCTTACTACAATGATACAGTGCTATAGTATTACAGTGCTACAATGATAGCAGCACAACTTATAATGACTAAATCTATATGCCTATCAACAGATGAAGGGATAAAGAAAATTTATTTATATACCTTAGAGAACTGCTGTGCCATAAAGAAGGATAGAATTGAAGCATTTGTAGGTAAATGGATGTACCTTGAAACCATAATGTTAAGTGAAAAAAAATCAGTTTATCACATAGTTTCTCTTATATGAGACACTCAAAGCATATATAAAGAGCAAAATAAAAGATAATAGGAAGTAGGAAGATCTTTTAAATGTCGAGGGGAACAAGAGATGGGGGAGGGAGAGGGAAAGAAGGGAAAAGGAATTTTTTTTTCATGATTAAATAAGTTTTTATTGTCACATTTAACTGTTTTGTCTGATATACACTGTAGATTTCAGTACAGCATAAAAATAAAAATATTTTCCTGACTGTCAAAATGTGAATAGAAGAAATGGCAATGGCACTTAAAGAAAGAAAATTCACACTGATGCTGAAGCTGCTAGTAGGTTGCTGATAAGAACTGGAACACATCTGCAGATAAAATGATCTGCAGCATTTCAAAATGGCGGTGGGGTAAGGCCAACAAAACCAGGAGAGCAGTTAAAATGCAGACCCCAGGAGTACATATCCAAAGAATGGCAGTCTTAGCGTTTCAAGTCCATATTATATTGTCTGATTTAGTTTTGGAACTGGAGTTCATAAGTAAATGTCTATCCTATAAAATGAAGCTATTCTTTTGAAACTGGATTTTAAACTGTTTTAACAACTTCCTTATTCTTACAGGTTTTAACGAGTCCAGAGGAAAGGCAGTTAAGCTCCAAGTATTAACTTCATGGGCTGAACTATAAATGGCGGGTCATGCCATTTCTAAACCAGAACCCCAACATACCCTCGATGTCTTAGTGGTTTCACACATTCCAGGCAAAACTACAAAACAAGTAGTAATTAATTAAATAAAAATATAGGTGCATCCCAACAGAGTCTCTATACATTCCATAGTTATCCCCTAAATGGCAACTTAAAAAAGTAACAAATCTTTTTCACCAAGATTAGCAATGGTTTAGTAAATGTCTTTCCTCCACAAATAAGACTAACACTAGGATTTGTCAGAAGATCTAACTGAGTTATATCCCTCATATATGAATTCAGCTGAATTACTGTGTCTGGAATCTGTTCATTGTAAAACTCAGGTCTGGCACATAATTCCTTTTTGTTATCCACTGCTGTGTGTCCCTCCTCTAAAACTCCAGAACAGAGACCATAATGTGCTAGTGCAACATGGCAGTCACTGTCATCCACCAAAAGAAAAGTAATTAACTTATTTGATGACATACTTATTTGGATGATTATTTACTGGTAATTAGTATTTCTACAATTTTTTTTTAAAGGCAACCATTTCAAGTGACAATACATGTCAGGCCAGTAGAAAAAAGCTGAAACAAAGCCCTCTCTTTTGATCTCACAAAGTCATGCAGACAAGAGAAGATAAGTATATCTGATTTGTTCTAATCAGGTTTCTTGGAATTAACAAAATTTCTTTTCTTGCAAAGATGAATTTGGCTAATCATAGAAAGAAATTCTTTGAAGGCTGCTGCTAAACTTGTTTCCCTTTGAAAAAGTAAGTTTCAAGGCATGATAGTGCAAGATTTTTGATTTATAGAACATTTATAGACTAATTGTGCTTAGTCTCTAATTTCCAATTTATTTTAAAGAACAGAAACTACACCGATAGCTTCACTTTTCCTAAATTTACCAGTACATCCATGAATCGCACCAGAATTAGGACAATTTGACTATCTTAATGATTTTGTTGTGAAACCTGCACACTGCGTCCTAAGGTAAGAACCAGCAGACGGACACTCTTACAAGTTGTGTGCACAAGGACTTTCCTCTTGGGAGCCAAGGTATCTGAAAAAGCAGTTCTCCTCCCAGATTGAGTCCTCAACCAACTCTCAATAAGCAATTCTGAAAAACAGTCCTAGGTAGAGAGTTTCTTTTGTTCAGCTAAATCTGGGAGGTCCTCATCAGGTTGTGTCGTGGGTCGTGAATCCTTCGAATGTGAGAATTTACTATTAGAGGGCTCTGTAGGGTCAATCAAATTTTCATAATCACTGTCATCTGATTCCTCACCACTGTCTCCAGCTGCTCTTTGGGAAGGAAGGTCTGCTCCACTTCTGGGATACTTGAGTCCAGCACTGGTGGAAGTGTAACTGGATGAGCCCACGGCTTGAGGTCGAGGCATAAAAACACTCTTCTCCATGTGAGAGTGGCTCAGAGTATTTTCTTGATTGTTTGGGTGAAAATCAGAGTAAGGGGGAGGAGGATCAGAAGGTTCTGCATCTCCAAATGTACTTCTCCCTTCAGCTGCAAACCTAGAATAGGGCATCCGAGGACTGAATACAGGTTCCAGACTTTCAGATGGTATCTGTCTGCTTAACATAGCCTGCTGCAATCTTCCTTCTTGTTCTTTTTCACTTTTCCTCTGAGTGATGTCTTCTTAATTTATTCACTTCTGCCTGACAAAATTCAACAACTTGCTCACTCTTTTCTACATCTGCACACACTGCCTGTACTTTCTCCTGAAGTGCATTATAAACCTGATAAATTGCCCTGATGTCTTTCATTACTCCATCCTTGTCAAAGAAGTCAGTACCATGTTCTTTAATAACTTTGGCATAACTCTGAAAAGTATTTGGCACTGAAGACACTTTGTACTTTTGCTGGCTAGTATTACCTAGATTGGGAATAATACATGATATCCTTTGATTATACCTGCGATTTGGTTTAAAGAGAACATATTCTAAAGCATAAGTGGAATTGTTGGCGGTGGAGATGCAGCTGAAGAGAAGGAAGACAAGGTCGGGCACACCAAGGAAGCGGTTGAGCTGCTTACGGATAACCTGCTCTCTCTATGACATCTGTTGTTGTGTGTTTCGCCGGAATCTGTACCATCCAATAACTTTCTTTCTCCGATCTTTAAGAATTCTGTCCAGACTCTCTTCATTAACTTTACTTGCTTAGTCATAAAAACTAAAAAGTTTTGAACAAGGCTGATGGTTATCGATTTCAATACCTTGCAGGAATTCTGTGTTGCTAATTTGTGAGTCACTGATGCTAAAGGTTTCCTCTTGTCTTACCTCTCCCAGCAAAAATCCTTCGTGGTGTGGTCCGCGTTGAAGGTCCGCTGAAGGTGTAGCCGGAAATGAAAGCTGCCATGATGGCACTCTCCAGCTCCCCCATCATGCCCTGCGGAGGGCTCACAGCCTTCCGGCCACTTTGCCCCTGGACCGGAAAAGGAATTTTTAAAAAAGAATTGAAGAAAAAAATGGAAATAGAGCTTTTGCAAATGGGAAGAGGAATAAGAGTTGGAGGGAGCAGGAAAGGAAAGGGATCAAAAAAAGAATGAAGCCCGTCGTGGTGGCACACGCCTGTAATCCCAGCACTCGGGAGGCTGAGGCAGGAGGATCGCTGTGAGTTCGAGGCCAGCTTACACTACATAGTGAGTTCAAGGCCAGCCTGAACTACAAAGGGAGAGACCCTGCCTCAAAAACAAACAAACAGAATGAAGATGTGTTATGTACATGTACAAACTTTCCACAGTAAATGTAATCATTATGTACTGCAAACATATTTAACAATTTAATAAAAAAAATAAAAAATAAACAAATTACAGGTGTAGCATTTATACATCTTTTCCCGTTCTCTACAGCAGGATAACTTTCAACTCTCCTCAGCTTCCCAGACTCTTATTTAGTACTTTGAGGCTTGCTTCTTAATTCACTGAAAATCTAGAAGCAATCAGTAAAGAACTCCCATGATTCCTTATACTACCTTTACCATCATATTTCCACCCACCAATATGGGCTCTTTTTGCACTTAAAGTGAAAAAATAGGGCTCTTATGCAGACCATGCTCCATCTACATTCGGAAGCCCTTTATCTCTTGCATACCTGGAGACACCCCCCGCCCCCCCAATCAATGAAGTTCCTCCGGATCACACCCATCCTCATCTTCTACCCTAGTGATGGCGAAACTTTTAGAGCTCTCAATGATGACAAACAGCCCTTAGCAGCACGTGTGCCATAAGGCAAAGGAGTAAGAAGCAAGCAAAACCCAAATGGAAACAAACCCATCCTTCTCTCCCACATCCCCTTCCAGTACCTCCATTGCTCTGGCCCCCTCCACAGAGGGACTCTTCAAGAGAACAGCTGCAGTTCTCACATTTCCCTCTCCTCAACCTTTCTGATCATGTGTTCTACTCCATGGAATTGTCCGGGTCCTCAGTCACCTCCACGCTGCCCAATCCAGTGGTCACTCCTCTGTCCCCATCTTCCTGACCCATGAGCTACACCTGTCACTTGCAAACTCTGTCTTTTGTGAGACAGGTTTCTTCTCCTTGTGCTCTCTACCTGCTTTACTACCCCTGTCTTCTCAGTTTACCGTGCAGTGCTCACCTTTCCTCTAGACAGAGGAATGCCCCGGGCAGTTCTTCCGAGACTCACACTTTAGAGATGATCTTAACTACACTTTTCATGCAGTAAACCCTCCATTCTAACTCCAGTTCAACCCTTCTCATGAGTTTGGGAACAGCTGGACTGGCTTGGGGCTCTCTGGAGATGGAAGTTGGATATTGGTTTGAACCAGAGTCACCTGAAGCTTTGACTGGTGCTCGAAGGTCCACTGTCAGCCTGGCTCACTCACAGGTCTGGAAGTTAGTCCTGGCTGTTGGTAGGAGTCTCAGGTCCTCTTAACAAGGACCTCTCCACCAGGCTGCTTGAGGGTATTGTAACACAACAACTGGCCTTCCAGAATAAGAGATGCAGGAAGAAGTTATAATGCTCCTTGTGACCTAGACTCATGAGTGACCAACTGTCACTTCTGCGATATTCTTTGGGTCACACTGACCCACCCTGGGCCATCATGGGAGGATGAGAGTACACAGGACCCAAGGATCCCTGGGGTCATCTTAATTTTTCTCTTTTTTTGGTGTTTTGTTTTTTGTTTTTTGTGGTTTTTTTTGGTAGCAGGGATCGAGCTCGGGTCCTTGTGCTCGCAAGGCAAGCAAGGGAACCACTGAGCTAAATCCCTGGCCCAATTTTTCTCTTTTTTTTGAGACAAAGTCTTGCTATGTAGCCCAGGCTGGCTTCAAGCTCATGCCAATCCTCCTGCCTCAGCCTCCCAAGTGCTAGAATTACAGGTGTGCCTTGTTTTATAGAATGGATCCCACCTGACACAATATATTGCTGTTTATTTGCCATCCTTTTCCTCATGCTAAAATAGATTTCCAAGAGAATGTCTATTTTCTTCATTGCTGTGTTGCCAGAAACTATGCCTAATCAATATTTCTTGAAAGAAAGGCTGAAGTAGAAATTGAAAGAGGCAATCCGTACAAAGTCACATGGCAGAGTATCTGGCACACAAGAAGTATGAATTATTATTTGATGTGTCCAAATCCTAAAGGATTTACTCAGTCTAAAGAAGCAAAGCCAGTTCTCTCTGAACATCGGAAGGATAGCTAGAGAGAACTGGGGTCTGTAAGTCTAGTGCTGTTGCTGTCTTGTGCCTAAACAAGTCATTTCTGAAGTAGAATTTTGCATATTTCTACTAGATTTCTTTTTTCTTGTGGTAACAGAGATTGAACCCAGGGCCTTTGCAGTGAACTGTACACATCTATAGCCCTCTTCATTTATTTATTTGTTTGTTTCTTTTATTTATTACTTCTTTTGGTAAGTCTTGCTATGTAGTGCAATCTGGCCTTGAACTTGCTAGATAGCCCAGGTTGGCCTTGAACTGACAGCAGTCCTCCTGCCTCAGCCTCCTGAGTGCTGGGATTACAGATATGTGCCACCACCCACCTTGTCCTTCTTTTTTGTTTATTTCAAGCAAAACATTTATTGGTACATTTTTGTCCTCTCCTTTAAATTTATATTATTTTCAAATGTTATTCAGATGAGACCAATAAGTATGTAAACTTTGGAGATCAGCATTTTTTGCAAGAGCACAATTCACCCAAGTTGTCACATGTATCAATTGTTCATTCTTTTTTATAGTTGAGTGGTAATTCTGTGATATGTATGTATCACAGTTTACACATTCACCTGTTAAAAGACAGCCGGGTTGATTCTATTTTTTGGTTATTACAGATAAAGCTGCTACTCACATTCATGCATAGGTTTTTGTGTGTGAACATAAGGTTTCGTTTCTCTGGGATAAATGCCCAGGAATGTAATTGCTGGGTCATATGGTAGTTGTGGATTTAGTTATTAAAGAAATTGGTAAACTGCTTTGCAGAGTGCCTGCACCACTTTACATTAATACCAACAAGCTATGAATGATCAATTTCTCCAAACCAGAACTCAGTATGTCATTAAAAAAAAATACTAGCCATTTTTATTTTTTATTTTATTTTATTTTTTTGAGTAGGAAAATTTTTTTGAGAGAAAAATAGCTTCTGTGTAAGAGAGACAAAAGGGGGATTGGAAAATGGGTTGCCCCTAGCCATTTTTTTTTTTTTTGGTACCAGGGATCGAACTCAGGACCTTGCGTTTTCCCAGCAGGCGGCAAAACCACTAAACTAAATCCCCGGCCCTCCCCTAGCCATTTTTATACATACAGAGTATGAAGCAACATTTTTTAAAAAGCAAAGCAAAACAGGGGCCAGGGATTTAGCTCAGTGGTTTTGGCGCCTGCTGCACAAGCTCAAGGACCCGAGTTTGATCCCTGGTACCAAAAAAAAAAAAAGCAAAGCAAAACAAAAAAATCGCAAATCTGCCTGAAGAGATTATTCAAATTAACTTGGCCTTTGTCTGCCAACTCACCTTGCCTTTGTATAACCTGTATCCTAGGGACTCTGACTTACATGACTTTTCTTGAGCTAGACAAGCTGCTCCAGGTGGCCCTGCCTCAGGAAAGACCGAGGCTTTGATGGGGTTGTTGTTTGAGTTGAGGATCATCTACAGGTGTACAGACGAGAAGTTCTATTTGTAACCACTGGCTTCCTAGTTTGAAATTCTACCAGAGCGTAGTTTATTTGGAGGAAAGGGAAGCAGGTTGTATTTGTAAATTTCACAGAGAAAACAGAAAAATGACTCCCAACCTCTCCTTTTGTAAGCCTAGATCAGCCCTAACCCACACAGTGAGGAATAAGGACACACAAAAAATTCACTGGCATGTTCCACTACAACTGTGGGGGTCCTCTCTCCCTCTGTCAACTCCTGTGTGAAATCCCAACATGGATAGTTCTTCATGTTTAAGGGCCAGTTACCCTCAAGCCAGGAAGGGGAATTGGTTTGAATGATGGTTTAAATATGCCTTCTTCTCACAGTCACTCTTTCTTTTCAATGACCCTTACTAACAATCCCTTTTCTAGAACACATTGGCTTTTTTTTTTTTTTTTTGAGACAGGGTCTTCCTGTGTGCTCCAGGCTCCTCTCATGTAGCCCAGGCTGGGCTTGAACTCTTGTGGTGATATCCTCCTGCCTCAGCCTCTGAGTGCTGGGATTAACAGGCATGCCACCTGCCCAGCCTAATTGGCATCTTCTCCTCTGTGGGTAAAGATAAAACTAAGAGAATTTTAAAAGAATCTTTTTAAAGTATCTACTTTAACTAAGGAAAGAATATTCAAATTCAATCTTACTTTGTGTTACCTAAGAACAGTGCAGTGAGTAACACATGGTAACAGGTTCAAACATATTTGTTAAATGATTTTTTTTCTTGCTGTACTGGGAATTGTACCTAGGGTATTCTCAGTGAGTTATATCCCCAGCCATCATCATCATCATTATCATCATCATTTTAAATTTTGAGACAGTGTCTTACTAAGTTGCCCAGGTTGGGTTCAACATCTGATTGGCCTGCCTCATCCTCCCAGAGTGCTGGGAATACAGGCATGAGCCACCATGCCCCCCTTATTGAATGAATTTTTTTTGTTGTTGTTACTGGGGATCGAACTAGAGTCCTTGCACTTGCGCAGCAGGCGTCAAAACCACTGAGCTAAATCCCTGGCCCTCCTGTTCCATTTCTACAACAGTATGCAGTTCTTGATTATCCTTAGGTCTAATCAAGTCACTTTCACCTTTCTGTTTTTAAATGTGTCATTTTGGGGTAACACTTCCTCTCCCTTGTAGAATGAAGTGAAGGGAAAATATGGATTTGCATAAAGGAAGAAGGGGAGGAGGAGGGAGGAAAGAAGAGGCAGTTGCAAGCAGGAAAGCTCCAGGTTTGCTGTCAGAAACACTGGATGCTACTCCTCCTCCACTTATGGACATGTGATTCTGGGTGAACCACTGTCTCTGGGCTTTTTCCCTCATTTGCAAAGTTTTGGGTGAGTGAGGGAGATTCATTGGAAGACTTCTAAGTGCACTTCCGTTTTATTACTCTGTATAAGTGATCCACAAGCCAAAACCTGCTTGCACCTGCTTTTGAACACCTGTGAGGTTACAAAGCCTTTTACATTCTTAAATGCTTGGAAAAAATTAAAAGAATAATTTTTCATGAGATGAGAATTACATATAAATTGAAATTTTCCTATGTGTTACTGGAACATAGTCACAGTTGTTTGTTTATGTATTACATACGTCTGGTTTTATTCCAAGACATTGCATGTTGAATAGTTAGCACTGAGATCCCAGGGCCCATGAAATCAAAAATATTTAGTTATCTGGCTCTTGACAGAAAAAGCCTGTCCACACTTGTTTTGTATACAGTATATTTAGTATACTTGCCTATTTGGGGTTGATACATCTTTTATGTATGAGATGTGCACTTATCAAGTGCCTTTCAGAATGTTATTATAATGCATAACCCTATCAATTGTTCAGTTTCCTAAGAGAAAGAACCAGGTCTGCTCACCACTGGACACGGGTGCCCTACACAGAGTGGGGGTGCACAGCCGGGCGTCAGTATGTGTCACTGAATAAAACGTCCCAACACCAGTGAGAAGCCAGTTATTTTATTTTAAAGCCACTGATTTTAGAACGCCAGAAGGAATTTCCTAGTACAAACTATTTTGTTAATTTCTAATTTTCCTTTACAATTATTTTTTAAAAAACTTTTCTGCTCATCAAAATTCTCCCTGCTCCCCCTAAAAATTTACTTTAAATATGCAATGAAAATAAGTTTTGTTTTACAAAAGCCTACCAGAATCATTTTTCTTACTACATAAAGCATTTATTAAATAATACTAGTAAAACTGAAATGGCCTCAGCCTTTTACATCCGTGCGCCACGTTTTAAAAATGACGATTGGCTTTCAAGGCATGGTTGTCTGAAACATTCTACGTAATTTAAGCACAACGGCAAAAACATACGAATGCAGATCAAAATGAGTGTGTAAGGAAAAAAAAGTAAGATGAGCGTAACTGCACGTTGTGTTTCAGATCTACTACAGCTGAGTCATTTCGGGACACGAGTGTGTGTTTCCAGGAAAAAAAAAAAAAAAAAAGCCGAGAGGAAGGAACCAGGATGGGGGCTCGCCGGGTTCCCCAAGGCACTCCCAGAAGCAGGCACCGGTATTCCGCGGTGATAGGCGGCGTGGTCAAAAGAGGCGCTGCGGCCCCTTTAAGAGACACAGCACCTTCTCCAAGATACCATCTTGCACCAGGAGTTCACTTAAGCTCTCTACCTACCTTGCTAGATCCCTTCTCCCTAACTGGATACTGCCGGCCGGCGGGGCGAGCGCGTCTTTTCATTGGCCTTGCGCGCACGGCCCTCGCTCATTTATTGGTTACAATGCCCGCCACTCGGCGTTATCTCCCGCCTCCCTGAACCTTAATGTAAGGTTGAGTGAGGGCTCTTGGGTTAGTTCCTGTTAGGCCCGGGCCGGGGGAGTAGGTGGAAGTCTCTTAAGATGCCCGGTGGGCTAGGGCACTGGGAAGTGTGAGGGGAGCTCGAGGAGGCGGCGAGGGGAGACCCACTGCAGGCCTGAAGAAGAGCAGCGACCGAGCCCGCCTTCCCTACACCATGCTTATAGAGGATGTGGATGCCCTCAAGTCCTGGCTGGCCAAGTTACTGGAGCCGATGTGAGCGAGCCAGGCCGGGCCGGGCCGGCGAGCGGAGGCGTTGGGGGCCGCGGGGGCGGGGGAAGGGGAGCGGCGTGAGGGCGTCGGGGCGCCGGGGGAGCCCAGACTGGGGCTCGGTAGTACTACCGCGCCGTGGGGGGCGGCGGGGCGGGGGCTGCGCTGCGCGGGACTGGCTGGGGGCCGGGCGGCGCGAACGGCGGGGACGGCTAAGGCTTTTTAAACACAAACGCGGTTTGGGGGGGCCAGACGGGGTGAATAGGGACGGGGAGGGAATCCAAAACACTGCTGTTTGGGAGCTGAAGGAGGTGGTAGGGTTGTCGAGGGATTTTTAAACGTGGATATTGAGACCTTGAAGGAGATAGCAGGATGGCTTAACAAACTATTAATCCGGGACTAAAGGGTCTGGAAGCGGAGTATCCAGAGCCTTTTCAAAGTATTAGGGTAGAAAAAGCAGAGCACGAACCTTGGAGCTTAGTAGTAATTATTGGTGAGCCCTCAATGTGGGTATTGAAGGGTTTTAAGAAATTGGGAGCTGATTAATATGGTAACAAGGATTTTAAGGCGTTATTGAACTCATAGTGTTGGCGGAACTGATGATTTTTGGCTACCATGAGAGGTTGAGGAAAAATTGAGGTTTTTATGAGTTTGAGGGAAGAAAGGGCTACAACTGCTATGTAATATTTGTGGAGGGTTTAAAAGGGATATACCTATAGCATCTAGGCTTTTTTTTTTTTAAGGTACCGATATTCGAGGGAAAAAAAGGGTAGTAGAAAGAATAAGGGCCTTGTAAATGTTGACAGATGAGGACAGCTGAAGGTAATTTAGTTGTGGGATTATCTTTTGAGGGGCAGGAAAGAACAAAAAACTTGTCCTTTTGAAATATTTTGGGTAGTGTTGTAGAGATATTAGTAAGGAGCTTGAAAGTGATAGCAGAGCTGCTGCCTTTTCTCTTTTTTGATAACTTTTAAGGAGCTAGGGTTTTGCAGGTACTTATTTGGGGAGATACTGGGGTATGACTAGTTTCTGGAACAGTCTCCAAGGGGGTGGAGAAAAAAGGAAAAGATGGAGAGTAGGGGAAAGATGTCTTTCACCAATTCTTTGGAAAGAAGATAGGACTGTAATGGAAAGGAAATTCACTGCCCCTTCCTCATTTCTGATTCTTACTCTCCTATCGGGAGCTAAAGGTTTCTGTTTGAAGGGAAGGGGATAGCAGAAGAGTTGGACAGGTTTTGATCCATTAGATCACATTGGTTTTGTGGAAAAATTGTTTTGGAGGGTGGAGTAGTTTGGGAAGTGTGGAGGCATCATAAAGTTGGGATGTTGGAAGACTGCAGCAAGCGACTTCACAGTTGATCTATTTCCTAGTCTTCCTGAGAAACCTTGTTAACTCTTTTTTTGTTGTTGTTGTTGGTTTCTTGGGATGGCATCTAGGAAGTGTCAGCTGTAGTCCAATGTGTAGCCTTGTACAGGTAGCATGGGTAAAGGAGGCAGCATTAGGTTTGGAGTGGTATTGCATTTTGAGCATGAGAAGTGTGTGAATGAATAAAGGTGCACTAAGAGCTTCTGAGTTTTATGTTAGTGGTGGTCTGGTTAGAGTGAAATGACTGGTGGACACACGCGGCAGTTTTGTAGAAGGATATAGGCCCCTTGAATGTGCGTCTTACTTTTTCTACATTAAAATGTTTTGGGGCCCAAAATGGAAATGCACTATGGTATGAAGGTTGGAAACAAGAAAGATTTACTGAAACTGATATGTGGAGAGTGCTGAAAAAAGTTGTTTATTTAAAATTTAGTTGTCTTTATATTACTGTAGATTAAAAAAGTCAACTTTGTACACCTGCTATTTCTTCTGTTTCTTTGGAGTTTCCTGTATAAACTCTGATTTTTATTGGTAGAGATCCCTTTAAAAGTGTTAAATGTATATTTTATGTCTTAGGTAGAATGTGACAACTTTTAATATTATGGACTTTCTTTGTTTTTATTTCTTTTAAAGCTAATTTGTTTTACTCTGGGTAATGCTTTTTTTATTGTCAAGATTCAGTTTGAGTAGAAGAAACTTCATCTTACTAAGGGCATTTTCATTAGGTTTTTTTGGCTGCACTAATAAGAATAAAGATTGTGTCTTAAGATGATTACTTGCTGGGAATGGTGGTACAGGTCTGTAATCCCAGCACGAAGGTTGGGGGAAGGCTGAGGCAGGAGGATCACTGTGTGTTCGAGGCCAGAGTCTGGGCTACAAAGTGAGTTCAAGGCCAGGCTGAGCTACATGGTAAGACCCTGTCTTAAACCAAAAACAACAAAAACCCAAAAAGATTACTTGTGTTTATTTTTCCATTTGAGTTAATATGTTCAATTTAAGACACATAGCATACTTTTAATTTTTTTTTTTTTTGAGAACAAGTTCTCGCTTTGTGTTCAGCTGTCCCAGAACTCACTTTGTAGCCCAGGCTGGCCTCAAACTCGTGGCGATCCTCCTGCCTCTGCCTCCCGATTGTTGGGATTATAGCGTATGCCACCACGGCCGGCCACATAGCATACTTTTAAAAAAGTTACTCAAGGTTTTTTGTTTGTTTGGTTTTTTGAGACAGGGTCTCTATGTAGTTGAGGCTGGTCTGGCCTCAGACTTGTGGTGATTTTCCTGCCTCTTCGCCACAATGCTGGGATTTCAGGTGTGAATCACTGTGTCTTCTTTTTTTTGGTATCGGGGATCGAACTTGGGAGCTTGCGCCTGGGACGCAGGCAGCAGCACCATTGAGCTATAAATCCCCAGCCCTGTCAGGCTTTCATTTAAGTTTTTTTTTTAAGAAAATGTATGGCCTGGGCTGGGAGTGTAGCTTAGTGGTGAAGTGCTTGCCTACAATGCCCAGGCTCTAGTTTCCCCATTATCACAAAACAAACAACCCCACTAAAATCATTACTTAGGCTTAACAGTGTAGATGGCTGTCCTGGAAGTACAAAATAAAAATACTTATTTTTAATTCACATAAGTACTGGTTTTGGAAGGAGGTGTTAATAAGAAATACAAAGTGCAAATAATCACATATTTTCCTTACTGGTATGTTGTCTTGGGAGATTATTTTTTGTTTATAGATCTTTAAGTGCTGTACTAAAGTGGGCAGTGTTTATAAATTTACTTTTTTGCATGTTTGAAATTCAACAAAATTTTTAAAGCAGAATGACACGTGGCTACAATATAACGTTTCAGAGCAGTTGTTAGACTTTCAGATATTTAGGTTGGAGTCAGAGTGTGGCTATGTGCATGATTTCTGTTTTACTTTTCATTTAGCCTCATTTATAATTAAATAAATTTATAAAAGCTCATGTTCAGGGGTTTTAAAGCATGTTACATTTTGTTACTGGTGAAACAAAAGCATGTAACAAGAAGTTTCTAAATTAATGCAGTTTACACGCCATTGTACCTATAGACAAATTAGAAATGTCATGAGCCTTACAACTTATCTGTCACCTTCCACTCCTTGTAGACCTGGAACATACCTGTTACTGTTACTGGAGGACAGAGGAAGGAGCCTGGAAGAAATAACTCCTTAGTTCCCTTAGCATGTTGGAAAAAACCTTTTTTTTGATACTGGGGATCGAACTTGGGACCTTGTGCCTGCAAAGCAGGTGGCGGAACCACTGAGCTAAATCCCCAGCTGGAAAAAAACATTCTTGTTGGCACTGTACTAAAGAAGAAGGAAACCATATCTTACTTAGGCAAGCAGTTTATGTGAGTTCCTTGCAGCAAGTGTGTAAACAGACAGATCTTCTTTGGGGTTCTCATCTTTCCTCACACTCAGAATATCCTAGATATCCTAGTCAGGGTGATAGTTTCATTTTACCAGAAACAAATGCTCATTATAAGTATGCAGATCCCTTAAAAAGAAGGTTCTAAAGTAGATCCAGGAGATAGATGAATCACTGAAGAAATTTGTAAGTTTAGAAAAAGTCCATGTAACTTGGGAGGCTGAAGCAGGAGGATTACAAATTTAAGACCAGCTTAGGGTATTATAATGAGATCTTGTCTCAAAAAACAAAAACAAGGGCTGGGGATTTAGCTTAGTGGTTCCACTGTCTGCCTTGCAAGTGGTTGATCCCCAGTTCCAAAAAAAACCTCCCCAAAAACAAAAACGCAAAATAGTTCAGGCAAGTAACTGACCTACATTTCTACCAAACATAGTATATTTAATGTATGAATTTTACAGTTATTTATATTATATATTTAAAAAAATATATAAAAATAAACATTTACATTTGCTGCTTGTTTGGCTTATTGTAAAAATTTGTATTGGGGCCTGGGGATTTAGCTTAGTGGCACAGTGCCTGCTTGGCAAGTGGGAGGGCCTGAGTAAAATTCCTGGTACCAAAAAAAAAAATTTGTATTGGTATGTATTTTTAAAAGGTGATGGCACCAGGGATTTAGCTCAGTGGCACCACACCTGCCTCACAAGTGTAAGGTCCTAAGTTCGATCCCTGGTACCAAAAAATAAAAATAAAAAAATAAAAGGTGATGGCTACCAGGCGTGGTGGCACATGCTTGTAATCCCAGCACTCATGGGCTGAGGCAGGAGAATCACTGTAAGTTTGAGGCCAACCTGGGCTACATGATAATAAGTTCAAGGCCAGGCTGAACTCTACATAGTGAGACCCTGTCTCAAAAAACAACAAAAAAACCCAAAAACAAAGATGAGGGCATTTGTAAAGTTGGACAATTTTATTTATGTATTCTAATAGTGCATCATTTTTTGAATCAGGCATTTAGTTTCTAGTTATGTATTTCCCTGATTCACTGTGATTTTTGGAGAAATTGTCTAATCTTTCTTAAACAGCTAATTTGCCTACTCAAACATATGTAAAGGATGCAAACTATGAAGAGTACTTTATGTACTTAAGTAATTCTGTAAATTTTACAGGTTTTGAAATAAAAGAGTACATTAAACTCTGCAAAAGTAAGTTGCCTGTTAATGTTAAACATCAGTACTATTTTAAAAATATTAATCAGTCTCATGCAAGGCACAGCTAGTTGGTTCTGTGAGAACAGGATTTGCCAGTGAAAGTCATAGTCTTGATATGCAATTTTTGTGAGCTCTGGCTGTCATTGTCTTTTGAAATGCACTGGGAGATGAGTATGTTGTCATCTTGGAGTGTGATAGAAAAGGCAGCAGTAAGTTTTACTGAGATTATTTTATTGGTTCATATTTATTTGCTCAGTGATCATGGCAGTATACCTTAGTTCAACTCTAGTATTTGTGTACTGCTGTAAGTTTGTAATCCTTATAATGTTAAACTCTTAGTAATCTCTGCAGTTGCCCAAATGGGAGGAAAAAAATCATCTAGTTGTTAGACCTGACCTGATAAATAAACTAGTAGAGTTAAATGAATATTTTGGAGTTACATCCTTAAGATTGAGAAGAATTAAAATTTCTCTACAGTACAGTACTGGATTCAAAGAATTAATGTGCTTTGTAAAGTGCTGTGAGGCTTATTTAAGGAGACCATTCATGGTTTCATAGAAAAGGGCTTAGTTTGGCCAGAAGACTTATTGGCAAGTCTTAGTCTACTAACTTAAGAACATATTTGTTCTTATGTCCTTGGTCTGGCTCCTAAGTACGTCTGACTTCATTCTTCCTGGCCCAACAGCTATAGGCTAGAAGCCAGAAGTTGCTTTTATAGTCCTGTGTTTCCTTCCTACCACTGTCTTTTCTCATCCTCTTATAATGTCATTACTTACTTTTATGCCATTTGCTATTTTGTTTTATAATTATTTCACATCTATTTCTTCACCATGTGACTAGGGGGCAAAGTTTCTCTTGCACAAAGTAATTCCATTACCAAGTAAGATGCTTTCTACTTAATTAACAGTAAATATTTAAACAAATGAACATCCTCATGTGTATTTACATTTGTTGACAGTTGGAAAAGTAAGATTGGGCTAGGGATGTAGCTCAATGGTAGAGTGCCTGCTTACCATAGACAGTGACCTGGGTTCCATCCCTAGCCCTTTCCGCGCATGCACATGTATACACACACAAACACAAAAATACAAGAATTTTTTTAGTTGTCAAATTTTGTGTGTATATTCACTTGATGATTACTGCTGTAGGAGCTATAGTCCAAATATCAAAATGATGTTTGCAACTGACAGAAGTGTGTATATATTTTACCCCCAAACAAATCTTGGGGTGTTTTTTTATATCATATTTTTTCATGAAGGCCCTTCATTAATTAAGGGTAAGATGAAAGTGCTGTAGTCTGAGTGTTGATGTTCCTAAAATTTGTAGTACTGAGCATTAAACCCAGGGTTTTACACATGCAAGGCAAATGTGCTACCACTGAGTTGCATCCCCAGCCCCATATTTTGGAATTGAATCTTCAATATGATAGTATTGAGATGGGGCCTTTATAATTGGATTAAAGAAAAAAATAGAAGTGAGAAAATAAAATTATGGATGTTTATTTTCAATTTATCTTCTGTGTATGAATTTTCATGGAGCTGTAAGCAGAAATTTTATGTCTTGATTTTTCTAGTTGACATTAGTATATCAGAAAGAAGCATTCTTCATATTTATATATTGTTCTTATAACTATCTCTGTGGATGCATAATAGTTCATAGACCTCCAATAATAAGAGAATGGTTACCTTGACTCAACTTTTTCTATTAGAAGTGTTTTGGTGTTTTTTTTTTTTTTGAGACAGGGTCTCACTATGTAGCCCAGCAATCCTTTTTCCTTAGTCTTGCAAGTGCCGGGATTACAGGTGTATGTTTGCCTTTGTTTCCTTACTCTAGTGTCCCATAAGTATAACTACTGGTGAAGAAATATGGGCATTTTTCTTTTTTTTTTTGGTACTGGGGATTGAACTCGGGTCCTTGCGCTTGCACAGCAGGCGGCGAAACCACTGAGCTAAATCCCTGGCCCAATATGGACATTTTAAATAGCTGTTGACATGTATTAGGGTCAGAAGATTTTTTTTTTCCCTATGAGTCAGTAGCACATTTATTTGTTTTCTTATCTCTGAAAAAAAAGATCACACTAAGAATTTAAAAATTAGGCCCATATTCAGAAAGATGTAAATTTTTCTGAAAGTGAAAAGGCCTAAACAGTCTTGGCCCTTTTCCTAAAACAAATAAACTGCAGTGGTTTTTTAGTAGTGTTTTTTGGCTTGGGGTCAAAGGTAGGACTTTTACTCTCTCAGCTGTTAGAACTGAGTTTTTGGCTGAAATCTGTAAAGTTAGCATCGTTGCTCAGCAGATGTATACTATTCTTGGAATAAATTCATTAAAAGAAGAAAAGACAAATTTGAAAATTTTTCAAATAAGGCATTCTTAGAACAATATTTCTGATTTCCTAATAAAAATTCTAACTAGTTTTTAAAATCTTTTGCAGTACTGGGAGTTGAACCCAGGGCCTTTGCACTGAGCTACATCCCCATCCCCCACATCCCCCTTTCCATTTTTTGTTTTGAGACAGCATCTTGTTAAGTTGCTAAGTTGCCCAGGCTGGGCTGGAACATGTGACCTTACTGCTTCAGCTTCCGAGGGTGCTGAAATTGTAGGTGTACCCTACCACTCCTGACTCTAATTGATTTTATTTTTAAAATAACTTAGCAGATAACTAAAACATTGTGTAATAATATGCAGATGTGAAATTTCTTTTTTCTTTTTGGTTTTTTGAGGCAGGGTCTCACTGTATAGTTCAGGCTGGCCTGGAACTCACAGGAGTCCTGCCTCAGCCTCCCAAGAGCTGGGATTACAGGTGTGTGATATTCAGGTGTGAATTTTAAGGAGTCCTCATTTGTAACATATAAGTTTTAGGAAATTTCTTTTATTCTTTGTGTTTACTAAAAGGTGACTGTTAGTTGATACTTAGGATACATTGTCTTGCAGATATACACTAGAAAAGTGTATGTGAAATTGATTTTATTTGTATGGAATTACAGCTGAGTGTTAGTTTCAAACGTATGCTTTCTGCCTGATCTGGAGTGGATCACTTACTTTGTATTTGTAAATTTACTACTTTAGTTGACTATAGAGTAATAATTTAAGATGTATATTATTACCTTTTCTTTCTGAAAATATGTATATTTAACATAGCCAGGGATCCAAAATTTAAAAATTCTATTCATTCCCAATGTACTTAATTCTTGTAGCCAAGTAGAAATGAATTTTCATAAGCTTTGGTTCCAGGTGAGTAGCTGAAAGGTTTTAAGTGTCTCTGCCTCTGTCTCTGACAGTCTCACTGTGTAGTTCAGACTGGTTTGGACTTGCAGTGATCTATATTTAAGAGTCTTAGTCATGCTGTGATTTTTTGGTGACCCACACCTGGAAGTCTTGTTGGGTTACCATTAGCATCAGTAACATAGCTTTGGTATTAGAATTGTCAGATTTGAAGGTTATATACTAAGAGGTTAGTGTGTTGAAAGAATAAGAACAATCTGAAAGGTCCAGAAAATGACAGTATCAATGTCCCCAATATATTGAAATTTCACTATTCAATTATTATTGTTGTTATTTTAATTTATTATTATTTTCAAATTAATATCTTTCATAACACACTTTCTCAGTACATATTAGGAGGCATTAAATTTAAATGCTTTTGGGCAGGGGATTTAGTGCCATGCCCGCCTCGCAAGCACAAGGTCCTGAGTTCAATCCCTGGTACCGAAAAAAAATTAAAAAATAAAAACAAGTAAACAAATTTAAATGCTTTTTTGTAAATAAGGAGAGGAAGGGGAGGAAGGGGGGAGGATAGGGGAAAAAAGAATCAAGGTGTATTGTGTATAGGTACAAGTTATGAATATGATCATTATATATATATATGTATAAAATGTACCAATAAAATTAATTATAAAAAATGTACAATGAAAAAAAAATAAATGCTTTTATTCCTTTGGCTGTAAATATGACTTTGCATTTGGTGTAGAATTCTATCATTTAATAATCATTTGTTCACTAACATTAAATAAATGTTTAGAATCTGTGATCACTTTTCCTGAAGTTTAGACTTTTTCTCTCGCTCTCTTTTTTTTTTTTCCTTGATTCTGGGGATTAAAGTCAAGATCTTCTCACTGGGCATCCCCAGCTCTTCTCTCATTTTTTTCATTTTGAGACAGGGTCTTAAGTTACCTTGGCTGGACTTTGACTTATGATCCTCCTATCTCAGCCTCCCAGAGTGCTGGGATTACAGGCCTGTACCACCATGCCCAACTTCTTTTGTATTATTTTACCTTCTCTTAACTGTTCATCTTGATTTTTTTTGGTACCGGGGATCGAACTTGGGTCCTTGCACTTGTGAGGCAGGCGGTCAAACCACTGAGCTAAATCCCCAGACGGTGTTCATCTTGATTTTTAACATCAACACATCTGAAGCAGCTTAGCTCTGCATTCATTCATTCATTTGTTCATTCATTGTGGTACTAGAGATTGAACCCAAGACCTTTGCACTAACTACATTAATTACAATTTTTTGCATTTAGCATTTGGCTAATTCACTAAGTTGCCCAGTCTGGATTTGTTATCCTACCTCCATCTCCCAGAGTGCTGGGATTATAGGCTTGTTCCACCATACGTTTATTTTTTTGAGTTTGAACTCTGAATTTTGTAAAAGATAACTGGGCTTGTTAAACCTATTCCTTTTATTCGGTAGTCTTTATTGGCTGTTTTACATGTTTCTTATTAGGAACCTCATATCATTACCTAGCAGTAGTCCTATCAGGTCATGAGACTCCTGTAAGGTTCTGACAACACTAGAGAAAATAACGGTGCCATTTTCTGCCATTCTTACTTATTTTCTATGTTCTTTTCTTCTGTGTCAGAATATCCTTATCCAGGATTTGAACTTTCTAAATAAAGGTAGAAATGTGATTTTTTTTCTTTCTGTTCTCTTTTTATGAATGTAGAACTACACTGATCAAATATTTTGTTATTCTTGGTTATAATTAGGTTATACTCACACATTACTACTGTTTTAAGGTGTTTCTTGAATACCCAAGGTGAAGACGGCATGTATAATATTTTTTGATGATGAAACTATATACCTTTTTGTTTGTAATTAATAAAGTAATACTGTCTTAACACACACACACACACACACACACACACACACACCTGTTTTAGAATTCAGCAGTTGGCTTGGGTATGGTAGTGCATACTTGTAATACCAGCCATCTGAGGCAGGAAGGTTACCGGTTCCAGGCCAGCCTGGACTATGTAGTAGTCTCAGTCTCAGACAAAGGATTTAGCAATTGGACTGTTCGTAGTTTTCTGAAATGTAACTTAGATTTTTAAATTAAGGAAAATCTTTTTAAAACTTTCAAATGATATGTTTTTAATAATAGGTAACTCATCATTTTGACACTGTTCTAGTGTACTTTGACCTTTGTCCATAATTATTTAACACATTCATGACAAGGCCTTAAATTGTATGTCTCCCTGCTGGGCAGCTTGGACCACTGGTGGTACATGCATGACTGTCCCGTTAGGTGACATGGGATAGTGCCATTGGATGGTACGGGCTGCCCAATGGGACAGTTATGCATGCACAGCAGTGCTTCAAGCTGGTGAGAACGTGTTAAGTTAGCTTTGTCTCAGAATTTGGTGCACAGATGTTTAAAGAACCAGCCTTTCCCATGACAGTATTGGCAAGGATAAAAATCTGTTTTATTTATTTATTTTTTTGGTGCTGGGGATCAAACTCGGGTCCTTGCGCTTGCATAGCAGGTGGTGAAACCACTGAGCTAAATCCCCGGCCCCAAAATCTGTTTTATTAAAGAAGAACTTTTAAAAACTAGAAAGATATAAGGGTATTCACGCTTGACTTTTGTTTACTAATAAAGATACTGGGATGTGATTGATATTCTTGAGCTGAAACTTACTAACTTTCTGGTTGACAGTGGAAGCTTAAGTATTACACAACAAGATTGGTTGGATTGATTAGTGTTTTGTAGGGATACGATCATTGTTTGCATGATGGTTTTATTTATTTATTGTCATCCTGAATTTTTTGTTTCACTTTTTTTGGGGGGGCGGTACTGGGGACCTTGCACTTGTGAGGCAGGCGGGGGAACCACTGAGCTAAATTCCTGGTTTCACGTTTTTTTTTGGAGATGCTGGAAATTGAGCCCAGGGTCTTCACACTGAGATACCTCCCTCTTCTCCCCCTCCTCTTTTTTTTTTTTTAACTTTTTATTTTGAGAAAAGATCTTACTAAGTTGTTCCAGGTTGGGCTTGAACATGTGATCCTCCTGCCTCAGCCTCCTAAATTGTTGGATTATAGGCAGGTGCCACTACATGCAGCTTTATTTTACCTTTATGGCAACCCTGTGAAGTCACAAAGAATATATGTTACTTAAACATGAGTTCATTGGGAAATCTGGATTATTTTTAAAAATACATGTAGGTATGGATTTTATCTTTTTAGTTTCATGTGATACAGATAAAAACATTAAGCCTGACAGATTGGTATACTTCAGGACTTGACAAGCTGGGATCCTGTGCTGCCCGGGTATAGGAGATGATTTTGAAGGTCAGGGCTAGGATACTACTAACTAGAAAAACTGAAGCAGACAGAAACTATCTCTGCTGCCTTTCTACAATTTCTCTAGTTTATAAACCCTAGATATTTCTTTGCTTATAGCTGCTAAAGCATTTGCCAACAAAATGGTATCATCTTTTATGTTCTCACTTTATAAGATGATCTTTAAGATACTCATTGAGAAGATGAGCAGTAGGGTTCATGGCTTTTGGCTTCTTTTGGGATGGGGGCAAGGTCTTGCTATGTTGTCCAGGGTGGCCTCAAACTTGCTATACTGCTGACCCAGCCTCCCAAGCATTTGCAATTAAAGGTGTGCGCCACTGCCCCCAGCTTTGATAGCCAGTTTTGGATGCTAGCGGCTGGGATTGTAGAGAAAGGTGCTTAAGAAGAGAGAGGATGTCTGTCCATTACTTTCCCTGCTTTCTCCTCACTGCTGACAGGGAACCGATAGTTCCTGAGGTTGATTTATTCATTCATTTATTTATTTTTGGCTTTATGAGGTATGGTCTCACTATATAGTTCAAGTTGGCCTTGAGCTCACCATGTACCCCAGGCTGGCCTGGAACTCATGGTGATCCTCCTGCCTCAGCCTCCCAAGTGTTGAGATTACAGGCATGCACCACCATGCCCAGCTCTTTATTATTTTTCTTTGTGGTGCTGTGGGTTGAACTCAGTGGTATTGTGGCACATCCCCAACCCTTTTTAGGAAACAGGGTCTTGCTAAGTTGTCCAGCCTGGGGTTGAACTTAAGATCCTTCTGCCTCAGTTTTCTAAGTAGCTAGGAGTATAGGCATGGGATATTGTGCCTATGTAGTGTGTTATTTATAGTGCTTCTGTAGGCTGATGCCTAACAGCAACTTAGGGTTAGATGCAGCCTTTTCACTGTTGCCATTTGAGAAAACAAAAATGTACACGTGGTTAGAGATTCTTGGCATAACTAGAACCTCAAAAAATAGGGGAAAAGTAGTTACAGAAATAAGTGAAAAAGGAAAATCTCACTTGCAGTATATACCTGCTGTTTATTATAGTAGCCTGTGTTGGTAGTCGCTTTTTAAAATAATGCTTTTGAAATTTGATTTTCCAAAATGGGGTTAACTTTGTTCTGACACATTGTTTGAAAATATTTTAAAATTTTTGTTTTCTCTTTATCTGACTAGATGTGATGCAGACCCTTCAGCCTTAGCCAACTATGTTGTAGCACTGGTCAAGAAGGACAAACCTGAAAAAGAATTGAAAGCCTTTTGTGCTGATCAACTTGATGTCTTTTTACAAAAAGGTAATTATTGTGGATCTTCCACCAAGTATTTATTTATTTTTGGTTTTTTTGAGACAGGATCTTGCTATGTAGTCTATGTTGGCCTCAGTCTCCCAAGTGTGCCACCATGCCCAACATCCACCAAGTATTTAGATAAAGATTTTGAATTTAAAACTTGAATTTAAACCTTCCTGAAGATTTAAGTTTTATGGTAAAGAGAGTGGTCAGGTTTCTTTACATATGCATTCATGCTTAATTATTTCTCATGTGTTTTGTAAGAGTAAGTTTTTTCCCCACTCCTTTTTGTTTACTTTTTTTTTTTTGAGACAGAGTCTCAATATGTAGTCCAGGCTGGCCTTGAACTCACGATTCTCCTGCTTTAGCTTTTCAGTGCTAAGTGCTACCACACCCAATCTGCTTTTCTCCTGTGTTGAGCAAATGGGAGCTCTCATATCTTTTAGGTCCTTCACAGCTTTTGGCAACACCTAGTTGAGGGTTGAGGAATAACAATTTAAGGATATGGAAGCTGCTGATTCTTGTTTAGACAATGATCCCATCAGTCTTTGCCTATCTAGTCTGGGGCTTGTTTATATCCTAGAATGGATGGACATCATCCCAGAAGCCTCAGCCCCCCAGCATGCTGGGATTACAAGTTTGAGCACTGACACCTGGCTAGACACTATAAATATTTTTGATGTTTATACTTCAGTGAATTCTATTCCTCACATTCCGTTAGTCTGAAGTCTCAAGATACTTCCATATCACTTTTTTTTTAGTAGTATGTGTTTGCTATACATAATATATTTGTCCTGGGGTGTTTGTATGTGTACATACTACATCTTAATCTTTTTTACTTTCCCTTCATCTGTAGATCCCCTTCCCGTTTGCAGAAGGTCTACCTTCCTGTTTCGTATATCTTTTATTTTGCTCTTTATTTATACTTTATGTTTCTCATGTAAAAGAAGCAAGCTTCTGTAGCTGATTTATTTCACTTAACATTATGGACTCAAGGTGCATCCATTTTCTACAAATGACTCAAGTTTATCCTTTTTATGGCTGAGTAGTACTCCATTGTATATATATGCTGCATTTTCTTTATCCATTCATCTCTTGATGGATATGTAGGCCACTTTGAAGATTTAGCTATTCTGAGTTGTGCTCCTATAAGCATGGACACACATGTATCATTGTAATATGATGTCTTTAACTCTTTCAAGAAGATACCTAGTACCTGGGTTGAATGGGGTTTCAAATTTTAGTCTTTTGAGGAATCTCCGTAGTGATTTCCATAGTGGTTACACTATTTTACAATCCCAC
Organism: Heterocephalus glaber; assembly: GCF_000247695.1. Next base: position 5,706,061 of record NW_004624774.1, read on the forward strand.
CAACAATGTAGAAGGGTTCCTTTTTGAGGCTTTTTTTTTTTTTTTTGGTACTGGGGATCAAACTTGGGTCCTTGTGCTTGCGCAGCAGGTGGCGAAACCACTGAGCTAAATCTCCGGCCCCCTTTTTGAGGTTTTGATGATAGCTCTTCTTTCTGCAGTAAGATGATTTCACTGGGCTATTTTAATTTGCAGTTCTCTAAGGCCAAAGATGTCGAACATTTTGAAATATACTTATTGTCCATTTGTAGTTCTTCTTTTGAGAAGTTTCTGTTCATTTTGATTATCCATTCTTTGGTAATTAGTCCTCTGTCGGAGGAGTGGCTGGCAGGAATTTTTTTCCTATACTGTAAGTTATCTTTCTGTTGGCTGTTTTTTTTTGCTACGTAGAAGCTTTTAAATTAGATATAAATCCATTTGTTAGGGCCAGGGATTTAGCTCAGTGGCGCCACCGCCTGCCTCACAAGTGCAAGGTCCCGAGTTTGATCCCCGGTACCCAAAAAAAAAAAAAATGCATTTGTTGATTATTGGTGTTATTTCCTGTATAGTTGGAGTTCTGTTCAGAAAGTCCTTGACTATGCTTATATCTTCAGAAGTTTTTTTTTTTTTTTTTTTTTCGGTCGCTTCTCCCCCAGCAGGGTCTCACTGTGAAGTTCAGGCTGGTGTAGAACTCACTATGTAGCCTAGACTGGCCTCCAACTTGAGGTGATCCTCCTGTCTCAGCCGCCCAAATGGTGGGATTACAAGTGTGTGCCACCACGCCTGGCTCTTCAAGAGTTTTTACCTATTTTATCATCCAGCATATTAGGCGTTTTTATTTTAATATCTAGATCTTTCATCCATTTTTATTTTATTTTTGTGTGTGGTAAGAGATACAGGTCTAGATTCAATCTTGTGCATATAGATAATCAATTTTCCCAGCATTGTTTGTTTTTCCAGCCTGTGTTTTTGCCCTCTGTGTCCCAGATCAGATGGTGAATGTGCCTGGAGTTGTTTCTGCATCCTCTATTCTGTTTCATTGCTCTATATGTCTGTGTATATGCCACTATTTCATATTATTCTCATAACTATATTGATTTTCCAACAGATTTAAGAATCTTTTAAAGTTTTTGAGTAGTCATACATTTAATCCAAAAGTTATACCAAGATAATATTCCTGCCTATTGTGTATGTGCTCCTTTTTTCTCCTACTGCACATAGTTTTTCAGTTTTTGTGTCCTCTCAGTTGAATATGTAAAGACATTGTCTTATATCTTCAAGATTTGATATTCTCAGTACTAGTTCTTTCTGCAGATGTTTTGTGGGCTGGGGGTAAAGCAAAGAGATGGAGTACTTAACCTAGCATGTACAGGGCCTTGGGTTTGACCCTCAGCACTTCCCAAAAAAAGTTTTATGTTCTCTTGTGTAATAGTCTCATAATTTATTTTGCTTTTATTTATGTAAGTTTGGGTTATTTCCAATGTTTTGTTATTATATACTCTGAAAAATAATCATACTTATGAATATATGATTTGCATATGTGCAGTTATGTCAGAAGGACTTAAATAGCCAAAAGTGGGATTCCTTTCCTTAAGGTTTCACTTTTAGTCCCATCTACAGTTATGAGATTGCCTGTTTTTCTAAAGCTTTGTTAACTATGTTAAAACATATTTTTTGTTTGTTTGTTTATGTAAAACTTAAATGTTACTTCTTTTCTTTAGAAACTTCTGGTTTTGTGGATAAACTATTTGAAAGTCTCTATACTAAGAATTACCTTCCACCTTTGGAACCGGTTAAGCCTGAGCCAAAACCACTAATCCAAGAAAAAGAAGAAATTAAAGAAGAGGTAATACAAAATTTTTATTTTGCTTTTGGGAGTTTATTAGATCCTATTGCCAGTAGTCTTAGTTGAAAGCTGAGCTATTTGTTTATTTATTTATACTTTTTTCTATTAAGTTTATTGGTACATTTTAGTTATACATTATGATCACATTCATCATTGGGAATTTGTACCTGTACGTGATAGATCTTGGTTCTTGTTTTTTCCCCATTCCCCTTCTTTCCCTTCCACCCCTCTATCCTTCCCTATTACAAAAACTTTGTTTTCATTTTTTCCTTTTCTCATATTTTTTTCTTTCCCTTCTTTCCTTTCCCCCACCCCCCTCCCACTTCCCCTTCCCCTTTGCCCCTTTTCTTCCTATTTTACATTATCTATTATACATTTTGGCCCTCATTTACACTTGCAGTTTCTCACACCAGAGAAACTGTTTGGTATTTACACATGTGTGTCCTATTTATTTCACTTAAGGAAGATGAGCTTTTTAGAAGTAATTATCTATTGATTGAAATTCCTGGACTTGGAACATGGTACATGATTATTCATCAGGAATTTTCAGTTCCTTAGACTTGAAGAGTTGGAAAAATTTTAGATAGCTTGTTTAGGCACTGTAGAAATACTTCGAATTTCTGTGATATTGAAAAGTTTAGAAAAACGTTATTTAGTGACGTCTAGAAAAAATAAAAATTAATTAAATCAAATTAATTACAGAGGCTTAACTGAAAATAATACATTAATGAAAGTAAAAGAGAAATCAGTAGGTAACATTTTCATGTGTATATATAAACCAGTTACCTTTTTAACCATGTTATTTTTTTTTAAATAATGTAATTAATTATTGCCAGGTGTGGTGATACATACCTGTAATCCTAGCACTTGGGTGACTGAGGCAGGAGGGTTGCTGTGAGTTTGAGGCCAGCCTGGGCTACATAGTGAGTTCAAGGTCAGTCTGAACTACATAGCAGACCCTATCACCAGAAAAACCAAAAAAAAAAAATTATAAACATCACTATTAACATTGGAATGGAAAGAATGGTTTTACAATGTAGAAGTTCTAAAATATAATTATGGATGACCACCCAATTATTTAACCAAGATGGAAATTTTGCTGGATTCATTGGTAATTCTTTTAAATGACATAGTATATGGTAAGACTGGATTTTTATATCAGGAAACATGAGTTAAAATAGCTCTACAAGTTACTTTTCCGCTTCACTTTCACATTAGAAAAATGAAGATCATAGTACTTACTGAAGATTAAAATATTTTATATACAAACATATGTAGTTCCTAGGCCAGTGCCTGGTACATAAATGTTAAGTATTATACAGAAATATTTTCCAGCATTTGGTTTTATTAATATTATTCTCAAGACTAAGTGATTTTTTTTTAAAAAACATAATTTGGAGATAATTTTAAACTTACATAAAAATTTCTAGAATAGTACTCAAAACATCCATGTGACATCTTCCTGAGTGTGTTTATTGACGATTGCCCCTTTTGCTCTCTGTACATGTTCACACTCACAACTTTTTTCCTGACTCATTGGTAATAAGTCATATATATTAATGCCCCTTTACCTCTAAATCTTATGTACATTTCCTGAGGGTATTCTCTGAGATAACTATAATACCGTTTTTTTTTTGTTTTGTTTTGTTTTGGTACTGGGGATCAAACTCAGGTCCTTGCGCTTGTGCAGCAGCCGGCAAAACCACTGAGCTAAATCCCCGGCCCTACAATACCATTATTAATTCAGTAATTTTAACAACCAAAAAACAAATACTGTTATGTACTGTTTGAGTTCCAGTTTCATTAAGTCACTGAACAGTATTCCTTTTTTATAGTATGTTCCTCTTATCTCCAGTCCATTATTTATTCTTAGGATCACTTATTCTTTAGTTGTCTCTGTTGTCATTTCTCATTCACATTTTTTCTTTTTGTCCTTGAAACAGGTTCTCTCTATGTACTTTAGGCTGGACTTGAACTGGCAATCTTCCTACTTTACCCTCTTGAATGCTTGGACTATGGGCATCGGCCATCACACCCAGCTTTGATTCACTTTTAAATTCTATTCTGATTGAACTGATCTAACAGTAAAAGAAAAACAATGTGGCTATATTATATTTAATTAAGATTAACTGAGACCACTATCACTTTTTGTATCATGCCCTGTACTCTGTAATCCCAGCACTGGGGGGAGGGGGGGGGTCTAAGGCAGGAGGATTGTAAATTTGAGCCCATTTGGATATGGTGGTGCTGGCCTGTGACCCCAGCACACTCTGGTAATCTCAGCACTTGGGAGGCTGAGGTTGGGGAATCACTCCAAGATTGTAACCAGCCTGGGCTACCCAGTGAGTTCAGTGGTTCAAAACCAGCCTGCAGTACATAATTGAGACTCTGTCTCAAAAAGAAAAAAGAAAAAGAGTGTGAGCCCTGTCTGGGCAATTTAGCGATTTAGCCAGAATATGTCTCAAAATTTAAAAAAGGGCCTGGGAATATATCTCAGAGCAAAGGTCACTGAATCAATCCCTGGTCACAGGGAAGGTGAGGGTGGGGTGAGGCTCCCTTCATCTCAAGTAACAGAAATGGGAAAAAACTTTTCTTAAGTGCTTCATAGAGATTTTTCTTTGGCAGTTTATATAATATTTAATTTATGGTCAGTGGCATAGATAAATTATTGTAAGTTAATTTTTCAATTTTTATTAGTACATGTTTGCAGTACATAATGATTACATGCCTTGTGGGGGAGTTGGTACATGAACTAACACATTCTTTTTTCATCCCCTTCCCCCCACCCTTTCCATCTCTTGGTCCCCTTTCTTTTTGCAAAAGATTTATCTTTCTTCCTATCATATATGTTTTACTTTGCTCTTCGTATTTTGGATTTCTTATATAAGAGAAACTGTGATATTTAAGCTTGTGTGTCTGACTTATTTCACTTAATATTATGGTCTCAAGGTGCACTCATTTGTCTACAAATGACTCGTTTATCCTTTATGGCAGAGTAGCACTCCATTGTGTTTAACACATTTTCTATCCATTCATCTGTTGATGAACATATACGCTGCTTCCAAGCTGTTAGGAATTGTCCTGCTCTAAACATGAGTATGCATGTATCACTAAAATTTTTGCTGCACAAGTGTCCTTTTCTATAGACGTTGAAGGGCAGTGGTTTAGAAGTGTCTTTGAAAGGCAGCTGATTTGGTTATAAGAAAAGCTTGTATTGTCTTGTACTTTGAAAGAACAGTTTAAAAATGTTGCCACACAGTTTCATTTGTACCTTTATAGTAAGACCTTTTAATTTTGAGCATTGTGAAACATGGATAGTATCAACTTAGGTATAGAGCTACCCCACATGACACTATATGTTCCTTGTTTGTAAGATTTTTTATATAACTTAAGTATAATTTCTGACATAATTGATAGTTCATTTAATTGTGCATAAAATAATAGTTTAATGTAATTCTGTTAGATAATGTAAGCAGAAGTTTTATGTGGCACATATCTTTGGTCTCTTTTTTCTGGTCTGTGCTCAGTTGATACAGTTGCACTGAGCAAGGTATGAAGCAAATCTAAGAATTAGCCATTTTAACTTTCTTCCTTGGCCCTCAGCTCCATTAGTGTTTTTAAACTGGACTGTTGGCCACAGGGGGAACTAGGTGAGAGAATTTGGATATTGATACAACTCAAACTGGTATTGGAAAAACAACAGAAGATATGAGCTATGATTTATGAAGCACAGTGTATTTGTTCCTGTTTTCTTTATTCTCTCATTGTCCTAAAGGTTTTGTTGTTGTTGTTGGGTCTTTTTGTTGTTGTTGTTACTGGGGATTGAACTCAAGACCTTGTACTTGCGAGGCAGGCGCAGCGCCACTGAGCTAAATCTCTGGCCCCTTGTCCTAAAGTTTTATTTTGTGTAGAAACTCAATTATTTGTCCTGTGTAGTTTTTGCTGTTTAGCTGATTGCATACCAGTGAATTAATACATCCTTTGTTTTTCTTGTAAATTGGTAGAGAATGGTTTAAATAGTCTGCTTATGTTGTGTTTGTTGGTGACACGTGGTTACCATATTGTGACTGCACTTTCTGTTGCCTGAATTTTATTAAATTGTGATCTCATGGTCCATTAACTCTCTTCTTGATTTAGGTTATAAGTGAGCTTCTCCATTAGATGGGAATTTATTTAGGTTTTACAAATGACTTTATTTCACCTTTCTGAAGTAGGGCTATATGTATATCTGATTTGAAAGCAACTTATTTAAAGATAATAGTCACTGGAGTGTTCTCTCTTTCATCTGGTCATTCTTCACTGTTAGTCTTTAAAGAAACCTTAACATTTCCATTTCAATGTAGCTTTACATGAAACTTACATGAAATATTTAGTTTTATTGCATTCATTAAGTTAGCTATTTGTGTCTGAAAACTTTTCTATTAAATCTAAAGTCCTTTTTGTGTGCAAATACATTTTATATTTAGGAAGATATAAAGCATTTTGCTATATGATACTTAATGATTTGCTTTTTCTGGTATTTCAGTTTAAAGAGTGAATTGCTTATTTCCTTTCTACACTACCATTGTTTACCTTAAATTAACATTTTAAAAAACTGTTAAGGTAATTTGAACATCTTATTTTACTTTTCTTGTTGCTGTTTTTGGATATGATTTGACTTTTCAGTATTTCAGTGTGATTTTTTTTTTTCCTGCACTCTTTGTGCTAGATGGATCATCATCAGGTAGCTGTATTTGTAATTTATGGAAGGCCTTTTCTTATTTCTAATGAATGTTTTTATATAGGTATTTCAGGAGCCAGCAGAAGAAGAAAGAGATGGCAGAAAAAAGAAATACCCTAGTCCCCAGAAGGCTCGCTCAGAATCTAGTGAACAAAGGTTTGTGTTTTTCTTTTATTAGGAAGACATTGCTAGCTCAAATATTAGTTGCTTAGCAAGGACTTTAAAAGGATTTTAAATAAAATATATATGTATATATTTTGACTCCTTTCTTGTTAAACTCATTAAAGAAGTGTTACCTTTCTTCTTTCCATTCTTGTTTTTTCTCTTGTCTTCTTTCTGTTCTTTTTATAAACAGTCATCATTATGTGTTTTCCCCAAGAGCTCAGGGGTGGGAGCAGTCTCCTTAGAGAATATTAATGAAATGTTCCATTTGGTTAGGGGTGCTCAGGATTAAAATCATCCGTATTATTTTATGTTATAAATGGTGTAGCTTTTGTGTGGAATCATCAACCTACAATCAAAAAACTGATTTTAAAAAATTTTGGGAAAGTTTGTTTTGCGCCTTTTTTTCTTTTCTAGTTCTGTTTCTGCACACCCCCATATATTGGGTTCACCTTTTAAAAAAATTTCTCCTCACCCAGTGCACTTCGAGTGGGAATATTTTTTTCCTTTTTGTATAATAGAAGAATTATGGGGTGCTCTTTACACTCTAGAAAAGCACAGACATGAATTTTGATGACTGCAGGAGATCATCTCCTAGTCTGGATTTGTTTGCAGACTTCATTCTCTGTCCTACATATGGCTTTTATATCTGTGTTCTATAGGACACGTGAGAAGAAGAGAGAAGACGGCAAGTGGAGAGACTATGAGCGGTACTACGAGAGGAGTGAGCTGTACCGAGAGAAGTACGACTGGAGAAGAGGCAGGAGCAAGAGCCGCAGTAAGAGCCGAGGCCTGAGCCGAAGTAGAAGCCGCAGCAGGGGGCGCAGCAAAGACCGCGATCCAAACAGGAACGTTGGTGAGTAGATGAGATGTTCTCCCCGGCTTTGCAGTTTCTTTTTTTCTTTTTCTTTTTTTTTTTTTAAGCTCTATTGTTTCTTATATCCCTTAAAGGTAAATGTTACCTTTATTATGTCTAAGTGATGTAAAAATTGTAATTACCTCAAAAAGCTGAATATCAATTTTGTTACAAAGATAGGGCTGTATTCTTGAATTAGAGTCAAGGAAATTTGACTAAAAAGCTACTTATAAGGTATATTATATGTTTAGATTAAGGTAATTAATTCACAAAGCTGTCACTGGGGAAAAGGGTTACCTGGTTTGCTTTTTGTTTTGTTTTTTGAAAAAGTAATTGATTTTCTGTAAGGTTGCCTGAAGTTTGTAAAATTAAAAGGAAACCAGGCAGGATGGTGCATGCATGTAATTCCAGGTCTCTGGAAGCTAAAGCAGGAGGATCCCAAGTCTGAGCCCAGCTTGGGCAATTTAGTGACTTACTGAGGCTTTTTCTCAAAATTTAAAAAGTAAAGGATTTGGGGTGCAAAGGCCTTGGGTTCTAGCTCTGGTACTGCCAGAAGAAAAAGGAAAAAAATTAAATAGATTATGCGATCCCAATGATTGATCTCCTAAAATGTTGATTTGGCAGTTCTTGGGTAACATTCCTATTAAATACTAGTGAAGTGAGTGGGGCGTGGTGGCACATGCCTGTAATCCCAGCACTCGGGAGGCTGAGACAGGAGGATCGCTGTGAGTTTGAGGCCAGCCTGGGCTACATAGGGAGACCCTATCTCAAAAAGAAAGGGAAGAAGCTGACCTTTTTTCAATCAGTGTAATTGATATTGATACAAAAGATAATTTTTCATAAGTTTTTGGTCAAGGTAGGTCACATTTTTAATACTTCTATTTTAGGGTATATTAATCTTGAGAGCAGTTTGAAAAATGGGTAGCTTAGTAAATTTACACCAGTATTCTTGTCTTTCCTGTTCTATGAGAAAATAAGCATAGTTAAGAACAAAAGTGCCTGATCTCTTTGCTTCTTGGTTTTATTCTGTCTTACGCAGAGCACAGGGAAAGGTCAAAGTTTAAGAGTGAAAGGAATGATTTGGAGAGCTCCTATGTGCCTGTGTCCGCACCCCCGCCGAACTCTTCTGAGCAGTATTCCTCTGGGGCGCAGTCTATTCCCAGCACTGTGACTGTCATCGCACCTGCTCACCATTCTGAAAACACCACTGAGAGTTGGTCTAATTACTATAACAATCACAGCTCTTCTAATTCTTTTGGTCGAAACCCACCACCAAAGAGGCGATGCAGAGATTATGATGGTAAAAATCCTCACCTTCTCTTACGTCATACCCCAAAGTACTAGTAAAGCAAATGTTGCATATATTGCAAACCTTTTCTTTATACCCTAGATTGTATTAAAAAGGATGAATGGGGAGAATTTCTTTAGGCATATGCTTATTACTTGATGATTTAATGGTTTGGCTCCAGGCAAGAATGTATTTAAATTTGAACCTATTTTAGTTTATGTTTTTGTTCTTATTACTTCAAACTACAAGTATACCATAAATTTGTTTTTTTTGGTACCGGGGTTTGAACCTGGAACCTTGCGCTTGTGAGGCAGGCGGCGAAACCACTGAGCTAAATCCCCAGCCCTATACCATAAAATTTGATACTAGAATTTTTTTTTTTTTTTTTAGCGGGGATCGAACTCAGGTCCTTGAGCTTGCAAGGCAGGTGGCAGAACCACTGAGCTAAATCCCCAGCCCGATACTAGAAATTTTAATGTCTTTTTGTAGTGTTTGGTCCTGGGAATTTGTTAAGCATGTGTAACCTACAAGTTTGATTTGGTGACTTTCCATTTGAGTGAATGAGTCTGTGTACTATGTTTATTTTTTTTATTATGGAAATATTTAAATATTTAAAAATTTGACAAAATATAATTAATGCTAGTATGTCTATCACCTCTTTTCAACAATTATACCAAGGTCAGGGGCAATCTTTTTTTTTGAGACAGGATCTTGCTATGTACCTCAGGTTGGTCTTAAACTCATTATGTAGCGCAGGCTGCCCTCAAACTCACAGCAGTCCTCCTGCCTCAGTCTCCCAAGGGCTGGGATTCCAAGTGTGCACTGGACAATCGTTTTTTTTTTTTGTTTTGTACCAGAGATTGAACTCGGGTCCTTGCGCTTGCTCAGCAGGCGACGAAACCACTGAGCTAAATCCCTGGCCCTAATCGTTTTTATTTATATTCTTTCACACTTCTTGTTCTGTATTATTTCAAGCAAATCTAATTATAACTTTTATTCGGTGTTAGGGATTGAATCCAGAGCCATGTATATGCCGGGCAGGCACTGTACTACTGTAAACTCCTAGCCCCTCACTTTTTTCCTATGTAGAATGCATATTTTTATGTTTTATTTATTTACTATTATTATTTTTTCTTTTTGTTTTTTGAGACAGTCTCACTATGAGTCCAGGCTGGCCTTGAACTCATGGTGATTCCTCTGCCTCAGCCTCCTGAGTTCTGGGATTTTAGGTGTTTACCACTATGCTCAGTTTCACTTTTTAAAATTTATTTATTTATTTATTTATTGTATATCCTTTTATTGGTACATTTTAGGTGCACAGTATAATGACATTCATCATTGGAGATATGTACCTTTACATACTCTCTTGATACACTTTATTTTTAAGTAGGGACTAGAGCCAGATCATCCTTTAAGCATTTACCTCAATCCTCTGCTTTCTCAGATAGCTTCTCTTTCCCAAGGCTACCTTGATAACATGAATTTCTTGTGTATTTTTCCAATTGCATAGGTATTGTATGTAAACAAAGATATAAACATTCTCTCCCATTTTTTTTTACATATGTGCCAATATACTATTTATATTTTCACATGATTTTTTTCATTTAGTATTTTCCCAGAAGTAATTCTATATTAATACATAAAAAACTTCCCCTGTTTTTTAAGGCTTTTTTAGTGTTCTACATGTGCAAAAATTGTTCAATCTGTTTTTTATTGATGCATGCTTGGGATATTTCTGATATATTTCCATTGCAAACTGTTGCAGTGAAAAGGCTATATAATGCCTACTTAAATATTTATTTTTAAAATATATATATATATTTCTTTTTGTTACTGGGGATCAAACTCAAGTCCTTGCGCTTGTGAGGCAGGTGGCATAACCACTGAGCTAAATCCCAGGCCCTATATTTTTATTTTTAATTGACACATAATTATACATATATGGGGTATGGTGTGACATTTCAACACATGTATACAACGTGTAATGATCAGATCAGGATAATTGGCATGTCTGTCACCTCAAAACTATTACTTCTTTGTGTTGGAAATATTAAAAGTCCTCTCTGCTGGGTATTTTGAAATACTCAAGTAATTGTTGTTGACCATAGATATCCTGTTGTGCTGTTGAACATTGAAAATTACTTCTCCTATCCAGCCACATGTTTTAAACTAGTATTTTAACTTCTAGAAAGAGAAAGAATGATTGCTTTAGCATAATATGAAAACAGATCATTACAGTTATCTCAAGGCTCTTTTTCTCCCCCACCACCAACCCTTTTTTAAATTGGTACAGTATTTGTTTAAAGTATCTGAGTTTTAGGCTGAGCTTGGTGGTACACATGTGTGATCTCAGCACTTTGGGAGGCTGTGGCAGGATTTCAAGTTCAAACCCAGCTGGGCAACATTGTGGCTTAGAGAGACACTGTCTCACAAAAAAAGTAATAAAAAAGGGCTGGGGATGTAACTCAGTGTGAAGCACCTGAGTTTGTTTTTTTTTTTTTGGTACCTGCGGTTGAACTTGGGACCTCGTGCTTTTGAGGCAGGTGCTGGAACCACTGAGCTAAATCCCCGGCCCTGAAGCACCTGAGTTTAATCCCCAGGACCGAGGGGAAAAAAAATGTGGGTTTTATTGTAAACATTTAATAGCAAATAGGTTAATCTAATAGCTAGTAGCTTGGTCTTGACCCTGTTATTTTATTTTTTATTTTTTTGGTACCAGGGATCGAACTCAGGTCCTTGCACTTGTGCAGCAGGTGGTGAAACCACTGAGCTAAATCCCCAGCCCCCAGACTGTGTTATTTTTATCTCAACAAGTCATACATAGTAGAGAAGTAAAGAATACGCCTGCCTCTACCTCAAGAATATGTAATGGTGGGCCTGGGATTTAGCTCAGTGATTCCACTGCCTGCCTTGCAAGCGCAAGGTCCCAAGTTCGATCCTTGGTACCAAAAAAAAAAACCACCAAACATGTAATGGTTAACAGAATAACATTAAGAAGACTTTAGACTTCATAGAGAAAACCACCACCTTATAAATCAGAATGGAGGGCCGGGGATTTAGCTCAGTGGTTTTGCTGCCTGCTGCAAAAGCAGAAGGACCTGAGTTCAATCCCGATACTGAAAAAAAAAAAAAAAAAAACAGAATGGAGGGCCCTGGGCATTGTGGCACACACCTATAATCCCAGCACCTGGGAGCCTGAGGCAGGAGGATTGCCATGTGTTCAAGACCAGCCTGAACTACCTAGTGAGACCGCTGTCTTAACAAATCAGAATGGAAGGTTTTTTAGGGATTTGTTTTACTTTTTGAACTTTAATAGGTCATAATAAAATTATTTTTTATCTTTACAGAAAGAGGATTTTGTGTACTTGGTGACCTTTGTCAATTTGATCATGGAAATGATCCTCTAGTTGTTGATGAAGTTGCTCTTCCAAGTATGATTCCTTTCCCACCCCCTCCTCCTGGTCTTCCTCCTCCACCACCTCCTGGAATGTTAATGCCTCCAATGCCAGGCCCTGGCCCCGGCCCAGGCCCAGGCCCGGGCCCTGGCCCCGGTCCTGGCCCAGGCCCAGGTCCTGGCCATAGTATGAGACTTCCTGTTCCCCAAGGACATGGTCAGCCTCCACCTTCTGTTGTGCTTCCCATACCAAGTAAGTATATGTTGGCTGAATGAATCTTTGGTTGTGAATTCTACTTGCAAAAACCTTACCTGTTTTTATACTATGTTTAAAAGTGTTTGAAAAATAAACTAATGACAGAATTTGAAGTATATTCCTATAATTAGATGCTGTTCTTTCCTTTTTGCTATCCATTATTACATGGTGTTATTTGTAGTATTTCCAGTGTAAATTTTGTCTGTAGTGACTAAACCTGTTAAGTCCCTGACTGCCTCAGAAGAATAATCAAGTCATGCTTTTTTTTGGTACCAGGGATCGAACTAAAATCCTTGGCCCAGTGACCAAACCTATAATGACTTATCAAAATCTTGTTTGTTAGTAGCATTTTAAGATGTCAGAGAAATAATCTACCAGTAATTTAATGAATATCTCTTAGGGAATGTTGAAATAACATTTAAAATTTTTTACTGGAAATTTCCACATGTATACACTTAAAATAACATACGTACTACATACGCTATTATTGATGATTATCAAAATTAAGCTGATTTTCTTTCATTTATTCTCCTCCACTCACTTTTTTTTTTTTTGTCCCGGGGATCAAACTTGGGGCCTTCAGCTTGCAAGGCAGGCAGCAGCACCACTGAGCTAAATCCTTGGCCCGCCACTCACTTTTTTTGGGGGGGGGCGGGTACCGGGGATTGAATTTGGGTCTTTGCGCTTGCGCTTGCGTAGCAGGCGGTGAAACCTCTGAGCTAAATCCCCGGTCCTCCACTCACTTTTTGAGTTGGGTTATTTTTGGCTGGTTGAACTCCCAAGTGTCATTTTATAAGTAGTATATATTTCAGTGTGGATCTCTTCACTGATAAGGATGATTTTTGTTTTTGTTTTGCTTAAACAAAAATAATATGCCATGATTACATCCACTAAAATTAGAGTGAGAAGCATTTAAAAATGGTCATTTAATACACATTTTTGCATTTACTAGTGTAACAAAAACCAGAAAGTTAAGACTAAACTTTTGTTTGTTTTTTAGACAGGATCTCACTGTGTAGTTTAGATTGGCCTCCTATATGCAGTGATTATCTTGACTCAAACTCAGGGTGATCCTCCTGCCTCAGCCTCCTAAGTGCTAGTATTATAGGCATGTACCACCACATCCAGCTAAATTTTAAAAATACAACAAAATTATACTATAAATTATTTCTGTGTATACAAAGGTATATTTAACATTAAGCGATAGCAAATTGTTTTTAAAATTGTCAATTAAGCAGTGCTTTTGTCAATTTTCTTTTTTTTTTTTTTTAATAACATTTTATTTTGGGGCTGAGTGTATAACTCAGTGGTACAGTGCTCACCTAGCACACATGAGGCCCTAGGTTCCATTCCCAGCACTGGAAAAAATAAAAGATAAAAGCAAAAGAACATTTTATTTTGTTATAGACCCATAAGAAGTTACCAAGATACCTGGGTGTGGTGGCGCACACCTGTAATCTCAGCACTGTGGAGGCTGAGGCCTGAGGATCACCAGGACTTCAAGGCCAGCCTGAACTACATAGCAGACCCTGTATCAAAAACAAACAGAAAACAGAGCTCGGGATTTAGGGATTTATCTCAGTGGTTCCACTGCCTCCCTCACAAGCAGAAGGTCCCAGTTTGATCCCGGTACAAAACCAAACAAAACAAAAACAAAACACCAAAAAAACCAAACAAACATGTTGCAAAAATAGTTTCCCATGATCCCGTGTACCCATTACAAAGCTTCCCAGCAGTAAAGTACTCTTAGAGAACACATTAAGTTTAATAAGGTTTTGGAGAAGTTTAATGTGTAGGTTTGGTCAATAGAAATGAGATTCTTTTGGGAATATTTAATGTGGTCACATAAAGAGTATAATTTTAAAACTGAATTTGAGATTTTCTTTTCCAGATAAAGAAGTATCTATATATGTAGAAATTCTTTTTGGGGGGGGGGATTAAGTTTTATTTTTAAAAACTGATATAAAAATTGTATATATTTACCGTGAACAACTTGATGTTTTCAAACATATACACACTATAGTGTGGCTAGTCAAGCTAATTAGCATATGCATAACCTAGCATAGTTAACATTCTTTGTGGCAAGAGTAATTATCTACTTTCTTGGCAGTTTTCAAATATGCAACACATGTTGATATTAACATATAGTTACTATGTTGTACAACAAAGGAAATTGTATCCTTTGACCAACATTTTACCAATCTCTATTCCTTCTCTATCCCAGTCCCTGGTAACCTACTATTCTATTCAGCTTCTTTGGGTTCAACTTCTTTAGATTACATATATATGTGAGATTGCATGGTATTTATCTTTTTGTGCTTGATGTATTTCGTTTAGCTTAATGGCCTCCAGGTTCAATCTTCTGTTGATTATTTATTTAGATGTTTCATCTTGATGTGTATTCAGATTTTTTTGGTGGAAATGTTGGTACTCTGCCACTGAGCTATGGGCCAGCCCATCCTGTTTTCTTTTAAGACAGTGTCTTGTTAAGTTGCCCAGGTACTTGTGATCCTCCTGATTCGGTCTCCGAAAGTGCTGGGATTACAGGCATGCACCACCAGCACACCAAGCTGAGAATTCAACTCTAACCCCTTCACATAACTGATAGGCTCCAGTCCAAATCCTACCAAAATAATAATAATAATCTAGCTTTTGGATTCCTGAGCAGGTTTTTTTTCCCCACCACAATAGCCCTGACTATACCTAATTGTTCTTGAAGTGTAGTTTGCTTTGTCTTTGTTGTTGTTGTTGTCATCCTTTGGAAATTCCTTTTGCTAAAGAAACAGGAGCGTAGCATTGCCTGATCCACTGAACTGACTGCTTCCCAGTGTCGTTGGTCTGGTTTTCCCACTGTGAACAGGTGGGGAAAACATTGCACTGAAGTCCAGCAGGTCGCTCAGCTCGCTGTTGTTAGGGGTTCATCCTCGGCCACTTCTCCCAGGTCCAGCCTCCGGCGAAAGTTCCCTCGGGCCGCGCGTGGGCGGGCTCGGCGGCTACCTTTCTCTGGGCTGGCTGCGGTCCCCCCACAGTACTTGTGGGTTTCCTCAGGCGGACATTTTTTTCGCTGAGGGGCCTCAGCACCGCGCTCCGTTCACCCCAGATCCCTCCGTGCCGACCGCCTATGTAGAAATTCTAAAAGATGTTGTTTCAATGTATGGACATATTTGTACAAAAGTTAAATTCAAGAATGTATTTTTTTTGAACATTTTATCGTGAAAAACTTCAAGCAAACAAAAACTGAAAGAATTGTACTCATATACTCATCATCTAAGAGCCACAATTAGCATTTTACTGTTTGCATAGCACTTATTTTTCCATTTCTCCATTTGTATTTGATGCTTCTCATAACACATTACAGACAATAGTGCACTTAAAACATGCTTATCCTTAACTTAATCCTTTTGTAGAAATCTGTAACCCCAGAAAGTTTTTTCAAGTCCTTTTTAGCCATTTTCTGCTTCCACCCACAGAGAGAATAGTTCTTTGTTTTTTTAATCCTTGATTACTTTTGCCTGTTCTAGAACCAGGAATATCATTTTAATTAATTATATACAGCTCACAATGGATAAGCCTGCATACATCAACTTCCTTAATTTTGTTCAAAGCCTGGGTAGACCTTTCGAGTATGAATATCTAAATTACTAACAGTGAAGTGAGTATTTTTATTAGGAAACATTAATGCTGTACCTCTTACCTTTTGTAATCTGTAGGACCACCCATATCACAGTCAAGCTTGATAAACAGTCGTGACCAGCCTGGGACAAGTGCAGTGCCCAATCTTGCACCAGTGGGAGCAAGACTACCTCCTCCTTTACCCCAGAACCTCCTTTATACAGTGTCAGAACGTAAGTAAATGATTTAACCAGAGATTACTGGGATATAGAAAACCTAAGATTTCTTATATGAGCATAATGCTTTTAAAAATTAATTCACATTTTTATGGGCTGTGTACCTATAAAAATTCTATATCTATTCACAAAGCGATTTACCATGTGCTCATGTCATATAGTCATACGTTAGTGTTATATGGGAGAGAAAGGCAGTGTCTTCTATTTTGGAAAACTCTCCTCTGACATAAGAGTTTCAACAGCCTCTTCTGTCATGTCTCCCATGGATCAGCATCATTTAGTCTCTTTTTAAAAAAAATTAATTAATTTTGTTGTTTTGAGATAGGGCCTCACTGTGTAATCCAGGCTGACCTTGAACTCACTGTGTAGCCCAGGCTGGCTTCAAACTGGATGGGCCACTGTGCCCAGCTTAGTCTTTTCTGAGGCAAATCTATTTTGAATTTTTTAAGTTTCTAAAATGTAAACTCTGTCTCCTAAAATGTGTGCAAAAGCTTGGGTAAAATACCTGTTATTTAACTTGTTTGCCAACATGAAGATAGAGTGTATCATTTAAGTTGTATTAATGTTTTGTGTTTAGGCTATTGTAGCATACATGTTTAATTGTAGAATGTTTTTCTTGACTCCTAATTCTTTGAGAACTTATATGTTTTCTTGTTGTTTAGTTTACTAAGCTTTTAAGAAAATTCCTTTCTTCAAAACCAATTTTTAAAAGGTTGTTGGTTGTTAAACAGGTGAGATTATGAGATTTTTCTTTTTATAGAGACAGTTAGCTATGGATGTATTCATCTTGTTATGGAACTGTGTTTACCGTAAAGTTTGTTTTGCCTCCTACACGTTTCTTTATGTTTTGGAGAAGCAACTGAGCAAAGCAGTTGAGCCTAGTTTCTTCACATAATGTTTTCGTGACCTTGGGCAAATGACTACTCTGAATTTTAATCCCTCATTAAGGTTTTTTTTAAAAGAATAAATGGCTAATATATATAAAGCATGTTTTTAAAAAGTATCTGGTATCTACTAAACTGTAAGGATTAGTTGTTACTGAAATTTCTATTGTCCAAACTTTTTTTAAATTTGTAGTCAAATTTGAATTTCAACCTCTCAAATCAGACCTGGTATTTTCTCCTTGAATCTCTGCAGTCCACCATCCCTGTCTTTGTCACTAGAAATAACTCACCCAATCATCTATAATTAAGAGTGCTTCACATGGCTGACTCACTGTTTTTCTTTCCTTTCCTTTTTTTTTTTTTT